>CM065466.1:11498694-12098694 GCA_032872475.1 Leptopilina myrica (nomen nudum)
TAAAAAAATCGATATTGCATAAATCTCGTCGACAAAGCGATTCTTCTTTCTGATGAACACTTTATCTAAAAACTTAAAATACTAAGAGTTTAAATTAATCATAATAAATTTTACCAATTCAAAATATTTTTAACAAAATAGTGTTATTAATTTTAACGAATTAATTATTAAATTAGTGTTGTAAGCAATATAAATTGTTTTATTAATTATATTAATGTAATCAATGTTTTACTATTTTTATAGTTCTGTGGATTTTGTAACAAACTTCTGGAACAGGACAGCTTAGTTATTTCGGCTAATAAATTAAATCTGTATCATCCAACCTGTTTTCGATGTGCATATTGCAAGGAATTGCTAATTGATCTTGCGTACTGCGTGTTTGATAATTCTCTGTATTGTGAAAGACATTATGCTGAAAAACTGAAGCCAAGATGCTCTTCTTGTGATGAGGTAAACATTTTCTTTTGAATTAACATAGTTTAGAATAATTGGATTAAATTTTTTTAAATAGCTCACCATGTTGAATGGTTAGTTATGTTATGTTTATGGGGTCGCTCATCACGAATATGTACTCGGATTTTTCAAAATGGCGGATCCAATATGACAGACGAAAATTTTAAAAATTTACTCGATTCGCTTGAATTTTGTTATTCAGGGGTTTTTGGGATGGCTGACTACGAATCTGCAATCGGTTTTTCAAAATACAAAATGGCGGACCCAATATGTCCAACAAAAACTGATCATGGGTGAAAAAGTTTATTCTAATGATATTAAAGCTAAGATTCCATAATATTGGTCAACTACTCTATATCTGTCATCTCAAATTGTTTCATCAACAATGTCAGAATATAAGTTTTGTAATATTAAGTCTTATGCTAAGATAGTGTTAAAACAATTTATCACAGCTAAGCCAATCAGATTTAGACCAACAATTTTTTCGATGTGTACTTCTGATGCATTTTATTTGTATTTTGCTTTATTCCGACGGCAAAGTCCTTATTTAACAAACTTTAAATCGACTAGAATTAATTTAAATAATTTTTGTTGGACATATTGGGTCCGCCATTTTGTATTTTGAAAATCCCTATGTGGGATTAGATCCACTATATTGTATTTTGAAAATTTACTTATAGATTCACAATCAGCGACTCCAAAAACCCATGGGTAACAAGTTTCAATGTCTACATAGATATATTTAAGAAACAAGATAGAATTAAAGCTAATAGAGGAGTTTCATATGAGATTGAGGGGTCAACTCTCGGATTTTTTTCAAATTTCATTTTTCAATAGAGTTTGTTTGCCTATGTAATTATCCCAAATATTAATTCAAAATATTTAATATTTTGTTAGATATTTGCATTAACAAATTAATGCAATATTTTTTTTAAACTTAAATAACTTTTTTATTTTTGCTTATAGAAAAAAGTTGTCTGAATGTTTTTTGTTTAGAATGAATCAAATTTTTTGAAAAAAAATTAATTAAATAAAAATTAACTTTTTTAATAAATTTATTTAAAAAATAAATTTGTTTTTTAATATTTAAACCTGTTATCGGCCTTCAATCAAGCTGAAAAAAAAGATAAATATTGCTTACTATACTACAAAATAACATGCCAAATTTGGCGAACACGTTATTTTTTGTTTTTGAGAAAAAAATTTTCAAAAATTGAAGTGCAGGTAGCGAGCTGACTTATCTGACGCGACAATGAGAAATTTTCGTCTCAGGAGTCATTGTCGCGTCAGATAAGTCGGCTCGCTACCTGCACTTCAATTTTTGAAAATTTTTTCCTCAAAAACAAAAAATAACGTGTTCGCCAAATTTGGCATGTTATTTTGTAGTATAGTAAGCAAAATTTATCTTTTTTTTCAGCTTGATTGAAGGCCGATAACAGGTTTAAATATTAAAAAACAAATTTATTTTTTAAATAAATTTATTAAAAAAGTTAATTTTTATTTAATTAATTTTTTTTCAAAAAATTTGATTCATTCTAAACAAAAAACATTCAGACAACTTTTTTCTATAAGCAAAAATAAAAAAGTTATTCAAGTTTAAAAAAAATATTGCATTAATTTGTTAATGCAAATATCTAACAAAATATTAAATATTTTTAATTAATATTTGGGATAATTACATAGGCAAACAAACTCTATTGAAAAATGAAATTTGAAAAAAATCCGAGAGTTGACCCCTCAATCTCATATGAAACTCCTCAATAATATGCTCCAATAACGCACCAGTCCCAATGGTCAATGAAATTAGGATGGATAGCAAATGCACAAGCTTTAAAACAAATCTTTAACATAGTAATTAGTCATTTTAAACACAAAATCTAAGCTGCACCTCACATTAGGTCAAAAATTCACTTTAAATAACTCAAAGAAATACAAATCACACCAGAGAGTAAAATAGAACTCGATCTTTTCAAGCATTGCGACAGGAGAATCACGAGCACGTTTTCTCTAATTGCGACAGTACCGTACATTGTTTAGAATAGTCTATTTTTCTAAGCATTAAGCTTAATGTCCAGCTCATTGCCCGATGAAAATTTGGTAGTTAGACAAATTATAGTAGCATCCATTTGCAGTACATAAACGTCCTATAAAAAATTAATGTTTTGTATGCTTTATATTTTGTGTTTTAAAATAAAACATAAACTATAAAAATAAAATATTAGTAATTTAATATATTTTTAATTTATTTAATTAATTCTTTAGGGTCAGTTGGGGTAAATCGGAACAGATTTGCTATGTTTCACCAAAAACATAATTTTTTTCTTGTAAATCGGAATATTTTCGGTTTTTTGTGTTATGAGTTGTTATTTCACTTCCGTGGAACAATTTTATGGAGTAGTAAAAAATATGGTTATCATTGAATCGTAATAATCAACTGTTCCTATTTACCCCTAAATTTTTCAACTTTGCTAAAATTTAGGGGTAAATATGAACAGTTGATTATTTCTTACGAAATTTGAGAAAAAATCAATTTCAAGTCTGGAAATGTTAAGAGATATAAAGAATTAGATAAAAAATGGTGTTAGTCATAAAATAATTCAAAATAAGAAATAATAATGCATTATATAAGTTTAAAAGTATTCCATACCAATAATTCTAACACATTATACAATTATGTACAATTCTGTACTTGTTAAAAACTAGGTATTTACCGATGCGTTTATACATGAATAATATTTTTAATGCATTTTTTAATGCTGAAAATAGTGTTGTAGTTTGATAAAAATAATTTTTTTATTTATATTATCAGAAATATTATTGAAATGTCTGCTGTTCTGATTTACCCCGAATTTCCAGTTTTAAGGGGTAAATAGAAACAGTCTCCTATTTTTAAGAAAAATTTTCAAAATGAAAAAATCAAAGTAAGAGATAATTATAAATTTTTATATGAATTTTTAGCTTATTTTTTACAAATGCGAATAAAAAAAGTGAAAGGGTGTCTTCTTTAATTTTCAATTTTTTATGCAATAGGAATTATTTTTGTATATAATGCTGCCAATTGACAAACGGAAAATGGGAAAATACTTAGAACATGTTGGGGGTGATCTAAGGTACAAGGTTTATGGCCGTATTTATTTAAAAAATTTTTTATTTTTCTAAAATAACTAATGTTCCGATTTACCCCTTATTCCGATTCACCCCAACTAACCCTATGTATTATAAATATACTTAAAACTATTATTTATAGATAAATAAATTAAATTTTCTAGAATAATTTACAAATAAATTATTATCATGTTGTAAGTCTCAATAGTGGAAAAGTTTAATCCAATTCAAAACAATAATATCATTTAATTCATTAAATGTATTTTTTATAAAGTACTTATAGTTATTACCGCCGAACTCCATAACTTCCTTAATCGTAAACAATTAATTTATAATACTAAAAACTGAAATCACACATATCAATCACACACAACATGAGATTTTGTAAACATATCATAGATATATATATACAAAAAACAACCCTTTGTGACTTCACAAAAGGAACTTTCTTTTATTTGAATATTTTGATCTAATGTATTTCAATCGGATAAAAAATCTAATTCTATATAAATAATAGATTTAATGGAGTTTAACATTCTTTCTGAGTTTCACAATTTTTAGGTAAAAAATTTACAAATATAACATGGTATTTCTTTTGTAAATTTCTTTTCTTGGACAAACAGTTTGTTGATCCTTTGGAGAAATGGTTAGAAAATATAAAAGGTAAATAGCCCAATATAAGGAGTGGAGCATCCAAGTCACTGCAAGCAAATCTGCAAGCTTGCAGAATTGGCTTGGCATCAGTCAAGTGCAATGAACTTAACACACGATTTCCCCACTAAATCATCTTTCAATAAAATTGATAGACACTGGGAAATATCGACAGTCTAAGCCAGGCCGTTGTTGCCTATTTAGATAAATGGAAATTTTTAAGTGAGAAAAATATAAATAGTGCAAAAGTAAAAAAGGTTGAATTTAAAAATATATATTTGAATATGAATATAATTCGAGTGTTGAATTGGAAAAGGTTAAAGAATATAAAAGAAAATATATAAATTAAAGTAATTGAGATTAATTGTCGAGAATTGTGAAATAATGATAAAATTAAAAAGTTGAAAGAAAATATTAAAAAAATAAGCAAGTGCAAATAAATATAAAGAATCTTGTGAGTGAAATAAAAAGAAATAAAAGAATATTAACTTGATTATATTTTAAGGGGGGAGCCTACTTTAGAAGGCTTAAAAATAGCACTTTTTTAAGAATTCTTTTAGGAAGGAGAAAAATAACTTTGACTTCGGGCTTTTTGAGATGTTTTTATACATATTTAAACCATTTGTGAAAAAATTTTTGATATGAAATATTAAAAAATAGAAAAGTTAAAATTAATTGTTGATAGTGGTGCACATCTGGACTTAAAAACGGTGGGCACGATAGAGACCGCAATTCTTGTTTGAAACATAAAAATAAAGAAAAATTTTAAAGTTTACATATGTAGTTTCTATTTGAACTAAAAAAATTCTAAAGAAATAGTGAAATTCGATAATTTTGAGTGATAAAAACAGAAAAATCATTTTTTTGAAAAAAAATAATGACTTTAACTGGTTCTCAAAATTGTAAAAAAAAATATTTTTAATTTTTTTAGTTCAACTAGAAGAGGGATTAATACTGAGTAAAACAAGCCATCATTCATTAAAATCGGTCCAGGCGTTTTCTGTCAATCCTGCCCACGAGTTAGTAAATTTCGTAAAAAGTGAAATTCGAGAAAACGCGCTTTAACTGTCGCGCTACCGACGGACCACCCGGCGGGTGGCCATGCAATTATTAATGTTATAAATCTGCTCGAATTTTGCATAAAAAATCGCGATTTTAAGTCACTGAACAAAATTTTATCTACTTTCGAAAAATAAAAAAATTATTTTTTTTTACAATATGAAGATTTCGACTATATCAGCAAAGAGTGACATCTGTTAGATGTCAATTGAACTCTTTGGTTTAGAGTTAGGTGTTACATATGATAATTATTTCGATACGGTTGTCGAAAAGTAATTATCAATTTTTTGAAATTAATTTTGATCTGAAAAAATAAGCTGCGTGAACGAATGCACTGTGCATCTGTGAGGACTCGAACCTCAGTTTATAGCTGCCTGTCGCGGGACCTACGCCTATCAATGCACCTTGCCAACACAGCCTGGACGTACACGCTTCTTATATTCTCAGATCAAGCATTTCTTTTTACATTTCCTCTAGTTTATTTATAACAATTCAACAATTAATTGTAACCTTCAATGTTTTTTAAGTTAACTTTTTACACTCGACAAAAATCAACGAAAAACATGAAAAATAATTTAGATTGGTCTCTAAAACTTTAGGTACATATTCTTGGATGTATTTTCTAAAGATTTAAGTAACAAAAAAAATAGATTTTTTGTTACCATGTTAAGTAGGTTCCCCCCTTAAAGACAACCTTTATTTACGGGGTTTGGGTCTTAACTTTCGTGCAATTAAAAAAAACTAGACTTAATTTTTGCGCGCCTATTTTGTGATTTTCAACTTTAACTACTATTATGAATGAAATAATCTATACCATCTGTTATAATTATAAAAGATATAATTTTCTAAAAAGTGTCCTTCAGTTTTTGTGTCGCTGGTCAAATTAAAATGGTTTTATAAATAAAATAAACTTTAAAAAATTGGAAATAAGAGGCACAATTGAATTGTAAATCAAATTTTAAGTTCGTGACTTATTTTCAACTATATTTTAAGCAAAATAATTGTTGGATACTTGTGATACTGGTAAATTACTAAAAATATGTCGCTGGTCAAATCTATAATTTTTCCAGTTTCTTATTTAATTTGCTTCAAAATTAGGGCACATATTACTTTAGATATATTTAAAACTGTGCATATGTTTTTATTTATTCTAATTCTTATTTAATTATTTTTTTACGTAAATATTCAAAATGTCGTTCGTCAAATATGTCGCTTGGTCAAGTCAATCGTTTTCTAATCAATCTGAAGTTTCGCATTTCTTTGTTCCATGTTATTTATTACGAAGTAATCAAAAATACAATAAAAAGTGACAAAATGAAAGGAAATCAAAGAAAAGGGAACGCTAAATAGAAAATTTTTCATCAAAAGGCACTTAAGTAATATTTATTTATTTCTTATTAAACGTTCATATTGTTTAAAAATAAGTTTATAATTAATATTATTTTTTAAGAATGTATGTATTTTAATTTTTATTATTTTTCTCTTTTGTTAAATAAATTATAGTTTCTGAAGAGGGCAGCTGCGCTGTCGAAGCGTTAAACAACTATTGTTGTTTTATTTTTTATACCTGACTCGGAATGATCGTTGAATTCAATGTTTAATATTTAAAACAACCGAGTGATAATATCATATAATAATTTTACTAATATGACCATGGATCTGGAATGGTCATGTGATGACAGTGCATCGAACGTATTTGAATTTACTACTACTGCTCATCAGCAACATATTCTTAAGATGTGGATTAACATTAATCAAGACTTCACCAAGTTCACATCTCAACTACATTTTCTTTTGAACTCTCGTGCGTATGTTTTGACACCAAAACATATTGATTCTATTGGCTCTAAATTAAACCAGTGAACCTTCCATAGTCGTACTGGGAAATCAAATTTCAAAGTATTACTGAAACACATCAAATACAAATAACTTAATATTATTATTGAAGATAAATGTATTCACACTTATTATTTATCTAAAAAGATCAATCATTTGAAATCTGTCATTGGTGTTAATTTTTCTAACACTTCTCAGTTTATCTACAATACACACGATTTACAACATGCTTCTTTTACGAGTAATTGTAGAAACCGATCTGACAAAAAATTTGACAAACAACCGTAACCCTAACATAAAAAATAATAATCCTCTCAACACACAACCAAATTGGTTTATAAATCTCTCTAATTTTGAAACTCCTGAAAATGTCTCAAACGTCATTTCCTTGGGTAATAATTTTATGTATAATGTTAATTCAAACAACAACAATCTGAACACAAAAATTGACTACATTAAATCAATAGAAAATTTTATTGGTTGTTATAATTTAAATGGTGACATTTCGAATGATATAAGAAACAAATTGATTGTTAATTTTCGAAACTATGATTGTATTCTTAAAAAATCACGTCACATTAATGTCAAGGATAGAATTTTCGCTAAAATGCTAAATGACACAAAGTTATTTGTTAAAAAACACAAAAATAATAATTATTTTTACTACTGCGGACAAGGGAAATGTCACGGTTGCGTTGGATAGATTGGAATATACAAAAACACTTGAAACTTTACTATCAGATAAAAAAAACATATAAAATTATTAATAGAAATTCAATACAGAAATTAAGAACTAATACTTCTAATATTTTAAAACATTTAAATAACAATGGACTTTTAAACAGAAAATATAATGATATCGAATTGACCTCAACTAACACAACCCTTCCACGGATTTACGGATTACCGAAAATCCACAAAAAGGATAATCCTTTAAGACCTGTCGTGTCAACTATTGGTTCTCCAACATCCTTTTTATCCAAACAATTGTTTGAAATACTTGATAAATCTACTATGAAACCAAAATCTTATGTACGAAACGGTTTTGATTTTGTTTAAAAAATTAAACATTTTATTATTCCCGATGACCATATTTTAATTAGTCTTGACGTTTCATCTTTGTTTACTAACGTTAGTTTTGGACATGTACGTGATTCTATCATCAAACTTTAAAGAACAATATCTCAAAATTTTAATATTGATTTAGATGAATTACTTAACATATGTCAATTTCTTTTCGATAATACCTTTTTTAAATTCAATGATAAATACTACCAGCAAATTTATGGTACGCCCATGGGATCATCAATTTCTGGTCTTTTTGCTGATATTGTCATGGAAGATCTTGAGACTCATTGTAATGCTCAATTATCTTTTAAACCACTTTTTTCTATAGATACGTCGATGATATAATAACTTGCATACGAAAAGATAAAATTGACGAAATGATTAATATTTTTAACAACTATGACGAAAGATTACAGTTTACTTTTGAAATACAAAAAAATAATATTATTAATTTTTTGGATGTTCTTATTATTTTTAACGAAAGAAATCGGCTCATTACTGATTGGTATAAAAAACCTACATTTTCTGGACGAACCATTAATTACCATTCTAAACATCCTATGACTCAAAAAATTGATATTATTTTTAACTTAATTGATAGAGCTATAAAACTCTCTGACAAGCAGTTTCACTCAAAAAACATAGAGTATGTAAAAGAAATTTTATTAAAAAATAATTGTCCATTAGAATTTATAAACAAGCATATAATGAAACGTATTTCTTCTATAGAATCTAATTCTCAATATTCTATTGACAAAAACGTCATATTTTACACGAGGTCACCAAAAGTTCTCCTACCCTATGTTCCGAACCTTTTCGAAAAAACTGCCTCAATTCTGAATAATTATGCTATTTTATCAATTCCTTGCAAAAATAAAAACATGAATCATAATTTTGTTAAAAAAGGCAAGGATAATAATGTAAAATCTGAAAACAGTGATACTGTTTATAAAATTAACTGTGAAAATTGCTCTGCATGTTATGTGGGTCAATCAAAAAGAATGGTAGGTGTTCGTATTAAAAAACATAAAAATTCAACTTCTAATGTAATTGCTACTCACAATGATTTTTTTAGACACAAATTTGATTGGAACAATTTTTTTATATTAGGCAAAGAAGCAAACTACAATAAACGTTTAATATCAGAAATTATACACATTAATTTACAAAAAAATCTGATTAATAAAAAGGAAGATGTACAAAACCTTAGTAATTGCTATAATCATTTTATAAATGAAATGAAATATTTTTAATCTATTCTGATTTACCTTGACATTTCCTGAATTTTGTTTACTAACACGGTCATTCACCTCACGTCAGTTACTTATACTTCGAAAACTATACACATTTTATTCGCCAGTGTCAATAGTAATCGCCACGAATAAGACATTCTTTTGGAACGTTTTTAAATTTTGTTTAATTTTCGGTAAATAAATTGTTTAAAAATAAGTTAATAATTAAAATTATTTTTTAAGAATGTATGTATTTAAATTTTTATTATTTTTCTCTTTTGTTAAATAAATTAAAGTTTCTGAAGAGGGCAGCCGCGCTGTCGAAACGTTAAACAACTATTGTTGTTTTATTTTTTATACCTGACTCGGAATGATCGTTGAATTCAATGTTTAATATTACTTACATAAGTCTAGGAGATAAAATGTTTATGTACATCTTGTTACAGATTTAGATAACCTAACATTATTTTCTTTCTAAAAATTTATATTTTAAAATAGAAGGCAACCAAATGATGGTTGTACAATAATAAAAATGAAATTTATTTTGGTCGAAGATATAATACTAAAAATATCAAAATGGCGCACACAAAAATTAAAAAAAAATTCAAATTCAAATGTTGAAGTTTCCAGAGATTTGCCCATATAACAGTGTCTAAAGAATTACTTCACAGATACATATTTGTTAATGGTCATTGCAAAAGCCAATGTTATAAGAAATTGTCTTCTTTTAAAAGTAAACGGATATAAATTTTCACAATATAAAGTTACTCGATGTTGAAAAACAATATTTCCACTTTCATCCCCCGTTAATATTTGACATTTAATTACATTATGTGACAAATCAAAAATAATTAACCTTGTTCCGTTACATAATCTTTCATTAAAACTAAGATTTCTAATAAGCATTACGACAGAATTAATTCTTAAATGTAATTCATATGATGGTAACGAAGGTGGAGAAAGAGTATTTAAATATTCTGGTAATAAAGCTTCAGAAAATTTTCCATTATCACAATTTTCAGTAGAATGAATACTTCTATATATTTTTTTTACCTTTACTGTCTATGAGACGCACCACTCTCTTATTAATATCATGAACATCAATTACATTTGTTGAATCATGAATTAGGTTATTTTCTTTTCTTTTTTAGATTTCTTTTTTTTTATTCTGCCTGTTTTTTTTTATTTTTACAGATGAAACATCTACTTTGTCTAAATAATTAATATTTATTTTGTTTATTTTTTTTGAACGATAATTTCTTTGATTTTCCACTGCACTTTTTCGGACAGATTTGAATAAAGAATTTGTTTCCTTTACACTATCATGTGCATTTGTTATTAAAGGAATAGGAGTTATGAATGAATTATCACATTCATTCATGTTATCATCAATCAAAGACAATTTGATTGTCTTTCTAAAAGCTTTTAAAATTCATGCATATGATCATTATTTAACATTGCATTTTTATTATCTATTAAATCATAATTTTCATTACTTAAATTAACTAATTCTTTTTTATTAGCCATGGTTCTATTTCGTAATGTTGACCAATATAGTAAAAATTACTGCTAATAAATAACGTAAAAAAAAGAAAGATGAAACATTTAGTACAATTTAATTCAGAATGTCCATTTCCAACTAAAATTATTTCCAATTCTGACTTTTCTCTTTATTTTCAATTCCTTTGTATCTAATTTCAATATCTATTTCCAATTTCCATTTCTAATTTCCATTTCCAGTTTTCATTATTCAACAATCATTTCCAATTTAATACAAATTTAAATTATAAAATGTAAATCACTTTTATGTAATATATCTATAGACAATTTCTCATCATAGAAAAAATGCAAGAAAAGAAAATTTTACTATCTATAAATGGATAAAAATTCAATTTACTATATGGAGATGACTTTTTAATTTTTAAACGAAAACAAAAAATTAATTTGTTTCTAACAGTTGCATTTGAACATCTATTCCTAACGAATAACATTTTAAAATAATAATATAATAACAAAATCAAAAGAAAAAATTAACTTTTTACTATTTAAACGAAATTAAAAATATAGTTTTTTTAAAGAAATTGCATTTTCATATCTATTCCTTATGAATAGCATTATTTTAATAATAATTTTACAAGATGAATAAACAGAATAAAACTTCTTTATTCAAAAGCCACTTAAATTTTTAAAAATTTGAAAACAACATTTTAATAATAAAAACATTACTTACATCTTTAACTTACATAAATATTCATAATCTTCACATTTTTAAATCACTTATATAATCACTTACATTAAAAAAATATATTACTTTGAATCAAACAAAAATTAATTTTCTATAATTGAAAAAAATTGACTTTCACTGATTAACTTTTACTTCGAAAAACTCACTATCTTTTAAGCTGATGAAGAAAGAATATATATATATATATATGAGACATTCCACGCTAAACCAACATATCGTGAAAATTCAAATTTTTGATTTGGCTCTAATATTTTATATCATTTAGTACTAGTTGAAAAAGAGCTTTAGATTTAAATTTAATTTTGAAATCTGTTTGTATCCTTCGATTTAAAAAAAAATTTTAAACTACTTCCTTTTACGCAAATTTTAAGCCCTGTCCCGTCGTGGGTAAATGATTTTTACTATTTTTTCAGAATTTTTTGAAATTATCGAAATTCAGTATTTACTCATTCAGCCGCTGTATGGCGCTGCCATGCGCAGCGATTTTTCAGCATTAGGTTTTCTCATCATTATTATCTCATCTCATATTATATCAATGAAACTACGATTCTTTAAAACATACAGTGACACAAAATACTATATTACATTATGAGGGCAGAAAGTTCGAAATTCCTGCACTGCGCGAAATGATGCCCAAGGCGATGCCGAGGGCATCATCGCGTATTTTAGGGCTTTCGAATTTCTGCCCGTGTAATGTATACTATTTTTCTTTATATACGGTCAAAAGTAAGCTCGTTAATTTATTTTTTAAGAAAATTGCACTCGTGTTTCATTTGACAGCCGGCCATCTTTATTTACTTTTGCTCCTCCCTTCAATCACTGAGAAAAATTGCGTTTAACCGAGTGGTAGAAACAGCTCGGTTAAAAAAAAGTATTTAAAAATAAATAAGATATGGTTAAAAGAAACTAAGTTCTACTGATTATCACAGCCGAGCTGAGACGGTTAAAACACATTTGTTAAAAATAACCCTCCGATGGATTGTCTTAACCAATCTCAAATGGGCATAATTAAAACAAACTTTCGTAGTTGTCGTTACCTATTTGTTTTTTGAATTCAAACTATTATTATATGATTAATATTTACCGAGCTTCATGAAAATAGGTTATATTCCAATATGAGAATAGGCAATTTATAAATATGATGAATTTGACTTATGTGATTTTAACCGAGTGAACACTGAGCAGGCGTGAGGCGTCATATCGTATTCATTTCGCTTTGAAGAGAGCCGTTAAATTCATGTCGTGTGGTTAGGTTTTGTTTTTTCTGATAGTTTTCTCGTTTTCGAACGTTTTCTGTGATGGCTGATGAAGACGCGAAAAACTTGCTGTCACAGTAGAACTTGTCTCAATACATAACAGTATTAGTTGATTACATAGATAGTCATTTTAATTCACAGAAAACCACCTTTGCATTAAAATACAATTTCGTAATCAAATAAATTTATTTTCAATAAAAAAGTATTTTTTATCAAGCAAATATTTTTTATTCTACACTAAGAAAAAAATGCCTTTGAATCTATAACACACATATTCACATACGTTCAAAAGCAGATGTGATCAACTTAAGGCGAAATGTAGTTCATTTCATAGCATCGCTATTGAATCAAAGAAGTCATTTTTTGATTTAAAAGCAGTGCTATAAAATAAACTACATGTTACATCAAGTTAATGACATCTGCTTTTGAACGTATGTGAATATGTCTGCTATAGATTCAAAGGCATTTTTTTCTTAGTGTAGAAAATACTTTTGCTTTTTTTAACGGAAGACAATTAATACTCACAATTAAGTAAATAGGTTAAAAAGCTTTATTATAATCGAGTTTAGAAGTTAACATTAATTAATTCACTTGTTTTATTGTAACAGAACTAATTGACTGCAGTACCTAAGTTTATACTATTTCTGTAGCCTTTCTAGGTGACTACAGTAACCGAGTTACTTGGTTGACGCTTTTAGGTCATCAATCCTTGACTATTAGTTGCCATAAACGATTTAGTTGTTACCGTAACCGAGTAATCTTAACAAGTTTCAACCGAAACTTATAATCGTATTTGATCGGTTACTGCAAACAATTCACATTGCAAGTGCTATATTAGCAGCATCGCTCGGTTGTTTTTAACTAAAAATTGGTTATATTTAACCTTTTATTTTTCTCAGTGAACGCCTCTAGCGGACACTCGTGAAGCCCTGGTTTATTCTCTGTCTCTCTCTTGCAAACAACATTCGCCTGCCCCGACATTTGATGCACGTGCGAAGCGAGTGCTTCTGGTCGGGGGCTGGCACGGAAAAAATGTGAAAGAAAAATTAATATTATATTTTCAAAAGAACTTTTCTTTTAATACAAAATTAATTTTATGTTTCTGAAACTCTAAACGTTCTAATGAACAAAATTTCATTACTTCTTCCAATTATTAAAATTTTATTATAACATTTTGGCACGTATTAAAAAACAAATTACAAAATTTTTAATTCTTTTATTTTAGTTTCTAATGTTTATTAAAATAATTTTTCAAAATAATTATATTAGCAAAAGATTTCCCACGACGGGATAGGGCTTAAAATTTGCGTAAAAGGAAGTAGTTTTATTTGAATTAAAAAAAATCGAAGGATACAAACAGATTTAAAAATTAAATTCAAATATAAAAATTTTTAGCAATGCAATAAAAATTTTTAATAAAATTTTTTTCATAGAATTTTCGAAAAGTTCAGGAAAAAACAAACAATTTTTAAATAAGAAAGTTTAAAATTGATCCACATTTGTAGAAGTTATGAGCATTAAAATTTTTTTTTAAAAGTAAAATTAAAAAAAATTCATATCTTGTAAACTGCGGGTCTTATATATAATGTTAGTTTTTTTCTCATAATCGGTGGCCATAAAAAATTGCTTTTATAATACTATAAACAAAACAAAGGAATAGAAAAAGACTAAGATCATAGAACATTTACCTTCTAAGTTAATAAAAATAAATTATTCAAATGATACCTTAAAATTAAAAACAAAACAAATGATAAGAAAAAGTTGCTAAAACAATAGTACACTTACCTTCTAAAATAAAAAAGAAAAATAAATCAAATCACAACTTTAAACTATTAAGAAAACAAACGATCAGAAAAAGTTACTAAAATAAGAAAACACTATCCAAATCAAAAGAAAAAAGTAAATCAAACTAAACCTTGAATCTTTTAATATAAAAAACAATGAATATATTTTAAATAGGCAAGAGCATAAAAGTCTTAGCAATAAATGAATTTCTCTAATAGTTTTTAAATGCAATACTCGATTTGCTTATAATCCTGTATAAGCATTAAAAATATGCACACGTAACGACACATCGCGAATGGCTGCGCAGCACATTGCGTCTTGGCGGCGCGACGACGTGATGCGCAATATTCAAAAATTCATTTCTCGAATACATATAAAACGGTTTTCTGGAAAGTAAGTACTTCATCGGAAAAAATCTCAGCTTTCATTTAAAAATAATAAAAAAAAAGTATCCAAAGATAAGAAAAGTGAAAAAACATTTTTATTTTTTCAAAATTCGTGTAAAAATTTTTTTTTTGAAAATAAACTACGCCATTTGTAAGCTTATGAAAAAACCTAGAAAAACCATGTCCTACTATTTTTTTAATTTTTCCGTTTAAGTATAATAAAGTATCAATGTTAAGCGTGTCACGCTAGAGTTTAAAAGTTTAACCCCCTCCCCTCGGACAAATTTTTATAAAATTCAAAAATATTTCTCTGACAAAGTACTAACCTACAGGGCATATCATAAAAAAAATGTGTAAAGAATTGAACCAAAAATTTTTTTAGGTGGATTTTTGATGTGATTTCCACCACCTTAAGGAAGAAAACCTACCAAATGGCAGTCCTGGCAATCCAAATTTTTTTTGTGTGCCGGTGTTATCCTACTTATTTGTAGTAACTTAGATCAACCACGACGAGGTTACGGAACTTTGAATCCGTTTTTAAAAATTCACCCTACATACAGAATCCGACATTTTGAATTTTGAAAAACTGATTTCATATTCATAACCAGTGACCCCAAAAACCTTCGAATAACTAGTTTCAAACGATTCAGGAGGGAGAATTTTAAGAAACTGATTTTTATGTGAATTTGCTTAATTTATATAAATATAGATGAAGTTTTCATCTTCTGAATGTTATTTTCAATTCAGTCACTTTAATAGTATAAGAATTGAATACATACAAAATATTAAAAATGTCGTATTTAAAATGGTGGATCTGAAGTGGTGGATTTAAAAAAAATTGCTCAGATTTCCTTGAAACTTCTTACTCAGGGGTTTCTGGTGTAGCTGATTACGAATTTGACCTAAGATTTTCAAAATTCAAAATGGCGGATCCAATATTGCGGACAAAAATTTTTTAAAATTCCTCGTATTTACTTGAAACTCGTGACTCGCATGTTTTTAAGGTCGCTGATTACGAATATGATGTTAGTTTATAAAAATTCTATATGGAGGATCCAATATTTTGGACAAAATATATTTAAATGAATAAATAATCGATTAAAACTTGTTACTCCGTGGAGATTTTCGATAACGCCGAATACGAATCTGATGTTGGATATAACAAATTCAAAATGGTGTATGCAAAACGACTTACGATGAAATTGCTCTCAGATTTTCTTGATTCTTAGGTGTTTCCTCTAGTCGCTAATTTTAAATCTGAATTTTTCATAACCCTGAAATGGTTTACTGTAAATGCTTTACTAAAATTTAATTGCATTTCTGTGATATTACAATGTCAAAAAGTTTGAGCTAAGTACCAAGAATCAAGAAAATCTGAGAACAATTTCATCGTAAGTCGTTTCGGATACACCATTTTGAATTTTAAATATCCAACATCAGATTTGTATTCGGCGACCTCGAAAATCCTCACGGAGTAGCAAGTTTCAATCGATTTCATTCATTTAAATATATTTTGTCCGACATATTGGTTCCGCCATATTGAATTTTTATAAACTAACATCATATTCGTAATCAGTGACACTGAAAACATCCGAGTAACGAGTTTTAAGTAAATACGAGGAATTTTTTTTAATTCCACCATTTTAGATCCGCTATTTTTAATTTTTTTATGTATTTAATTATTATGATATTAAAGTCACTGAATTAAAAAAAATATTCAGAAGTAGCAAAAATTCAGCTTTATTTATAGAAATTCAGTAAATTATTCCACGTTGAATAGTTTAGACGTTAAGGGGGGGGGTAACTTTTTGTGCATTTTTGGCCAAAAATCTTGTTATTTCCTTAACAACGCTATGACCATCACCTCCAATCACATTCTCTATATTTTTCTGTAATTTACATGTGAAAATACGCATTTGTACCAAATTTGAGCTTTCTGGGTCAGATAGTTTAGCCGCTAGGGGGTATGCCCCACCCCCTGGGGTAAACCGGACCGTTTGATTTCTAATTTATAATATTGCATTTATTTAATCTACAATAATAAAAAACATATAGAATCATGTAAACAATGATTCCAATTCTCATTGGAAGACAATTATTTTTCATTGTAAGAAAATATTTTAATGAAAGAAACATTTTATTTAAAAATAATTTTTGTGAAACTTTAATTCAATCGAAATATCCTATGGCCGGTTTCCCCGAGGAAAACGGTCCGGTTTGCCCCACAGGCCCATTTTGAGAATAAATGTTTGTCAAAAAGAAACACTTTGTAAATTCATCAAAGTTTTTGGTGGTAAATATTCCTGAGGTGTGTACCTTCAAAATCCAAGACCTAATATTTGGAAACATTATACGATTGCCTCAGAATTTCCTTCAGAAAAAATTCGTAAAAGTGTAGAAAACAAAAAAAACTTTTGAAAAAATAATGTATACTAAACATGGTTATTTCAAATTTGTAAACAACACTTTTTCCAATTTTGCCATTTCGGAAATATTGAGAGGGGTCCGGTTTGCCCCACTCTCCCTTATGATTTTATGCACATTTTCAGTATTTCAAATTTTACAAGTGGCTATATACAAAAATATTAAGTATATTTTCAAGTATATGAGCATGTATCATGTATACTAACTATAATTCTAACCAAATTTTGTAAATTATGAGCAAACAAAACATCCGATAATGAATAATCGTTTTGTAAAAGAACTTGATGATAAAAGTTTTCCATAACTAATAAGATTCTTAAGTAATTTTATTCCCTTGCGAATATATTCTCTTATTGGAATTTGTATATTTATCAGTTTATTCTGAAACGATCCAAAGTCTATAAATAAAAAATGTAGGTAGATTTCCTATAGCACTTGAAGACCTTTTAGCAGAAGTAGATATATACATATAAAATATGTTTTATTATTTGTATAAAGAAGAAAACGTTATCAATATTGTTTAAATATAGTACATACTAATATTCTGTCAAAGCTTAAAAATCGCAATTGTAGATTTTTATTTATTCTTTATCTTTAAATATATCTAAATAAAAAAATTTATATATTTACTTTCAATACAAGATTAATGTTACTATTTTACAAGAGTGTTATATTTGATATGAGATAAAGAAACAGATCAATAAAAGTTCTGGTTAGTTTCCTGGATCCGTTTGCCAATTTCAAAGAGTTAATTATTGTGTTTTCAACCGTCTTACATCAGTAAGGACACGTCTTGCGTCCAGGGACATTTAGTCTAACTTTAGCCTTTAACCGTGCATTCTCAGTGACTTAAAGAACATTTAGGTTAGCGATTATTCTCGCTCGTTTGCAGTTTGTTCGTGCAAAATAATACAGTGCCTCCGAAAGTACAATAAAGTGCAATGAAAAAACTATTAAATTATAGATTTGTTATAAAAAGACTAGACATACTAAAGATAAATATATATAAATTGTTTTCTGTTCTAATATTTATTTTAAATTAAAATTTTATGCATATAAATCAATTCAAATAATTATGATGATTTATAATAAAAACGTTAAACTATTTTGTATTTAAATAATTTTTGTGTATTTTATTCCTACTGTCTTAAAATCTTTAATTTTTATACAAAGCAATTACTTTAACAAATTCTGAAAATGGGTTTACTACTGTCTATACTTGTTGGTTGCGTTGGTGTTGTAGAGTTACTTTTATGTCTCAGACATACAACTAATAGAATGTCTGTCATCAGTGACCAAGATGCACTTTGTCTTTATTATAATAATAACAATAATTTTGAAGACAAAACTTCACTTGATTTTATGTATAATGTTACTCATCCTTCACAAGTCAACATTAAAGAGACTGACAAAATTAAATTAGAAAATCTTTTTGCATACAGCTTAAGAGTAAGAAATGATCTTCGATCATTAAGGCATCAAATTAAAGGAAGTGTGCCAATCAACATAATTGAAGATATTTTTAGTTCCTTTGGACTTGACTTAATTTTCAATAATATAATTGACAATCAGAATATAGATATATATAAAAATAAGGATTCAAAAGATGTAATAAGTACAAGAATTCAAGACATTCTTTTAGAAAATTTAAGCAATAGACAAGTTGATGTAAATCTTTTGGAACAAACTAAATTATTAAGTAAAATTTATGAATTACTGAAGAAAAAATATCTAGTTATATATCCGGAAAGGGAATATTTTAAAGTTAGTAAAGAAACGAAAAATCTGAAAGATAATGAAATAACAGTACGTAATATCTCCATGCAATCAAAATATAACCTAATTGATAAGAACATAAATGCCAGTCAGAAGAGTGAAGTGAATACGAAACCTGTTAACGTGCAAATAAGTTCAGTGACCAATATATTTAATCCAAATTTTCTCGAGAACATTGATTTGAACATTACATTTAATAATATCTTGGAAGATGAAGAATATAAAAACCTTTGCATTACTTATAAAAGCCAAGACAAAAATTTTCTAAAAGATAAATTACTAAATGAAAATTTAATTTGTGATAAGAATGTTCAAGTAAATAGTAAGTTTATTTACGGCACAATATCGTGTGACAAATCAAAAAATGTGAAAAGTACAAAAAAAATAGATATAGAGAAACAAAAGGATTCAATAAGTTTACCAGAAGAAATTTGCTTGCCAGACACAAGGGAAAGTCAAGCTTTTTGGGTAAATTGTTGTTTTGAAGTAACATTTACTTTAAAAATATTTCTCAAAAACATTCATTTATCGTCGACATAATATCCTTCAATGTACTTTCATGCTTACCTAACAAATAGTATACAATAAAATGAGAATAAAATTATTTGATCATTTGTTTTAAATAAACATGAGAGTCTATACTAGACGAATTTTAAAAAAAATGTTAGATAATTATGCCACATTGCATCTAGGGGTTTTAGATGTTGATAATTACTAATCTGACATCAAATTTCAAAATAAAGGATTCAATGTTGAGGACGATTTTTTTAATTTGCTCAATTATGTTTGATACTCCCTGCTCTGGAAGTTTTGAGGGCGCTGATTACGGTCGCAAAAGTTAAGTAGTTGATAGACAAAAAGAATGAACGCGAGATTTCGGAGATATGCTTGTTGCCAAAATAATATATAAATTTTGAAGTCTTCTAATTTAATAAAGATTCCTATCATATATATCAATTTTACCAGAAGCCAACAGACTAAAAAAAAGTTTTACTTCCAGCCTCATTTTGAGGCTGAATTTAAGGTGTAAACGGAGTCAGCCACGTTAAACAAGGACAGACTTATGTGAAAGTCATAGGCTGAATTTAAGGTGTAAACGGTGTCAGAATTTTTTTCCCTGTGAACTGTTGTACAAAAATCTTATTTTTTGTCGGCTAGCGCATATTGAATCCGACATTTTGAATTTTTTAATTTGATGCCATATTCTTAATCAGCTACTCAAAAAACTCCCGAGTAAGGAGATACAAACATAATAATTTGGCATATTAAAAAAAATTGTCTGCTATATTGAATCTTTCATTTTGGATTTTTGAAATTTGATGTTAGATTTGTAAATATCAACATTTAAAACCCCTACATGCAACTTGGCATAATTATCCAACATTTTTTTAATTCATCTACTAGACTCTCATGTTTAATTAAAAACATGTCTTCTATCGACATTTTGAAAATTTTTAATTAAATTTTGTCATATTGAAGGTTGGTTATTGTATACGCGATATTTATATAGGTTTTATGCATGATTTCTTATTTGACACCTTATAAAAAATTAATTTTTCCCAAGAAAATAAAAACTTCCAACTGTTTCACAAAAAATGTCGACAACTTTCTTAAAGTTAATTTTTTTAAACTTAAACCCTAGATTCTGAAAGAGCGATAAAAACATTATAGAGAAGGGTACTTTATAATTTTTTACCTACTAAATCCTTAAGGCCGTTGTCAAAGTCGATGTGATTTTCCCATTGAAGCTCAATGTAAAAATCCAATCGACTAAGAGACCCCCTTAAGGGGATGTCAAAGTCGATTGGATTTTTGCATTGAGCTTCAATGGGAAAATCGCATCGACTTTGACATCCTCTTAAGAATGATGGCTTTAAAAGTTGTAGAAAATATTTTTGTTCAAATAGGTTAATTTAAATTATGATAATCGTAATATAAAATAAAATCACTTTTTTCTGACACCTCTAAGAACTTTCAGAAGAAAGTGCACATATATTTCAGATCAATTTAAATCTTCAGATGGAAGAGCTTCAAAAAAATTGGAATTACGAAAGCAAAAGTTAATGACGTTAAAGAATGTACATTATACCTCAGCGATGTAGGAAAAGAGTTTTTTAAAAAATACTTTTTACAAATTAAATTAAAATCAATTAAGAAAGAAAAATAAATTCAATATAAAAAGGTTTCTTTCGTCTGTTGACGAATCCGATTTTTCTGATTTTTATTTTTATTCGAATATATAAAATAGTTTCAATTTATTTTTAATTTCTCATTATAAACAAATGTGCAATTAATGTACATATTCTTTGCTTTGGTTAGAAATTTTTATTAACTTAAAAATTTTATTTGTTATTTATTCAATTGCAATTATGTATTACGATTTTACTTTTTAAAACTGGCATAATGATTACAAAAATGTAAAAGACTTACAAAATGTGATATATCAACATAGTATATTATTTTCATAACGCGGTGCTAAAAAGGGCACTTTTTTAGTTTTTTGCACCTTGTTATGAAAAATATCGTTCGTAACTTGTGCGAGCAGTTGTCAATTTTTAAACGAGTACTTTTTTTGGAACAATTTATTCCAAAAAAGTCCTGATTCAAAAATTGTCAACTGCTCGCACTCGTTACGAAATATACTATTGTTTAATTGAAATTATTAAATTTCATTTACAGAATTATGCTTATTGGCGAATTAAACGGCTAAACTAGCGCATATAGTGGCGAAGTTTGAACTAATGAGACCGGGACTCACTGGAGCTTTGTGTATTATGTCAATTTTGTTTATTTTCCATTATTATTTAGAACTTTTTTCGTTTTCCTACACTTATTTTATTCCAATGTTTGTAAAAATTTTGTTTAATTGCAATATGATTGAACATATAGGTAATTCAAACAGTATCCTTGTCGGATTTTAATATATTTCATCTTTTCCAACTAAAAATTACACGTACTTTTCTGAAAATTCATCAACATTATTTTTAACAAATTGATAAAATTTTTTGCAGCTTCCACCTAGATTGTATTTTACAAACAAGAAACAACGTATTTTTTAGTATTTCAATGTTTAACTGAGATTTTTAAGACAAGAATGAATCACGGGATATTCTTAACTATTTTCCGGGATATGCAGGACATTTTATATCAAATGCGGGTCGTTTTGAGGGATGCTAAATTCTGCGGAACAAAGTGCTGAAATCCGGGAAGTATGGTCACTTTAACTAAAACAGTTAGAAATAATAATGAAAAAGAAATAGAATTCACAGAATACAAATGGAGTGCTATACACAAGGCTTCAGTGAGTCCCGATCTCGTTAGTTTAAACTTCGCCACTATGTGCGTTAGTTTAGCCGTTTGAAACGCCAATAAGCGTAATTCTGTAAATGAAATTTGATAATTTCAATTAAACAAATAATACTATATTCCCTGTAAATATTATTACAAAATATTTATAACTTTTTGTTTTAGAGCGAGTATGATTATACTTTCCGGCGGCTCATATTATACTTCATAATATAATATTATTTTTATTTCTCTAGTAATTCAAAAACATTTTTATTAATTTGAAAAAATTATTGTTATTATATTATTCATTATTTCCTTTGTTTCTAAAAAGTTAGCATTTTGAAACAAACATTTTAGATAATTAGCAAATGTAAAGCTTACAAACTAATTTCTTTTTTGCTTTCTCCTCGAGAGGAAGCTTTACATTCGTGACGATTTTCAATTGTTCAAAAGAGAGTTGTATGGACTCATTTTTGTATAGAATACATGTATATGAAATTCTGAGCTAATGTCCACATGTATGTGTGTCTGTATGTATGTCACAAAATATTGTGTACAAATTATCTCAGACACGCTTCAATGGATTCTCCAGAAAATTTTTAGTTACATTGCAGTCATTATTACCTAGAATCTAAAACAAGGATTTCCAAATATATCTACGAAATTTTTTTATACAATTTTTTCTAAATTAAAAAAAAATTGTGTTTTTTGAAATAACTTTTTCCTATATCTAAATTTTAGTTAATTTTTGTCAAAATTACATTCCTGGCATGAAAACGGATCGATTGATGTATACAAAGTATATATATTTCATCAAAATTAATAAAAATAATCGTTATTTATACTTTCCAAAAAAAGTTTAAATTTTGTATTTCTTCAGATTTTTAAAATTTTACTTTAAAATAATTACTAGAGCTGTGCAAAAAGCTCGAACAGTTGAACCGAGCCTGAGCCGGCTCGATATATTGAGTACTTGAGTAAATTCAAGTACTCGATTAAATTCGAGCACTCGAGTGAATTCGAGTCCTCGATTAGATTCGAGCTTTTAAATTGTACTAGCGCACAGTGTGTTATTTTTGCATTTTCGCGTTTAAAACCTAATATCTGTTGAAGGCATTGACCAAAATCAATGAGATTTGGACCAAAATAAAGCTAAATACATGAAGAATAGAGGAAAATTTTAAAGAATCCTTGATATGATTTTTTGAGCTCCTAGAAGTTGAGTGAAGATAGAATTTTTTATGTAAAATTGACAAATTAGAGTATAAAAACCTGTTAATCATGATAAAACTTAATAAAACAACTTTTTTGTAACCATTTAGGATCATTGAATACAAAAATAAAGTTTGTGTTTCCAAATTCAAAATGGCGGATAAAATTAAAATTTTTTTGTTAAATTCTAATTTATCCAAATTGTGGTATTTGAATGTTTTTAAGGTCGCTGAATCCAAATATGATGGTAAAATTAAAAAATTCGAAATGGCGGACCCAATATGGCGGACAAAAATTTTTAGAAATGCTTTGATTTCATTGAGACTTGGTACGTTTACGTTTTCGAGGTCGCTGAATCCAAATATGATGGTAAAATTTAAAAATTCGAAATGGCGGACACAATACGGCGGACAAAAATGATTAACTGTGCTTATATTTCATTAATACTTAATATTTTATTGTTTTTTTAATGCAGCCCAGCTTAAAATCCCTCTACAGAATCCTTAAAGGATCCTCTCGGGATCCTGTACAGGTCCTGTGCAGTATTCCATACAGGATCCCTTACTGGTCCTGTACAGGATCCTATACGGGATTTTAGGACAGGGTTCCTGTGCAGGTTCCGATGCAAGAACCTTAGTTATCAAAGACTTCTATAAAGGTTCCTGTACAGGAAGCTTTGCAAGAACTGGCACTGAAATTGTTTTGAAAGTAAAAGGCTAGGGCTGATTCATTTGAATGTTTCATGATCTTGCTTGCATTACAATCTTCTTCAAGACAATTTTCTGATTCGAGAGTTTCGTTAGTCTTACTTAAATTAAGTGCTGATTGCAAAATCTTTGTGTCATTTTCTGCACATTTATTTACTTCCTTTGCCCGTCTTTTTTTTGTACTCATGGATGCTTTATTAATTTTGACTTTTTTTCTACCACTATTTAAACGTAATCGCGATTTCTTTTTTGGACGACCAGGATTTTTATTTTTAAAACGACACATTTTAAAAGTAACAACTTTATTTTATTACACGTCAAGCTCAGTCAAATTCTAAGGTTAACTTTTAAAAAAAGAATAGCGGAAAAACAATTGAAAGCAGAAAAAATGTCAAACAACTGTAATTCAATTCAGCGACTTCAAAAATATTATAGTACCAAGTATTAATAAAATCGAAGCATTTTAAAAAAAGTTGGTCAGCCATAATGGGCCTGCCAATTTTAAATTTAAATAATATATTTTAATATATAGGGAAGGATGGGGTAAGGATAGTTAAGGAGCAAGGATAGTTAGTTGCTGTTATGCTTAAACTGCTTGCTCAAAAATCGCGTAATTCATGGTATATTCTCGTTTTAACGCCAAAAGATAATTGTAAAAATTGCAAGTCAATCTGTCACCATTTGCGAAGTTGGGAGATTATTTTTGAAAAAAGTCTGTTTTGCTAAAATCTCAACGTAATATTTATCATATTGTTTTTTAAATTAGAATTTCAGAATATTTATTTACGTAAGTGTTTTCCGGAGTGAAATTTCCTGCTGAACACGAATATCGTATTTATATTCAAATTAATTCACTTCGTTCCTTAAAATTTAGAAAAAACTGAAATATGTCGACGTCCACATGAAAAGGGCCCATTTTGGCACTATTGGACTTATCTATATGGGCGAATTCCTTGCAAAATTACGAAAATTTTGAGTGGTCATACAACTTTTTTGGTAAAAAATTTGGTGAGTTACAGAATTTCAAAGTTTATAGTGACAAATATCTAATTTCGAGAAAAACTGAATTAAAGATTGTGATACCTATTAATTGTGATATCTCTGGTTCTTCTCGGAAGTTATTCAGATAATAATTGTTGTCAGTCCAGGGCACCATAAAGATGAAAAACCAATAGGTTTAAAATTTTTAAAACCACCCCACCCCCCTTTATGTTTGAAAATACATAAAACCGACAAAATGGGCCCTTTTCTTATTAATAAACCATTTTTTTACAAAGTTTATGATTGGGAACAATTTTATTGTGTCTTTTGAAGGTAAAGAATAAAAATTAAACTTATTTAAAATTTTTTAAAAGAGTCTATTATGAATAATTTGCCGAAATATCGAAATTTTCACTTCTACGACTACGTAATCAAAGACTCTAACATCAATATCTCTGGTTCTTCTCGGAAGTTATTCAGATAATAATTGTTGTCAGTCCAGGGCACCATAAAGATGAAAAACCAATAGGTTTAAAATTTTTAAAACCACCCCACCCCCCTTTCTGTTTGAAAATACGAAAAACCGACAAAATGGGCCCTTTTCTAAAAAAGGCGATTTTCTTATTAATAAACTATTTTTGTACAATATTAATGATTGGGAACAATTTTATTGTGTCATTTGAAGGTAAAGAATATAAATTAAACTTATTAAAAAAATTTGAACAGGTTTTATTATGAAATTTTGACGAAATATCGACATTTTTTACATCTACGACTACGTTCCCAATGACTCTAACATTAATATCTCTGGTTCTTCTCGGAAGTTATTCAGATAATAATTGTTTTGAGTTCAGGGTACTTTAAAGATGACAAATCAAGAGGTTTCAATTTTTTGACCCTCCATTTTAAAAATACGGAATATTTTTGCAAAGGACCGACAAAATGGGCCCTTTTCTTTTTCTAAAGAACCAATAAAGTTAAACACTTAAATTAACGATAAATTAATGAAAACCTCATGATTTGACTTGTCAAAACATGTAGATTGATAATAAAAAATAAAGGAAAATTAATGTTTTTCTCAAAAAAGTAGTAAATTGCAAATAACTCGAAAACTAGAACCGACAAAATGGGCCCTTTTCATGTGGACGTCCACATATGAGCTCACGGGGCAAGGATAGTTAGAGATAATACGGCACGGTAAAATCGTGTTAATGCCATTGCAAATTTTAAAAAATGTTTAATTGTTCTTCTTAGGTTAGTATATATAACGGTGTATAATTATATACGGAAAAAGAAGCTTATGACCAAGAAATTAGTGGTCGCCTGAAAAAAATTGGTTAAATTTTTGATTCTAGTTCAGATGAATTTTAATACAATAATTGCAATTCAGAAAATGTTCCATACATATATTTAGTACTTGAGATATTAATATTGAATAGTCTAAATCAAGTAAAATAATGAAAACAAAAATTTACTGATTTTCTATAACATTTTTAGCATTCGAATTCTTTTAACTATCCGGTACCGGGGCAAGGATAGTTAAAAAATTTTGTTTACTTTTTCATTTATATCTCGTAGGGATTTGAGTCTACAGTAAAATAATGTACAGCAAAATTGTAGCCAAATAACCAGGCTTTCCAAAAATACTTCTCATTTGAAGATACATATTCAATATTGGCCGCTGGATCCAAAAAGGTTTTACCTAACTATCCTTGCCCCATCCTCCCCTATGTTACAGTTAAAGACAACTACAAAAATAACACAAATTCTCTAAGCGATGGATATTTTATTTATTCCATTGGATAAAAAAATTTTAATTCTGCATTAGAAAAACAATAAAATATTAAGTATTATTGAAATAAAAGCACATTTAATCATTTTTGTCCGCCATATTGTGTCCGGCATTTTGAATTTTTAAATTTTACCATCATATTTGGATTCAGCGACCTTGAAAACGTAAAAGTTCCAATTCTTAATGAAATTGAATCATTTCTAAAAAATTTTGTCCGGCATTTTGAATTTTTAAATTTTACCATCATATTTGGATTCAGCGAGCTCGAAAACATTAAAATGCCACAATTCGGATAAATTAGAAGTTTTTTTTTAATTTTTTAAATTTCATCCGCCATTTTGAATTTGCCATTTTGAATTTGGAAACACCAACTTTATTTTTGTATTCAGTGATCCTAAATGGTTACAAAAAAGTTGTTTTATTAAGTTTTATCATGATTAACAGGTTTTTACACTCTAATTTGTCAATTTTTCATAAAAAATGCTAACTTCACTCAACTCCCAGGAGCTCAAAAAATCATATCAAGGATTCTTTATAATTTTCCTCTATTTTAACATGTAATGATGCATATCTACGTTATTCTTCCCTTTAAATTATTTTATAATTTTTAATAGACAAATAAGAATCAAATTTTTAACCACATGAATATGTTTCAAATGTCAATTTTACCGAAAAATAGCGGTTTCTTCGACCCCATAAGTTGTTTCGTTATTTCCATGTAACACGTGAGTTTTATTTGAAAAAAGTTTTATATTGCAAATGACTATTCCACATTTACTTCTTTATATTAATTTTATTTACTCTATGAAGATTAAGTAAATAAATCATTAATGAAGTTTTAAAAAGTCAGATTATTTTTATAAAAAAAATCATAAGTTTTAATAATTGAATTTGTTATTTTATTTTAAAAATATATATCTAACAATTAAGGGCATTTGTCCTTATTATGTAACGCCGTATGAATTAAATAACGGCTTCAAGGTTAAATGAATTTTTTAATGTAATTTAGAAATTTAATTCTTGAATAATTCGTATAATGCAGAAAGTTATATTTATTATTGTATAAATTATGGGATTATAATAGGTTCTCTTCCTTAGGGTGTATCTAAAGAAAAAAACATAGCCGGACCTAAACTTTGGTACTGGTCTTTTTTTTAACTCCTAATACGGTGGTGAAGTCTGAGAAATTGATTTGTATGGTAATTGGCTTACTTTTTGTGTCTTCAACAGACTTTTCGCATATTTGAACTGTTGATATGAATTCAGTAACTCTACATAGAAAAAGTTAAAAATGGCAGATCTTAAATGACGGATTTTTAAAAATATTGCTCTTTGGTAGGGTTTTTCCATTTCCTTTATATCTTGTTGAAATCTCTCATCTCGTTCTAAAAAGTAAACCTTATAGCTTATTAAGCAACTTAAACGTTTTTAATTCTCTAAAATTTTTACCACAATTCTTCGAAAACAAAAAAAGTGACAAATATAAAGAAATTGTGGCAAAAATAGTAGAAAATATCAAACGGTTAGATTGCGTAATGAGCTATAATGTCCACTTTTTAGATTCTCATTGTTTTGGAATTTAATATGCAAATGCAAAGGGAGCGGTAATTAACACAAATAATTAGACACGGATTTTACAATTTACTTATTACAACAAAATTGCACTTTATTAACTTCTAATGTTTACAAAGGGTTAAGTGTTTTGGGTGAATTATTGAACATAATTGGATATTGTAAAGAGTTATGTTTGAGTGTCGCGTCGGTTAATTTGTATTGTAAGATCTGTCACGCTTCGTCGCGTCTGATCTTGTCAAAGGATCTTGTCAGTAAAGAAAATAGAAAGAAAATATGTTAGCGAACTACTCTGGGGCGCTAAAAAGAGACATAGCAGAGACCGAAAATTTAATGGAATAAAAGAGATCCTCCCGGGCCATCAATTAAATAAAAAAGAATAAGGTATTCACGAAACAAAGATTTAAACTGCTGTGAATTTGACATGTAAAAAGTTGTAAAACCGACGTTACATTTATTTTCAGCTATCATAAAAACTACAGAGTAACGATTTTCAAGTGAATCTAATAAATTTGTTAAATAGAATTTTTAAAAACTTACAACTAATTGCATAAATTTAATTATTTTCAAAAGTAATAAAATTCTATTCAGAAATTCAATTACAATTAAAATGTTTTTAATATTCTCGTAAGAATTTGAATTATTTTCATAAATTTGCTTTGATTTCATATGAAATCTGTTATTTACAAACTTTTTATAAATTTCATTCTAATAATTTAATTATTTTTAGAATTTTAATTATTTTCATAAATAAAACTCATTACTTCGGTAATGAAGACAAAAGATGTAAATGGAAGAAGAAGTTAATCTGCAGTAATCGCTAGGGACGATTTGCGAAAAAATAAAAATTATTATTTAAAAACGTTTTGATAAAATTCTTTATGAGAATTCAATTTTAAGAAATTATAATTATTCAATATATTACATATTTTTGCATTTAAATTATTTAATTTATTAGAAAAAAAGTTTCAAATTAAATTATTTGAAATTTTAATTTTATTATACTAACAATTCTGTAGAATTAATTATTTTTAAAAAGTTTAATTAATAAGTTTTTTCTAAAATTTTTTGAAGTGCTGATTTTTTAATACGTATTCAATTCAATAATGTCTGGATAATTTTAAATCTGTTAAAAATCTTAATTCTTATGCAATAATAATAATCTTAAAATATTTATTTAAAAAATGTTATTGATGTTTTAGAATAATTTTATAATTAAAAAAAATAAAATAAATTGTAGTATATCTAATCATTTTTAGAGTTAATCAGAACATTATTTTGGGTCAGGATCGTAGTACTGGATAATCTCTCTGTAGATTTGCATAACTCTCTGGATTAAAGTGTCCGTTATTTACCAAGTTGTTTATATTTCTTGCGACGCCCCCTAAATTATTAGTTAACCATCTAAAACAAAATGTCAGACCAAAATAAACCCTTAATATTCACAATAAACCTTGCCCCAAAGACGATACATTTCCCATTTAAAATACATGGGATTTTGCTACTTTTTACAAATTAATTTTTTTTCGTTAAATATTTCATTTTACATCAATGAAAAATACATATTCTTATAGGAAATTTAACGCTCTAAAAAAAAGTTTTCTTATGATTTTTTGATAAATTAACTCTTTTAAGAGTTATTTAAAGTTAAAGTTCAACACTGTAAATTTTAAAATTTTTTTACTTTTACGGCAAAATTATTATGAAAGGATCTATAGGGTAGAGTGGGGTAAAAAAGCCACTTTTTTACTTTTGGCACTATAAAATCGAAATTTGAATTTCTTTTTTCAAATTTCCAATTGTTACTGAAAGTTTAGTTATTAAGCTTCAAAATCCTTGTAGAACATTTTTTTGTATTCCGTGAAAGGACAAAGTTATAAGAGTTTTATGAAAGTTCTGCATATGGCTTTTTTGCACCACCTGGTAGGGTGAAAAAGCCATTTGGTGATTTTGTTAAAATATTTTGTTATAAAATTTTGTAATATTATGTTTTTCTTTTATCTGTATAACAAATAAATAATTTAGAAAATTTTTAGCTTCTAAAATTGTATTTTATGTTAAGTTTACCTGCTTTCAATTCACAGTCATCGAAACAAATCGAAACAAGCAGTTAAAAAATACAAATTACAATAACAACTATAATATTATCGATACGACAGTCAAACTATAATCAAAAGTTGAGTTTTACTTAAGGGGACATTCCAGTTCAAAATGTTAAAAAAATCGATCTTTTAAAATTTTATTTTCGGATTTCTTATAGTGTCAAGAATACTCTCCTAAAATATTATTGCAAAATTCGAAGTAAAACAAAAGTTATACATTTTTATTTTTCGCCATGTCAAAAATGTTTTTGTATGCAGATAAGAAATCGAATAATTTAAATGTTTTCTTATTTGCATTTTTTAAAAAAGACAAACAAAAATGTATTTGGTGTTGCTGATCACAAATTAGATATCAAATTTTCAAAATTCAAAATGGCGGATCCAATATGGCAAAAAAGAGAATTTTTAAATTTAAATTTTTTTTCATGCACCATATTGCATCCGATATTTTAATTTTGGAAAAATTATGTCATTTTCGTTATCAGCGACTCCAAAAACCCCCCGTAACGATTTTTAAGAAAATTCAATGATTTTCATGTTTTGGGGAAAAAGTGCCCTAAAAAAAGAAGGGGAGGAAAATTTTACTTTTTGAGGTTCTACCCCTGGAGAAATATCTTTTTGGTTTTATCTGTTTTAGAACTCTTGGAATTGTTTTCACCAGGGGAAATAGACATTTTTGAAAATGTCATGTAAAGCCGCCATCTTGGACTAAAAGTAAAAAAAAAATTTGTTTTATGTTCTTAAAAAAATTGTTTATAATATGTAAAAAAAATTATAAATAAATGTGGTAATTTTTTTTTAAATTAAATCCCAAAAAGACGAATTTTTCCCGGTTTTAAACTGGAATGTCCCCTTCATTAAACTTATATTTCAAACGGCTGGTAAAATAGTTCAATAGTTTTAAAATAAACGCCAAGTGTCTCTTTTGCACTACTGGCTTTTTTACCCCACTCTACCCTATTAAATCATGCAGGCAATTCGACGATATAAATTGCGAATTATTTTCGCAATTACATATGTTATCCTACTCAAAAAATACTAAAATGCTTAGTTTTTTAATTTTGAATAGGATTCTGTTTGCACATTTTTCGAATATTTTAGGATTTTATCAAAAAAATTACTTTCTTGTATTTTCTTCTATAAAATTGCATAATTTGCATATTTTTTGTTGCTCTTAGGGTTAATGTTTCCTTTTATATACTCTTTTATGTAAAATTACGCAAAATAAACATTAATAAAAAACAAGTGATAGAATTCCAATTAAAAAAAAAATTTATAAAAAAGAACATCTTTTTTCTCTCTTTATTTTCAGGATTTATTGATACTCATGTGTAGTATTTAACATAAAAATACCATTTTGTATTTTTTTGTATGTTAAGAAAAAAATTACCTACTTTCAATTTCTTACTAAAAATTCTAAAATTTTTCAATTTTTCAGGTTTCTATACTTGTACTATCAACAATGTTTTACAAAAGGCAAGAAAAAATTCTTCTACTTTTTTTTATATTGGAATATATGAATACAATTTTTATGTTACTTTTTTAAGTTCTTTAAAAAAATTCCTTTTTTAATAACATTACAATTTTATTGTTCATAAGAATTATTTTTTTATATATTTACATTTATTTAAGAGGCAATATGTATAAAAGAGAAAAAAATTTCTATTTATAGTTCAAATTTTTCTTTTAATTAATCGACTCAATCAGGTAATAATATTCTCTCATAATAAGTTATGTTCAATTTTATTGACAAAAAATTTCAACCTTCGTTTAAAAAATTTGAACATCTTAAATAAACTATCCGGGATAAATAACATTTTCGAATATCATCATTATCATATAGATAATTAACATAATTTTCGGACAAAATGTTAATTATCAATATTCTTTACTATTGACAAGATTTTTCAATCTGATGTTAAAATTTTAAAAAATAAGTGATTATATGAAAATAGAAACCTGAAAAGTTGCGCAATTCTTGAATTTTTAGTAAAAAATTGAAAATAATTTTTTCTCTTAATAGATAAACAAAAAAAAATACAAAATGGTATTTTTATATTAAATACTACATATGAGTACCAATAAATCCTAAAAATGAGGAAAGAAAAAAGATGTCCATTTTTAGAAATTTTTTTTAAAATTTAATTTGTATCACTTGTTTTTTATTATTTTTTATTTTCCGTAATTTTACATAAAAGAGTATATAAAAGGAAAAAATGAGCCCCAAGAGCAACAAAAAATATAAAAATTATGCAATTTTATAGAAGAAAATACAAAAAAGTAATTTTTTTTTAAATCTTAAAATATTCGTAAAAAGTGCAAACAGAATCTTATTAAAAATTAAAAATTGGACAAGTGCGAGTTGAACTCGCACTGCAATGGCGGGTTCTGTACACAAATATTAAAACAATACTTGCAACATTCATCGGTATATGGTAGAATTAAAATAAACAATTAAAAAAATATATTAAAATCATTTGATAAAAAAATAATTAAAAAATTAAAGTATTGTACACTGAAAAAACCTAGTCTCAAAATGAGTATCATACGCTACTCATTTTGAGTTGCAACAAAAATGAGACTCTTAGGTGGCGCCACGTTCTATGGCGTTTAACATAGTCTCATTTTGAGATGCAACAAAAATGAGACTGGGTTTTTTGTGTGTAGGGGAGACTGGGGCGAAAAGTTAAATTTTGCCTAAATGATTTTTTTTGCAATATAATCCGCTTAGATGCAAATATTTGTATATCAATATTGTAGAACAACTTGTCCTCTACAACTTTCAATAAAAAAGTTCCTGATATTTTCGCATAAAATACATGTTTTGTCCTTTTTTGAAAATTTTGTTTTTTTAACAAAATTAATTAATTTAATTTTTAAGTTAAATGCTATTTTTAGCCTACTAAAACTATTTTCTGATAGGTGATAAGTATTAGATAAGTTAAAGTATACGTAAACAAGTAATTTAGTAGATAAAAGTTCTTTGTTTATTTAACAAAAGCTTTAGAATAGTTTACTTGCCCAATGTTAAATAAATAATTTTTAAACAAACAAACCTAAAAAAACGAAAAATAAAAAAAAATTAAATACATGTAAAAATACATTTAACTTTTCGCCCCAGGGTGCGTTTTTGTCTTTCACAACAAATATAAAAAATCTGACTAAACATATTTAGCAAATACCTTTAGGTATCTCTTCAGGGGACCTAAATAATGCAGTAAAAAAATCGCGGTGAGGATAAATGCAAAAAATATACTTAAAAGTTGATATTTTCTTTTTCGAAAAAATTTTCAAAAGTAGGTTGAAAAAAAACTTTCAATATAGACACCACAAAAATTAACAGAATTGCACACAACTCCGGACATTTATTTAGGGTGATAATACCCTTCTATAATTAAAATTACAATGCTCCAATTATTCCCGTTTGAAAGATAATGAATTTTAACGGTTTTGGCAGTTTAACTTTTCGCCCCAGTCTCCCCTATATCTAATATTGTAAACAATAATCAGTAGAGAAACAAAATTTTTACTATTAGTTCATCTACTTATTATTGTTTACAATATTAGATATATAATACTTTAATTTATTTAATTATTTTTTTTATCAAATGATTTTAATATATTTTTTTAATTGTTTATTTTAATTCTACCATTTACCGATGAATGTTGCAAGTATTGTTTTAATATTTTTGTACGGAACCCGCCATTGCAGTACGAGTTCAACTCTCACTTGTCCAATTTTTAAAAAAATTAAAAAAAATTTTTTTTTAGATTTTTTAATATATTTTTTGTGATTAGACTGTAAAAATATACTAATAAACCCATTTTTAGTTAATTAGATCAAATAATGTGGAAATTAGAAAAAAAACTTTTTTTAAATTTTTTAGTATTTCCTTTACAACGCTATGGCCATAATTACATAGCAAGTTCTCTATATTTTTCCTATATAATTCGCGTTAAAATACAACAGTATGTCAAATTTTAGCCCTCCATGTTGAATAGTTTAGAAGTTAAGGGGGGATGGTCACTTTTTGTGCATTTTTTGTAAAAAATCTGGTTATTTCCTTGACAACGCTATGGCCATCACCTCCAATTATATTCTCTACATTTTTCCTATAATCTACGAGTGAAAATACGTATCTGTATACACTTATACCGATACGTATATCAAATTTGGTATACCAAATTTGAGTTCTCTAGGTCAAATAGTTCAGCCGCTAGGGGGGGCACGATTTGGCTACGAACACAATGGGGTTCCGCCGGTACACTGAAGGTGTACGGAACCCTAAAAAAATACGCATTTTATTATTTTTTGAGTAGGATAACATATGTCATTGCGAAAATAATTCGCAATTTATATCATCGAAATGCCTGCAAGATTTAATATGGATCCTTTCATAATAATTTTGCCGTAAAAATAAAAAAATCTTAAAATTTACAGTGTTGAACTTTAACTTCAAATAACTCTTAAAGGAGTTAATTTATGAAAAAATGCTTTAGTTTTAAAGGACTGTGACTTCGTGTGTGTACTCTTTACAATACACACTCTCACTGTCGACACCTCCCCCCTTTAAATTAGCGATGATTTTCAAATCAACATTTATTTAAAAATTCGATGCATGTTTTCTTCTAGGAGGTTTCGAAAATAATTCAAAGCTTAATCTTTGCAGATTTTCCTCAATAACTATATATGCTAAGTTGGACCTGTATTATTAAAACTACAATTTATATAACAATTCCCAAAACAATATCTTATCAAATTTAAAATAAATAAAAGGACCAATTCCATGGTAAGTGATCACAGAAATTTCCTTTTAGTATGGGATTTGGATTTATTGTTCTCTTGGATACCACTAAAAAATAGTGAAACTTTTTTGGAAAAATATTCATAAACATAGGAGATATACACCATTGAAATTTTTTAGCTTTTTTTCTTTGAAACCGCATAACTTTTTTTTGGTTAAAGATATTAAGGTCAATTATTTTTTAAATTGTCAATTAAAAGATGCACTTTTAACTACAAAATTTCGGAAGAAAAATTATTCGATACTTTCTTAATATTGAAGAAATAATATTTTATTTTCTATTTTTGAAAAAACTCCACTTTTATTTTGGTTAATTTTTTTTGTGGTGTTAGTATATACTTATTTCTAAGCGCTGCGTGAGTTTAAAAATGGGATCTGCATAACTTCCAAGAAATAAATAAAAATATTCAATGCTGTCGGTCAATATTCTAGCTTTACATGAAAAAAACGAACATCACTAGCAAGATTTTAAAGTTGAGCCATATTCGTATTATATAAAATTAGAGTTTTAACTTACGGAATTAAACATTTTTATTTATTTCTGTGAAAGTTATGCAGATCCCATTTTGAAACTCCCGCAGCGCTTAGAGGTAAGTATGTACTAGCACCACAAAAAAAATTAACCAAAATAAAAGTGGACTTTTTTCAAAAATAGAAAATAAAATATTATTTCTTAAATATTAACAAAGTATCGAATAATTTTTCTTCCGAAATTTTTTTAGTTAAAAGTGTGTCTTTTAATTGACAATTTAAAAAATAATTGACCTCAATATCTTTAACCAAAAAAAGTATATCTCCTATGTTTATGAATATTTTTCCAAAAAAGTTTCACTATTTTTTTAGTGGTATCCAAGAGAACAATAAAGCTCAATTTCATCCAAATCCCATACTAGAAGGAAATTTCTATGATCACTTACCATGGAATTGCTCAAAGGCTTTTTAGTCCAACTCTTAAATCTGTCATGTGTTTTTATTTTATCTAACATCGTTTCAGTATCTTCCATACTAATTTTCGCTTCTTTTTTAACTTTTTTTCTTTCGGATATACTGAAGTTTTTACATGTTTTATTTTTAATTCGGTCATTAAATCTGAGAATTTGTTATTAATAAATTCTTTTCCATTGTCAGTTAGTATTTGTAAGCTAGATCTATTGTTAACACAGGTCTACAAAATACTACTTTTTTTAGATATCAGAGTGGTTTTTCATGTATTTTTGTGGGCTAAATACGATCCCGGTCTCCAAGTTTGGTTATCACGTCAGCATTTTGAGAAAAATGGCATTAGCGTTTGTGTTAGCAATTCCTTTCTTATAAATAATTTCATAATAATATTCTTTCAATTTAAGTCTCCATCTCATTAATCTGCTTGTCGAATTTGTTAAAACAAAAACTTGATTTCAATCTGGAAATATTAGTAACGCTGTTGTTATTAATTTATTTATTTATCTTAATTTATAAATTTTTCGTCACTCAATTTTTTAATAGAATCTATCTATAAAGATTCATAAGCATCAGACATACTTTCAGTTTTTGCTGTATTAGGTAGTAAAATCGGTTTTGCTTCACATTATATTTTGTAATTTCTGAATATCTTCCTTTAAAATTAATAAAACTGATTTTATCTCTCTTATCTGCACTAGATTGCGGATAAAGTATTTTAGGCCCAAATTCCAAAATACCTTTTTGTAAGTCAGTTTTAAATTTTTGACAGTAAAGTAAATAAATTCTAATTAAACCGTTTTCTCTAAAAGCACTTTCATCTTTTGTAACTTGAAAAACTAATTCTTTACCGTAAAAATTGAAACAAATAAAATATTCGAACATTATGAGATTGTTTCAGATTGTTTAAACATTATGAGATGCGCGTTTTTTTAAGTTTTTCCTTTCTAACATACTTTCCTATAGTATTCCTAGAAAGTATTTCATAAATTTCCTATATCGTTTTGCACAATTTTTATTTTACATCCGTTCGCGTTTTCTAATTTAAAATTTCATTTCTTGCAATCCTGCTACAAGGAGTACACAAGAATATGAAATTCGATTTTTAGTTTATTGACGACGGCAATACTCATAAAATCACGGAGTATACCAACGCTTTAAAACAAACTTAGCCACACCCTATGAAGGTCGTCGTTCAACGTACGTAAAGTGGACTTATACTCTTGTTCTAAAGATTTATACTTTTGTTTATATACCTTACTTAAATGTTGGTCTATATCGTAGTACTAGATAATCTCTCTGTAGATCTGGATAACTATCTGGATACTTCCCTGTATATCTGGATAACTATCTGGATACTTCCCTGTAGATCTGGATATCACTCTGTAGATCTGGACAACTCTGCATCATTGCTTGGTTAACACTCTGGATAACACTTCGTAGATCTGGATAACTCTTATTTGACAAGTAAAAATACAAACAAGTTGGAGTTAATTAATCCTTCCAATTCTTCACTGAGCCTTTGTGGAAGACAATTCTGCTATAACTTTAAGTAGTGACTAATTATTAATCTGACCACACCTTCTTATGCTTTAGTTTTTAAGAACTGAAAACTCGTCCCCACTCTTTACAATACACGCTCATAGTTTATAAACTGAGCAGAATACGATTGCACAGACACACAAAAAAATGTATGGGTTGATAGATTAGAGTACCCTATCCGCATGTATTTCGGGCCGCTGAACACGATGAATTGAGTAAAAAATGTTATAATAAATTGTAATTAATGAAAAACAACAATGCAAATACAAAGATATCTATCGAAACTTGTCATCCAGCATGATTTAAGTCTATTTTACAGCACAACTTAGCAACTAGCAGACGCTGCCACATATGTTGCGTGGGCCAGGATGTGCAATGCATAATTAGAAAAAATTTCTCACGAATATAAAAAAAAATCTCTCTGTAATTTTCAGGGTTTCTTAAGGACATTTCAAGCTTTCATTTTAATATGTGGATGAATTATTGACAAGACTTGGAATTGACTAGGCAATGCCACCTTATATTGAACAAGAACAAAGACAACTCTTAACGGAAGAACCGAACGAATATCGTGTTATAACGAAATCTAGATGGATTTTCGAGTTTGTGAATGGATTTTCGAAAACACTTTTCAAATTCTTCGCTTATAAAATAAGTATTACTTATTTGAAAAAACTGGGGTGCTATTCTGTAACTTCACTTTCACTTCACTTTCACTTCACCTTCACTCCACTCTCACTTCACTTTCACTCCACTTTCACTTCACTTTCACCTCACTTTAAGTAAAAGTAAAGTGGAAGTGAAGTTACAGAATAGCACCCCTACAAAACTTTTATCTCATTTGTGGCACAGTATTGAATAGATTTCCCCCCTAATTCATATGCAAAAAGCAGATGCGGACTTTACGAAAGGGATGCTACAGAAATTAAAAGAGCACAATCTACTTTAAGCTTACGTGGAGCTTGGGCGTTGCATAGAAGAAATGCACGAAGATGAGTTCTTTTGGACGATGTAGATGTCCCTAATTTTCCAAAACTAATATTTAAAATATTTAATAACTTATTAAAATAATACATAATAAAAATTTAATAAACTATTTAATAAACTTGACTTTTGGAGAATATAAAATCAACATGTCACCTACAGATATTCAGGATGAACTTCAAAGAGCGAACAAGGAAGTATTCCAAATGGATATTCCGAGTGCTGGTGAATTGATTCCAGGATTGATGATAATTCGAATTCATTCACGGTTCACAAAAGCACCGATTATGGATAAAATATAGAGTTCCTTTTCAAGAAAATTAACAAAATCCAATTGAAGGGTATCACTGTGCTCTGATTGTTATAGTCCAAGAACAATTATTGTCTATTTGTGTAACGTTTTTAAGATCTGGTTCTAATCTCTTATGTGCTTTTTTATAGAGTAAAAATTTAAAAAAAACACTCTGAAAACCATCATGAGCAAATAAGAATCCTCTATTAACTATGTGAATACTTTAACCATTTAAACCAATAGAAATAGCTTCTTTACATAAAAATGGTTACACATTAATAGACCCTAATTACATTATAGACACAATAACCGAGTTATAATGTTACTGTTTTAGTACAAATGTAGGATATAATATAATTAAATGTTATCACAGGCATAGTTGCCAGGGACATTCACCAAATTCATACGCATTTACGTTTGGTGAGGGTCCCTGTCAACTCCGCTGACACCGATCTAACCTTCTATTACCAGTGACATGGCAAATGACTTTAATTTTTTGAGGTACTACTACTACTACTACGAAGATCGAGATGGATTTTCGCAAAAGGGTAAAGTAAGCACTTAGGTGTGAACTCTGGTGGGTGGATTTTTTTTTTTTTTTAATGGCCTTAGGCTTTAAAAGCATGTATTTAATGCTAAAAAATCGTATAAAAAATGAATATTTTTTATATTTTATAAAAACATAAATAATTTTTTGTAAATTCAAGCATAATACTGCGTTTTGTTGTCAAATTTTGTCATTCTATTTCGAGACAATTTGCGTGTCCTAATAAATCCGTCTCTACTTTCTGGATCACACACATTAAGAGATGCTGTATCATCTTTCACACATCTTTCAACTGCTTGTGTGTGACATGGAAGTTTTAATATGTCATATACTTTAATAACTGTGAAATGTCGTTAAAAAAAAGTGATTTAGTTCTTTGTCACTGAGATTCATTGTCAATATATGTTTAGTTACAATAAATGTTTTCTAGTCCATCAGATGAACATAATCTTCAGCTTCGAAATTAACTTTTGTAACTAGAACACAGTGGGCTTGAACCAATTTTAACCCAAAAGTTCTTGCACCTTGCGGTTTTTTATTGATAGCGTTTCAGTGATATCTCACAATGATTTTAAAACTTGAACGAAAATAATCGGTGGAGGGAAACTCGAATTATCTTAATTTTAAGAAAAATATTCTAGATTATTCAACATAATTCGCAAAAAGTTTAGCTTAGCAAAAGCGTCTTTGCTATAAAATACGTATTTTGTCCTTAAATAATACTTTTTATGTATGCAGCACATTTGCACACACAAAAATTATAAAAGGGTTGAAAATTTGTGTAAAAAGTGTTTTTATATTGGTTTTTTTCAAAATTTTCTCCTCTATGAAGAATTTCATATTAATATAATCAAATATATAGTGTGCAAAATTTTCTAGAAAACTATCACAGAAAAATTAATTTACCTGTTTCCGTTCCGAAGGTTTGATTATTTAAAGTTCATTTTAAATTTTAGATTCAGTGAACTTTTGCTTTCAGACTTAACTATTTCGCAAAATTTTTTAACTGTGTATAAGAATTCAAAAATATTAGGCTTATGAAGACTCTATTTCCAACAATTTATGGTGATAAATAATTGTTGACTTTAATTTGTTTCCCTAAATATTGGTAAAAACTTTCTTGTATAATTCTACTTATCAATTAATATGCCAAAAGCAGCAACGCACGAAGAAAACCAATGCAAAAATCTATTGTTCTTACAATAGAAATGCATTTTTCAACAATACATACACAGAAAAAAACTGAACTCAAAATGAGTCAGAAAAGTGACTCATTATGAGCTGCAACTAAAATGAACCTCGTAGATGGCGCCACGTTCTATGTCATTTAACATAGACTCATTATGAGTTGCAACAAAAATGAGTCCAATTTTTTTCTGTGTAAGAAATAAATTAGCTTAAGGGGGGAGCCTACTTTACATGGTCAAAAAAAATCGATTTTTTTGCTTAAATCTTTGGAAAATACATCCAACAATATGTACCTAAAGTTTTAGAGGCCAATCTAAATTATTTTTCACGTTTTTCGTTGATTTTTGTCGAGTGTAAAAAGTTAAGTTAAAAAAATTGAAGTTTACAATCAATTGTGAATTCAGATGATTTCTTCTTCGTAAATTTCGATGAAATTCGTTACTTTGGGGTTCTCGGGCTCGCTGATTACGAATCCAATGTCGGTTTTTAAAAATTCAAAATGGCGGATCCAATATGGCGGAAAGATTTCAAAATTGATCGGATTAGTTTGACACTTGTTACTCGGGGGTTTTCGGGGTCGCTGATTACGAATCTAAAATTAGTTTTTAAAAATTCAAAATGTCGGATCCAATATGGCGAAAACTTTTTAAAATATTGATCGGATTTGCTCAAAATTTTATGTTTAACAGCTTTTGGCTTTTGAGTTTTGAAAAACTGATGTTAAATTCGTTATCAGCAACTCCAAAATACTCTAGAGAAACAAGTTTTAAGCAAATCTGATCATTTTTGACAATTTTTCGCCATATTGAATCCGCTACTTTAAATTTTGAAAACCGTACCTCGTATTCCTAATAAGCGACCCCAGAAATCCCCGAGTTATGAATTTTATTAGAATCTTTCAAAAAAATTATCTAAATTCGCAATTTATTGTTACCAGTATTTTTAGAACCAGTACCATTGCACTGTACTTTTTCTGAAAATGTTATATCTGAAGAGCATAAAGTTAATTTTTGAAACATTAAAAACTGCGATAGTAACGATTTTTTAAGTAAAAAGACTTGGTTTTTTTGTTTTTCGCGAATACGAATTTTTTTATTTTATTTTTACATAGTGTACGCTTTGGGTTAAGATATTATGGAAAGTTACCCTAAAGGTGACAGATCGAATAATGATCGTTCTGCGAGACCAAGAAAGCGTAAATTTCACGGTAATCGGTATTCGAATGAATTCAGTAATGAAGATAATGATCAAAGTAGTAGTGCAAAAAAAATTGTCATCCGCAAACACTGAAGATATAATAATAAATCAACTTCATGGTTACAGAATTATTGAGTTTCTCACTGTCTTTCATGCTATTGCTGATATAGTAATCTGTGGATTGTGTAAAGAAAAAATAAAATTTGTGGAAAGCGGACATCGGGGCTTAGGCTTTAAAATTATTTTATCGTGTATGTGTGGTCGAAGAGAAATACATTCAGGACCATTAATTAATACCGGGTACGAAATAAACAGGCGAATCGTGTTTGTCATGAGACTTCTTGGTGTTGGACGTGAAGGCATAAATTTGTTCTGTGGTCTTATGGATATGTGTCAAGGTTTAGCGAAAGGATCGTACGAAAAAATAGTGCAGTGTCTTTACTCTGCGTCAAAGTCAATGTTCGAATTTGTCTGTGAGAAGAAATCTGTTGAAGAGGAAATGATAAAAAATGTAGAAAATGGAAAATCCGCAAAAGATTTAAAAGTTTCTGGTGATTGAACCTGGAAAAAGCGTGGCTTCTCCTCTTTATTCGGTGTAACAACTTTAATTGGATATTATTCTGGCAAATTATTGGATCTGGTTGTAAAAAGTTCGCACTGTCTAGCATGTACCTTGAAAAAACAACAAGTAGACGACAACGAATTTGAAGAATGGTTTGAAGAGCATAAAGAATCGTGTTCTTCAAATCACAAAGGTTCTGCAGGGAAAATGGAAGTCGATTCAATCGTGGAAATGTTTACGAGATCTGTTGGAAAATTCGGCATAAAATATTCTAATTACATCGGCGATGGAGATTCCAAAACATTTGCTGGTATTCTGAAGATGAACCCGTATGGAGATGAAAATCCTGTGACAAAAAACGAGTGTGTTGGACATGTGCAAAAGCGTATGGGCACACGACTTAGAAATAAAAGTAAGCAAGAACATCTCGGGGGTAAAAAAGGTTTGACGGAAAGTCTCATTAAAAAATTGACAATCTATTATGGTTTATCTATAAGAAGAAACGTTGATTCGGTGAATAGAATGAAAAATGCAATAATGGCAAATCTTGACCATTATTGCTCTACTGATAATTCTGCTCTGCACAAGAATTGTCCGCAAGGTGCAGACAGCTAGTGTTCATGGCGCGTTGCTGAATCTAAAAATCAATTGAGATTCTACAAGCATCCTCCGCGATTAATAAATGAAATCGTTGAGGAACACATTCGGCCTATCTACGAAGAACTGTCAAATAACGATCTTTTAACGCGGTGCTTAGGCGGACACACACAAAATTCCAACGAATCCTTCAACTCTACCGTATGGCGCTTGAACCCGAAACATCTGCATTGTGGTAAAAAAATCGTCGAATTATCAGCGTTCTTGGCTGCAGGAATATTTAACGAAGGATATTCTGCAATTTTGTGCACAATGCAGTTGCTTAATTTAAAAATTGGACAACAATGCAAAATATTTGCGGATAACATTGACGCGGAGCGGATTAAGAGAGCGAACAGGCGTCAGTCACTTTCCAGAAAAGAAGCTCGTACGGCACGTAGACTGGAGCAAATGCACCAAAATGAGTTTTTTGAGGAAGCAGAAAGTGTGATTTATGAAGCTGGGATTGCAGATTAAAAAAATATTGATGTAAGTAGTTTAAAATTCATACTTTTTAAAACTCAAACTTTAACCAGGGTGGCCAAAGGCTTTTTTATATTTATGTTCCAAAAGCTATTAAAATTTACCAAAGTTTTTTCATATAATTGTGAGTTAATACAAAATACTATATTTTACTAATGTTTTTATGCATATTGCATTTGTTTAAACAATTTATGACTGCAAAATCATATAATTTTCAAATAAACAAAGAGATTTAAAAATTTTTGACAAAATTTCTTTATTTAGCTTCACTTAGTATTAAATCAATAAATTAAAGACAATATTTACTAATACAAGTAATAAGTTTTATTAAAAAATTATTAAAACAAATTATTGTTGTTATTCACCAACTTTTTACAGAATGCACCTAGAAAGTTGCAGTTTTTTACTTTTTTCTTTATACAACTGCAATTTTGTAGGTGCATTCTGTAAAAGGTTAGTAAATAACAACAATAATTTGTTGAAAAATTGTTTAAATAATAATTCAATTTTCTTTTTCATCTGTAATCATATAGAGTTTCGTAAATTGCAAAATTAGGAAAAAACTACATTTTTCTAGGTGCATTTTGTAAAAAGTTGGTAAATAACAATAATTTGTTTAAAAATTGCTTAAATAATAATTCACTTTCTTTCTATATCTGTAATCATTTAGAGTTTAATAAATTGAAAAATTAGGAAAAAACTGCAACTTTCTAGGTGCATTCTGTAAAAAGTTGGTAAATAACAACAACAATTTGTTTAAACAAATAAAAAATTCATTGTAACATCAAAATATATTGTATTTATTGACATAAAACAATTTTACTGTAAAACTTCGATGATTTTATTTTTATTTTTTTTGCAATATACAAAATAAGCACCTGGGCAATTTTCAGTAGTCTTGTACATACTTTTATAATTGTTATAAATAAATAAGAGAAAATATAAAAAAAAATTTATTTATTTATTTATTTTTCGAAAGTAGATAAAATTTTGTTCGGTGACTTAAAATCGCGATTTTTTATGCAAAATTTGAGCAGATTTATAACATTTATAATTGCTTGGCCACCCGCCGGGTGGTCCGTCGGTAGCGCCAAAGTTAAAGCGCGTTTTCTCGAATTTTATTTTTTACGAATTTTACTAACTGGTGGGCAAGATTGACAGAAAACGCCTCGACTGATTGTAATGAATGATGGCTTGTTTTACTCCGTATTAATCCCTCTTCTAGTTGATCTAAAAAAATTTTGAAAATTTTTTTTTTACAATTTTGAGACCCAGGTGAAGTCATTATTTTTTTTTCAAAAAAATGATTTTTTTGTTTTTATCACTCAAAATTATCGAATTCGAACTATAATTAATTTTAACATATGTATTTTTTAATATTTTATGTTAAAAATTTTTTCACAAATACTTTAAATATATACAAAAACATCTCAAAAATCCTGGATGTCTAAGTTACTTTTCTCCTTCCTAAAAAAATTCTTGAAAAAGCGCTATTTTTAGGCCTTCTAAAGTAGGCTCCCCCCTCAACTTTAATGTAAAATTGTTTGAAATAGAGTTTTCATAAGCCTAAAATTTTTGAATTCTCATACAAAGTTAAAAAAAGAGATTTTGTGAAATGCTTAAGTTCGATAGCAAAAGTTCACTGAATTTAAAATGAACTTTAAATAATCATATCATTGGAACGGAAAGAGGTCAATTAATATTTCTATGATTGTTTTTTAGGAAATGTTACACACTATATTTGATTTTCAAATTATACACGGAAAGAAAGGACTCCGCACAAAATACATATTGAAAAAAAGTTTCGGTCAAATTTGTTCAAACTTCGAAGTTTTGTAGCTTCTAACTTCCTGAACAAAAAATGTTAATGGCAAAACCCCCGAAAATCAATAGTTTTTTAGCTACATCATGTTGAGCCGCAAAAAATGAGTAAAAAATAGCAAAGCTTGCTCATGGCTCAATGCTCAAGACTTAATGCAAAGGGTGGAAGCTTGTCGATGGCTATAGGCTTGATCAAAGTCTGATCTTGGCACAAGGATTGATCTTGGCTCAACGATTAATCATGTCTCGAAGCTGTAATATGGATCAAGGCTTGATCATGGATTAAGGCTTCATTATGGCTCGAAGCTCTAATGTAGATCATGGCTTGATTATGGCTCAACAGTCAATCATGGCTTGAAACTCGATTATGGATCAAGGCTTGATCATGGATTAAGACTTGACTATTGCTCGAAGCTCTAATATGAATTAATGCTTGATTATGGCTCAACATTTAATCATGGCTCGAAACTCTAATGTGGATCAAGCCTTCATCCATAATCGAGTTTCAAGCCATAATGAAGCCTTAATCCATGATCAAGCCTTGATCCATAATAGAGTTCAAGCCATGAGTAACTGTTGACCCATAATCAAGCTTTAATCCATGATCAAGTCTTGATCCATAATCGAGTTCAAGCCATGATTAACTGTAGAGCTATAATGAAGTCTTAAAAACATAGCAAAGGTAATATTTTCATCGATTATTTTTTTGATATTATTTCCAAAATGTCTGCTTAAAATTAAGAATCTGTAAAAATTGATTAGCGCATCTTTTATTTTAGCATTGCATTTAATCTAAAAACACATTGGGGCATAAATCAACGAAATGGCGTTCCTAATAAAACTTTCTTTTAATAAGTGTGTACAGTCCTTTTATCTACTACAAATTAATATTTCTATAGTTTAAACAACAGGGAAGAAGATTATCACAATAAAAATTTCAGTTTTCGGGTTTTCCAATACTTTTTTTAACGTTGAAATTGTCCATTTTCTACACTTTTCAAGAAATGTCGTTCCACTTTTTTTATTTCTATGCGATATAACTCACAACTTTATGAAAAAAAGATATTTATATGCATTATTGTAATATAATATTATTGTAAAGAAAATCATATTATAATATTAATTAATAGAAATATATAGTTTTATTAGGAACGTCATTTCCTTGTTTTTGACAGTCTAGATCTCGGCGCATTTGGAACGCTCTGCCAGTGAAGTGGTTAAGGGGGTATTATGGTTTAGATTTTAAGGCCTCAATTTTAAGGCGTTTTTCCAAGCTGTTGAAATGGGGACTCAAAAAATTCTGGTTGTCACGATGACTCTAAATCTACTTAACCTATTTACTTCACATTTTGCAGAAATGTTCGTTGTATATTTCTTTCTGACCTAATCCACATATTGTTGTTCTTTTATAGACAAATAAAGATGTAGAATAAAAAAACCTTAGTTTGAGAAGTTAAGAAATATTAAATGTAGAAGAAAGAGTATCGTCAAAAGTGAAGACGGTTTAACATTGTATGTTATTTTTTTAAAGTGGAATAAAAGAATGAAAACTACGCGTACCAAAGATTGTCTTACAAGTTGAAAATCGTTTTGTTAAAAATACTTTTACTTCTTTATGTTGCTAAATCGAAAAATGGTTGAGGAGATGAAATTGTTACAGTATCTGGCCATCGCAAACTTTCACATCTAACAAACCTTTTTACAGTTCCACCCTCTTATTAATCACACAGGTCTACAAAGAACGACTTTTTTAGATATCGGAGTCGTTTCCCGTGTATTTTCCCGGTCTCAAAAATTGCGTATCACGGCAGGATTTTGAAAAAAATGGGGGTAAACACCAAAAAAACGCGTTTTTGACGGTTTTCAGTATTTTTCCTCATAAACCTGATGTGCTAAAGACTACTATTTAGCCTCAAATTAAAGCTTTACAAGGAATCCTATAAGGATCTCATGTAAATTCTATTAGGATTGTTTATAGGAACCTATTTAAGTGCCTATGTAGGAAACTTTCTATAGGATTCTTTATAGATTCCTATACGATTCCTGCATAGATTCCTTTAGGAAACTTTGTTTCTTTCTATAGAACTCCTATAGGAGTCCTATATGTATATATATCTATAAACATAGACCAATTTTCAGTAGCCTATAAGTCTGAAAATATTGAGTTTAGAAAGAAGTTGTAAAAGGATTTTGTATTTGTTTTTTATAAACAAATTAATTTTTATAAATTTTAGACCTGATTTTTTTTAAATTTATTTATACCTTACAATGTACAGAAGATTTTCCAAAACGAACTGGAGTGGGCCTGATGAATTTCTTGAGTTAAACAAATTATTCAAAAATCACGGGCATGCCTCACAGTGCATCCTCAAAAAATTAATCTTGATTTGATGTGGAATCCTCTAAACTGAATGCAAATTTTCCTTTTATATATGGTATGAAAAGTAATATACTTTGCTTTAGAGGATTTTCGTCTCCAATATGATTTGCTAACTATGGTTATGAGATAATAAAGAAAAGATATTTTTATGCACTGAATTAAGCGTTTTTAATTAAATAAATATAATTAGTTATTAATAGTTAATTACTTACATTAATTAATGTATTTCTCCCCTTGTTTATTTCATTTAAATTCAATGTTTTTGACATTTGAACCTCAAAAATTGTTTTGTTTTATTATTAACCACCAAAGAATAAAAATAATATACATTGAAATTTAATACTTTTGTTTTGAGAGGAAAACGTGAGAGGATATTGGTTTAAATTGAAGAAGAAAAATTTTGCAACATTCCCCTCCATTCAAACCTATAAGTATTCAATTGTTTATAATATTTTTAACAGTGTTCGATGGTCTTTTAAATTTCTCGATAATGTGCGACTAACAGTTATCACCCAACAAATACGGCACTGATCGGTTTAAATGACGTAAAATTGGTAAACATTCATTTTCTAACAAATTTCCCTCTGTTTGCAGGCACTTTTTACAAAATATGAGATTTTGTTAATCCATACAGAAACACAGTTGCAGCATTAGAATTACCACAGCAATGTAATGCGAATCATTTTGACAGCTGAGCCTTTACGCTCCTTGCTTGCTTCTGCCCTCTACTGGAAAAATGGCTGCAACACACGCCTTGCCGCCTGTCATTACATTACTTTTGTATTTCCAATCCTGAAACCGCGTTTCTGCATGAATTAACAAAATCTTTTGAATTCAGATAATTAAAAACATTTTTGACAAATGTACGTTGTCAGATTTTGTAAAAAGTGCTTGTGTGCAGAGAAACAGTAATTCGAAAACGGTTGTTTACTAATTTCAAGTGATTTCAAACAGGTAGTTCCGTTTTTCTTGGGTGATTACTGTAAGTCGCACATATCCTACACTGTAAAAAATCCTAAGAATATTACCCACATTAAATGTGGCTATTTTACAGACTTTGGGAAAAGTGCCGCATTCAATGTGGCAACATAACCTTATTTAAAGCGTCACTTTTCCCAAAGTCTGTGTAATTTTCTTAGGATTTTTTACAGTGTACAAATTTTAGAGACCGTCGAACGCTCTGTTTACAAATTAATATACATTGCTTTAAAAATGAACTTTCTTTTTTTTATTCCGTTACTACTCATATCTTAAATCAGTTTAAATTACTATAATATAATCTTCAGTTAAATAGCAAATCATAAACTAATTTATGTAAATTGTTATAAACAATATTACTTAACAAATAGTTAACTTTGGTTTGCCTCCATCAAAAAACATTGTCTTTTATTAAATATATTGTACTTGAGATTCATTTAATGAGTATAACTCTTTTTCTTAAAAAAATTTTAAATTGTTATAAACAAAAATAATTAAGAAATAATTAGTTTTGGTTAATTTTACTAAAGGTTAAAAAAATTTTTTTTAGTTACATGCTAGCTGATCACTTGTTAACTAACATTTTTGAACTATTATTGTTCATAACAATAATAAAATTTTGTTACCAAAAAGAGTTATATTAATTAAATGAATCTAAAGTACAATATAATTAATAAAAGACAATGTTTTTTGATGGAGACGAACCAAAGTTAACTATTTGTTGAGTAATATTGTTTTTCTTCATACCTCGGTCGAAAGTACGTACATCCCGCTGTGATTTCGCAGCAAAAAGTCAAACATTTGTGCTTTGGTTGATTTTCATACCCAACCTCTATTACAGCGAGAGTAAAAGAATTCTCTGTCGGTAAATAAGAAAATTTCAACTTCCATGGCAATTTAACGAGTAATTGTTATTGCAATACAAAATGAGAAAAAAATTATCAAGAATACTTTTATACTTTATAAATTTATTATCCACAAGCTCTGAATATTGAAATGAACGAAATCTTTTGCCGATATAATGATTTTGAAAAATTATTTTTATAAACATTAGAAAATAAAATAATCAAAAATTTTGTAATTTGTTTTTTTTAATTCACAAGGGAGAAGAGGAAATGCATTTACGTATGCCCAGGAAGATCCTACTTACTTGGGGTATGTCGGACTCGCACAAAATGCAAGGAAAAAACCCCCACATACCTACTTTTTACGGCAGTCACAATACAGACTAAAACCTCTTCTTGTTTCCCCTGGGTTTCGAACCTTCTATCCACCTACGGAACTACCTTTCGGCTTCAGACATAGCAGATGGATGGTCCTATTTAGTCGCTGGCGCGACTCTTCCGTGCCGCTCTTCTTCTGGCCATTATTTCCTCCTTGTTCTTGACAGGGTATGCTTAGCTTTCTCTAAGGCAGTCTTGAAGACCTTGCACCAACCTGATCCGGCGACGTGTTGGATGTCCTCCTTCTCGCCGAACTTCGCCTGCCATAATAAAGCAGCATGAGCTTTTCTTACAATCTACTGCTTTATGGCCAGCTTCACCGCACTTGAAGCACGCAGCCGACCTGTCTACCGCTTGGCAATCTCTACCTATGTGGCCGTATTTAAGGCACATATGGCACCTTGTGACCGTAGCTCTTCTTCTCACCTGGCAGGACACGAACCCAATTTTAATGTGTCCTATTTTCCCCAGCTTATCTGCATCCTCTTGGCTGGTGACAACGACAGCGAGCTTTACTCCTCGCTTGTTTGGTCCAAGAACCGTCACCTTTCTGCTCCCTGCTGGCACTTTACCCAAATCGCCGATTACCTTTGTCATCTCCTCGGAGAACAGCTTCTTGTTTGAAGACCATCCAATTTTAATGAGAAGGTCTCCCTTTTTAGTGGGTATAGCTCCCACAACCCTTGTCTCGCTGGCCTCCAAGTCAGTCTCTTTCCGAATCTTCGCCAGCACTTCCGCGAAGGTAGCTCCTTCAGCCACTTTGACGACCACTGTGGCTCTTCCCTTCTTGACCTGATCTGGCTTCGGAACCGTTTTGATCCCCTTGCTTCTAGTCTTTTTAGGTCTCTTCTCCTTTTTCCTTTTTGGATCCTTCGCAGGCTCAGGATCACTTCTCTTCCGCTTCTGAGCATCTAAGACGACGTTTCTCAACACTATTGCGTTTCAACGATTTCTTCTAACTCTGCGATCTTGTCTTACATCTTCGACCAAAATAGTTTTTATTTTTATTACTATACAACCATTATTTGGTTGCCTTCTATTTTAAAATATAAATTTTTTGAAAGAAAATAATGTTAGGTTATCTAAATCTGTAACAAGATATACATAAACATTTTATCTCCTACACTTAAGTAAGTTATTTTTCAGTATCACAAAAACATAATTAAACATGAAAATAAATATAATAAACGTCTAATTCAACTAATAAGGACAACATTACAATAAAAAAATTAATGAAATTTTTTTACTTATAATTATTTAAATTAGTAACATGAACTTTTCTAATTATTTGATTGGCTGAATTGTTTTGAAAAAATATCGAGGATCTTAATATAACCTTGAAAAAACACTAACAGTTTCATGAACGTTTAATAAAAAATAAATATTACTTAAATGCCTTCCGTTGATAAATTTTTTATTCCGCGTTTCCTTTTTTTTGTTTATGAAAAACAAATAGTGTTAATATATATTTGTTTTCATGAATTGACTTTCAAAAAAATATTTTTTATGTTGTGTTTCTAACAAAACAGAATGTTATGTAATTTTCAGTTTTTAGTGAAATAGCATGTCTCTCAAGTCGTGAAAAATTTCACCATGTGGTATATAAGAACAATTCGACACGTACTTTTAAGTGTTAAGTGTGTGTTTATATTTATGTTATACGCGAATATGGGGGATTTCGCGTCAAGTGATCAAGGGGTCTTTTTGTGTAATGTTTATTTCAATAATTTTTTACTCTTCAACAATTAAACATACAAATTTGACAAAAGTACATTTTGGAAAGGTTTTTTCATGCTCTTTCGATTGGAAATAAGCATTTTGAAAAAAAAATTTTTTTGCCCCAAAAAAATCAAAATTAAAAATAAATTTCAGTTTTTGGGGGAGAAAGACCCAATTTTTTTTTTTAAACGAAAGCTGAGGTTTTTTCCTAAAAGGACATATAAATGATAAATGGGGACTAGAATGTTCAAACATTGAAAAAAAGAGTTTTCTACTCGCCGGAGCGCTCAAAACCCGGTTTTAAGCTCCGTTTAGGAAAAAATTCTTTTTTTCAATATTTAAACATTCTAGTCCCACTTTACCATTTATATGTCCTTTTAGGAAAAAACCTCAGCTTTCGTTTAAAAAAAAAAATTGGGTCTTTCTCCCCAAAAATTGAAATTTATTTTTAATTTTAATTTTTTTGGAACAAAAAATTTTTTTTTTCAGAATGCTTATTTCCAATCGAAAGAGCATGAAAAAACCTTTCCAAAATGTACTTTGTCAAATTTGTATGTTTAATTGTTTAAGAGTAAAAAATTATTGAAATAAGCATTGTACTGAAAAAAAAAAATTTAACCCCCTCCCCCTCGGAAAATATTGGACAAGGTAAAAAAATATTTTCACGAAAAATTACTATATATGAGTACTACAAAAGCCCCAAGTTTTGCTACGATTGGAGAAAAATTTTTCTCCACCTTGATCACTTGACATGAAATGCCCCATATATGTGTGTGTTATAGGTTAGTTCATAAGTGTTGATAAACGACGAAAAGTGATACAATAATAATTGAGCGTTTCGGTGCAATAATCGGTCTTACGCGTGAACGCAAGCGCTATTACCAGTCATTGACTGCTTTTGAAACTCTCATGAAAAAGTACTAGACTGTTTCTAGTACTTTGTGTCGCATCCAAAAGTCAAGTACCGAGTCAATGAAAATTTCACGTACTTTTTTTCCGTGTAGTTAGGATGTTAGGTTTATACGTATTGATCCCATGTTCGAATCCCAGTCCTCCAAAATTTGTTTATAAAATTTTCTGCGATATGTAAGGTTTGCAAAATATAGGAGGGAAACAAACTTAATTTTTTATTTTATATTTATTTATTAACTATGATAAATTATTTTGTTAATACTTATCTTGAGTTACTACGTTATCATAAGCTTACCTCAATCTTACAGTATGATAATAACCTTACCGTAGCTTTACCATTTAAGCTTACCTCATCCTTAAAGTGTAACCTTACTACAACATTTAAATGTAACCTTACTATATCCTTCATGTGTAAAGTTCCTATCATGGTGGAACTTTTAGTTTACCATAAGTTCACTTCAGGTTTACTTCGTAACCTTACATGCCATGCAAATAAACTTACCATGACCTTAGTGTACTTATTAATTAATTTCGAAAAATGTCTTTCTGAGAAAGCAGATTTCTGTATTTTGCTATGTGGGTTCTTTTAAAACTATAAAAACTGATTTTTATAAAAGTTAACGACTCATTTGACAGCTGTAAACTATTAAAGTGTATTGTATTGGTAGATATAATCTGAAATTTTTAAAAGAAACATTATTTGTAGAAGTTAATGTATAAATCTGAAAAAGCCCCATTTTTCAAAATTTGACAGAATTTTGACAGCTTTTTGTACGAAAAACTATGAGAATACATAGGTCCAAGTCAAATGTTTGAGAAATGGAAAGTAATAATACAAAAATTTCAGAAGTGCATCAAACCCATGTTAAACCCCATTTAAACTTTAATCCTTCGTAGGCACGGGTTAATATTCATCAAATGGGCTATTCTTGTGGGTAGCTCTTTTTTTCGCATTTTAATTCAAATTCTGGTCGGCGACTTAGAAATTCCAACTTTTCCAAAATAAGAACCACCCTACTGAATAATACGATTTTATTTAAGAAATGAAAATTCTCCTGACAATATATTATTTTTTTTCTTAAAAGAACATAATATTCTTGAAGGAATACTTTTTCGCATTCAAATACATTTTTTTCAATGCATAAATATGACTAAGAATTTTTTCTTCAAAATTGTCCTAATCAATATTGCATCAATAATTAAATTTTATTAAACTTAACATACAATATTATACACTTATTTTATGTAATTTACGTGATTGTGGAACATTTTACTCTCGTATATTTAACTATTATTAAATAAGGGACACTTAAAATGTTTATAATTCTTGCATACTAAAAGTATTTGTACATTTTCAAAACTATTTATCTGCTTTTAAAATGTCGATCAATGTTAAACATAATATCTGCGGCACATGCGAAGTTCGTATTTTGGGAGTTCCCACGCAAATCACACGGCACCAATGAATTTCTAAAGTTAACCGAATTATACATAAGTTTTGTCTTAAACTTTATGAGTAATTGTAATTATGCTTTAACATAAAAATCAAATAAAATTTTGCTTTTACATATGTATTTTAAAATAAGGTAAATCTTAATTTGTCAATAATATAACATTTCATTTGTGAAAAGAAATTGAATAATAATAAAAAATGAAACTTTATCAACATTTATGAAACAAAACCTTTCTTTCGATAAAACGAATAAAGTGGTAGAAAAAATAAAAAATTTCTAGAACAAAAGTAGCTGTAAAGTAAAGAATCTGAAAAAATAAACAAGATAAAGATAAATGACTATTATAAACTGCATAAGAGCAGCATTTTTATTAGCCTAGTACTTAAGTATTATACATTTGTGCTTAGAATGATTAAGTATTTGCTTTATGGTCTTCAAAAAAGGTCGTTATCCTTGTTACATTCCTGCATTGAATTTTCCGAATTTGAGACAGATCCGCACGCTTAATACCTCAAATTTCCCGAATAACTATCTTACCGATTATTAAAAAAAATTTAAGAAGAGACGTGACGCAATCCAAAAAAGGTACCAAATCATTCGACGATTATGTTTGTGTTATTTTTACCTTAATTAAAACTTTCTGTCTCAGTATATAAAACTAAAGTATTTTAATGCCTCTGATGGTAGGACATAATCTTGAAGTAAACTTGCCATATGATTCCTACAAGACTGATAATTCTATCGACAGTAATTGTAAAAACATTAATTCTAGCACCTGGTAGATACCATAGTACTTACGTTTATGTGGCTATAGAATGGGGATAATTAAGCATTATAAGAGGGTTAAAATTCCGACCTATATGAGGTTTTCTGCAAGCTTAAAGAAATATTTATTTGCAATATTTGGAATATTTAATTGCAATGTTTATTGAAAGTTGTGTAAAGATTTAAATGTCCCGCTTGAATAAATGTTTAGCGCGAATCTATCCTGAACATTTCAATGAAATTTTCGCATATTTATAATTATAATTAGGCCAAGATTTAACATAAATATATCATTAGACATAAAATTCGCTTGACATAAATTTCATTTCACGTAAATATTATTTAACATAATTATTATTTAACATACAATTAAATTAATATAAATTTTATTTGACATAAATGCTATTTAACATGATTCTCATTTGACATAAAATTCATTTATCATAGATTTCATTTTACATAAAAATAATTCGACATGAAAGTATAGGCTTGAATTTCAAAATTGGCGAATCACAATGTTGTTGATAATATCTAATTAGTTTCTTTTAAAATTCGCAACGATATTTTTATTTAAAATGTAATTTGTATAAAGTGATTTTGATGTCAAATGAGAATTTTGTTTAATTACTTTTATGACAAATCTAATTTATGTCAAATGACTTTTATGACAAATAATAATTAGGTTAAATGTCTTTTATGTCAATTGAACATTATGTAAAATGAGAATAATATTAAATGAAACTTATATCAAATTAAATTTATGTCAAGTGAAATTTATGTGAAATGAAATTTATGCCAAATGAACTTCAGGACAAAATAAAATTTATTAAATGTATATTATGTCAAATAACGTATATATGTTAAACAAATTTTACATCAAATTAATTATCTGTCAAATAAAGCATGTCAATTGAAACATATGTCAAGTGATTTTGATGTGAAATAAAATTCAAGTCAATTGTATTTTTTTATCATTAAATGGAAATTATGCTAAATGATTTTTATAGCAAATAAAATATATGTTGAATTAATTTTATGTAAAATGACATATATGTTATATAAATATTAAACATTGAATTTAACGATCATTTGAATATATCAAATGGATATCATATTAAATGTAAAGTGACCATATGAAAATAGTGTCAATGCGGGACGTTCGATGATTTATATATGATTAAGCAAAAAAAAAAAAAAAAAAAGGTCATTTTCCTCAAGAAAAAAGGAACAGGGAATTTGTAGGAGTAAACTGGAGTGGAATTGAAACAGCGCGCGTTTTATGGCATTTAAATGTTTATATTATGCTTTATTTATGACACTGATGTATTAAAGTCTATCTCTCTCACACCTATAAGCTACTGTGCTAACCTGTAGATGTAGGATATTCTTAACTATTTTCCGGGATATGCAGGACATTTTATGTCAAATGCGGGATGTTTTGCGGGACGCTACCCAGTGTGCAAAGTTACAGAATAATTCTGTAACTATTCCAGAACAAAAAAGAACAAGTTCTGTAACTAGTGAGGAACAGGCAGGTCAAAATGTCGTCCCCCTGGAGGCACAAAATAGGAACAAAAGTCTGTAACAATTCTAGAACAAAACTAGAACATTGTTTTAGAACAAATATATAACAATTCTATTACAAAATTGATTTATCATAAATAATACCCAAGCAGAAATTTAATAGTTGCATAGAACAAATAAATGTTTATAAGTATAAATAAAAATATAAATAATTAATAGAATATCTTTTTTTGCAATAAGTTTAAAAAAAAAATTTTATTTTCTTTAATAATTTAAACAGACTATCTTATTTATTTAAATTAATGACTAAATTATTATTATAATTGTTAATAATTATTTGAACTTATACTTTATATAACAATATTCAGAATTATACACAGAACACTTAAAACTAAGAATGAAAAATTCCGCACGCACGGGGGATCGAAACCTAGACCTAGAGGACACAAGTCGAATACGCATACCGCATAGCCACGCAAGCTTGGAAGTGATTTTACTTCAACTTCCTTTTGAATTGAGGGACCGTTATGTGCAGCGCTAAAATTATAAATTAAAATGTAACATACTTATTAAAAAAATAACTATATATGAGGCACTCTAGGCCAAATCGGAAATTATTTTGCTTTTGCATCAAAAATTGATCAAATTGGACGTTTTTATAATGAAAAGTTTTGTTTTCACACGTAGTTTTTAATAAAAATATTTTTTAAAATTTTTTAAATAAAATTTCATTTTCAACAATGTATGTTTCAATGAATTTTTTTAACAAATTTTAATATAACTTTACTAAATTTTATATAGGTACGTTTTGTTAAAATTTTACAGTAAAAATAAAGTCTTATTTTAAAGCAGGAAAGCAGCCTTAAATTAAGATACAACATTTTTGTATCCTTTAACATTATAGCAGACAGTGCTGAATTTAAGACCGATCTTAAAATAAGATGTACTGTGTAAGTTTTGTTGATAACAAAATTTTCCTTTGTCGCATTTTGTCCTACACTTGTAAAATACTTTTATAAAATTTAATAATAACATTTTTCCGTGTAGTGAAAATAAACACTAGTTTATAGTGAAAGAACAGTTATATTAAATTTTTGTAACAGTGTTCTAGAACACTGTAGGAACAATGTTACATCAAAATTCTATAACTAATTTGGAACAAATGTTACATGTCTGTTATAGAACAAATACAGAACAATTGTTCCAGAACAAATTTATAACAAAGCTCTAGAACTGTTCTATAATAAAATTGTAACACTTATTCTAGAACACTGTTCTTTTTTTGGTCTAGAACAGTTATAGTACGTGCACACTGGGTAGCCTCTGCGGGACAAAAGGCTAAAATCCGGGACAGTCCCGCACAATCCGGGACGTATGGTCACTTTAATTAAATGCCATTTATGCAATATAATTCAAATTAAATGTTTTCTATATTAAATAGATTTTTTGTCAATTGAATACTTAACAATATATATATTCATGTATAATTATACGAAATAAAAACTTAAACTTCTGGGCGTCGATTACGTTACTTATTCCGTATTCCACGTTTTCCATTTCATATTCCAGATTCGACGTTTCATATTTCACAATCCGTAAAATTTTTTTTTGAGTGAGGAATCCAGAATTTGGTATATAGAATACGGAATTTGTAATCCGGAATTGGGAATCTTAATGTAGAATTTGGAGTTGGAAATGTAAAATGTGGAATTATAAGGAATGTGGACTTTGGAATTTGAAATGTGGAATCCGGAATGTTGAATATGGATAACGAATTGTGGAATTGGAAATGTAGAATACGGAATAAGATAAGTGAATGGACCTCAATTTGTTCATGTTGAATGTTTTTCTTCCGATTGACCAGGATTAAGATTTAAAGCCTTTTTTCGTCCTCTTTCAGAATCCGAAAAAACGTTTCATTTTAGTAAAGCTTGGGTTCTGCGGACGCGATATTTCTAGGTCAGCAGCTTATATACTTTAAAAAAATGGAGTTAAATTTTAACTCCCCAGGGGATTCTATAAAAGTTCCACCCATTGGGGAGTTAAATAAAGAGAGTTAAAATTTTACACCCAAATGCTAACTCCCCATGGAAAAAATAACTCGCGCGGGTTAACTCCCTAAATTTTTTACAGTGTATTTTAACTTGCGGTCTATGAAAAAAATATTTCTTTGACAAAAATCTGTAAAAATTTCGTGTTTTTTGTTTCAAAAATGTCCACAACTTTTAAATTTTATTTTTTTGCAATTTAAATTTCGGATTCTGAAAGAGAACGAAAAAAGGCTTTAGGAATGATTCTGGTCAAATTTTTCTGTACGTGAATACAGAGAACAGTGACCTTGAATCTTTTATAAAAAAAACTGTCCTTCCCGTCAATAAAGGGTTAATAAAAAAATAATATGTTACTATACAAACTAACACAAATTAGTGACTACCCCACTGTCCCCATCCTAGTTACAGCACTGATAATAATGTTATATTTTTATTAATTTATCATTTGCTATTATCTTATTATTAAAAAAGAAATTTTTATTTTAAGTAACATTGTTTTTAAAGTTTTAGATGTTCGGAACTTTAGAAATTCGTCAACATTTGGGGAAATGAACCTTTAACCTAGGTAAAAATAATTCTTACGAAATTCAGATGAATTTGGTTCTTTATTTGTTCTGAATTCCTTTAGAATTTGTATTTAACTTCGATTAAAATTCCTGTAGCATTATATAGTATATTAATACTATTCTATATAGGAGAATTTTCATAAAGAATATTAATAAAAATTATAATAAAAACACTTAAGATTCATCCTGAATTATAGTTCGAGCTTTTTTGGAAGGTGAGTCTGGTCCGAAATTATCGTCGCCATCACTATCATCAAAATAGTTCTAGTCTGAATTCACAAGTATTTCTGTTTCTCCTCCTCTCCGCTCTAATGTCTAATTTTTTTCTATCATTCTCAAAAATATTTACGTCACAAATAAAAATAAAATATAAATCGATTGTCTTTCAGCTATTTAGACTTTAATGAAAAAATTAAATTTATGTTTACTTTTCTCTTACATTAATTATATTTAATAAAATTATTATAATCATTAGTCGAAAATTTAAATGCATATAAATCTTATTTTGCTAAGTATTTTTTAATTTGATAATTTTTTAAATAAATCATGCAAAAAAATGAAAAATTCGCTTTATATATGTTAAAATTGTTTATACAAATATTACTGATTCTGTAAAAAAAATTACCTGAAATTGTTAAACAAAATTTTATTACTACAGCATAAAGTATTACTTATTTCTACAGTATACAGTATTTTTATAAAATAAAAAATTGTATTTCTATTTGTTTTTTTAATATTCATTATATAAACGGGAAGTGCCAAAATAATAATGTTGAAGAAAGTATAAATTTATCGATATTTTTTAAGTAAGAAGATATATGAATATTGACGTGGCCTAAATAGACTCGAGTCATATCAATGTATAAGAATGTAGGGGTTCTCGAGTTAAATTCGTACCTTCTGATCATTTTGGAATTTCTTCTCATATAATTCTATTAATAACAGCTGAACTTCGTTGAAAGTGAAAACGAAAACAATATTATTAAAACATCATTTATTTCGTAAAATTAATTCGATAATTAGTTTCACAATGCAGAATTTAAACTTATTAATTTTAAGTTATCCCTAAGAAATCCCAGGGATTTTTAAGGAAATATAAAAAAATTCTCTATTGAAAATTCATATATGGGAATTTATGAGAGAAACGATCCAATTTCCCATATGAATCCTATACTACATTACACAGTATCATATTTTTAAAGGAATTTAAGAACCCACATAGGTTTGCATATATGTTTCTATTATTTTGTATTTTGTTAAATTACACAAATATAAAAAGAAATATGTAAATTTGATAGTTGACAACAGTCAATTCGACATGTATTTTTCACAATAGGCAGCTGTCAAAAAATTAATAAGAGAATTTTACTTTTTAACCATAAAAATTTAATTTGTAAGTAAGTACCTTTTTCCATAAATTTGCTAAAAAAGTTTCACATCTTAATAGACAGTTGTCAACTGTCAAATTTACATATTTCTATTCAGGTTTACCTCAATACCCTGAAAATATTTGTATTTGAGCAATTTAATGTAAAAACTGTCAAAAACTCTCGTTTTTAAAAGATTGACAGTTTAATTGACAGCTGTCAACTGTCAATATTACATATGACTATTTAGTTTGACCTTGTTGTTTTTAAAATATTTTTATATGAGAAAAATGTGGTCTGATTTACTGAATTAAACACAAAAACTGTCTAAATTGACACAAAAACTGTCATTTTTAAAAGATTGACAGCTTTTTTGACAGCTGGAAGCTGTCAAACCTTATTTTTAACATCAGCTTCATGTTCAGCACATCAAAAACCATAATTATGAATGTCGCTAAGGCAAAAGATTAATTTAAAAAAAAGTTCTCATACAAAATGTATAAAAGTGCACTAATCCTATGTTAAACCCCATTTAAACTTTAACCCTTCGGTGGCACGGGTTAATATTGATCGATAGGCTTTTCTTGTGCATAGCTCATTTTTTTCACATTCTAAAGCAAATTCTGCATATTTTTTAAATAAATAAGATAGTCTGTTTAAATTATTAAAGAAAATAAAATTTTTATTTTTACCTAAGAAATTCCAACTTTTGCAAAATAACAGTCACCCTAATATATAAGGGAGGGTGGTCCCATACCGATTAATGAAAGATCTAAAGAAAAAGCGAAAATTTACGTTTTTAACTTTCTCAAAATGGGTGGTTCGAAACCGACCACCCCCCATGGTCTGAAACCGACCCCCATTTTTGGGGGGAAATCTCAAGAAAAATTAAGATATCAAATTCTAATAGTAATTAAAATAAATTTCAACAGTCTGTAATTAACTATTAAATTATTTTTACTCAATTTAAATACATTTTTTGGCCCTTTTTCTAAACAAAAAGGTATATAAATGAATCATTAGTAACTTTCTTCTGTAATTATTTATGTCTATAAATTATATGTTGACATAGTTAGACTTGAATTAATATTATTACTTTATTTAAATAAATTTTAAGGCCTTCTTTGAAATGATAATAAATATAAATTGTTAAACAGTATCTAAATTTCTAATATAATAGCAGCAATGGTTTTGCCTGTTTTAATATTCGCCCTATTTTAACAAAAAGAGAATTAAAGTTAAGTAATATGTGCTGTGATTGCTAGTAAAATTATTATAAATTCCTAAAAAATTAAAGTAAATATGCAAAACGTACCCTCACTTCATGTGAACAATAAGAAAGAAGAGAATAAACAATTACAATGTAAAAATATGGGAGTCGGGTTGGGACCACCCCTTGAGGGTCGGTTTCGGACCACCCCCACTATTTTCACAAAATGTTTTGTCAATCACATATATCAATGGAATCAATTTAATTTGAATGTTGTGCTTTGAAGTTAAGGTCATACACAATCAAAATTAATTTCGTAAAAATTTTCCTGTATTCCAAACACACTGTTAGCTCAAATTCCGTATAGGTCAAAAATTAATCTAACCAATGCTAAAATCTAATATTGCTTGAATCTCCAAAATGAAATCGAACGCATTGATAAAACCTTTGTGTAAATGACATTCTCAAGATATCCTAAGGATATAATAAAAATATCTCTAGAATGCCCTGAGAATATTTCTAAAACGTTTAGAGTTAATGTAAAAATATTAACATTTTTTACTTATATTTCAAAAAAATAAAAATTACTGCTTTCCTCGCATTGGATCCTCTTACAAATTATTCTTATGACTTCTAACATTTAAATAAGCATTATAAAAAAAACGTGACGTGATAAAAAGCTCATATATATAGCTTAAATGATAGATCGAACCTTCAACTTCAACATGCAATAGCAAAAAACCATGTAGAAATAAGTCGAAATTGAGCCGCCGGATAGTAAAACCACGCATAAAATTTTGATGGTCATTTTAGTTGGCCTATGAAATACACAAATACAATTAAAAAAACTTTTTTCTTGAATTTCTGTCTTACAGAAACTTAAAATAATGTAATTAAAGTTTAAAAAAAAAAATCTAAGTTTATTTGTGCGTGACAAAGACCAACTAAAATGTCCATCAAAATTTTATGCGTGGTTATACTATCCGGCGGCTCAATTGTGGGGAACAACTTTTTACCCCACATAGCACAAAAACTTCCAGGAAGTTTCCCGTGGCAACCTTCGGAAGTTACCCTTGGTAACTTCCTGGAAATTTCTAGAAAATACAATAATGTCCGCAGGTTAGAAGTTTCCAAAAATCCTTAAAAATATAATGAAATACACTAAAAGTGCCCCCAAAAATATTTTTGACTTTTTTGAAAATTTTAAGGGGGTAGAGGGGGGCCAATTTGACCAAGTTTGCTAACACCGGCTACTTTGTGAATTTTTGTTAACATACTTTTAATGGGAAAAATTTTTTAGAATATGTTTCGGAAAGTTTTTTTCGTCCTCTTTCCAATGGTGAGGCCTATGGTCGTTCGAGTCCTTTTTGTAAACAATAATTTCACTAAAAAAAATTCTTAATCATTTTTGGAATCTTCCTGGTAACTTCCAGGATGTTACCAAAGGTAACTTCCGAAGATTGTCACGGGAAACTTCCTGGAAGTTTCCTGGAAGTTTTTTGTGCTATGTGGGACCACTTGCGCGCTTAACAAGTATAGCAAATATCCGAGGGATATCTTAGGGATATATTTTAGATGTCTAAAGGATATCTTATGGATATCCTTAGATATCGAAACCGCCGGTCTCTAGGATATCATAATATAATCTGTTGGATATTCCTAGGACATCTCTAGGATGTTGCCATAATATCCTGGGATATCTAGTGATATGAGGGCAATACTAGAATTCACGACTGCAGTTCAGGTAAATCTAGAATTGACTAAAGTTTCCACTTTTATTCTACTTTTTACTAGTCAAAACTAATTTTAATGGAAATAAGTTTGTTAAACTTGTATTGAAATTGTAATATTAGTATTTAAAGATAAAATATGATTTTGGCAACTTAATGTATATACATTAAGTTGATTAGTAAGCTCACGTAAATAAACTGTTCTTTATAATTAGTTAAGTAATCTTTAACGTTCGAGATCCTTTATAAATTAAGGTAAATAAAACGAAAACATTCGCACAATGAATAAAATATTTATTTACTCCAATGTTTCGAAATCTAAATGATTTTCTATTCAGTGAGTCTATCCAAAAAATATAAACAAAATTAAAACAAAATAATTTAACAATAAATAAATTGAAATTAATAAATAATTTTTTTCCATACTATTTATCAAAATTATCCAACTCAGTTCAACAATTAAAGTATCAATTAAAATGGGATATTTAATGTTAATATTCAGATATTAAAACTTAATATATTTACCTTTATATTTATATTTTGGATATTGACTTAACCTAAAAATAAAAGATTACTTTTAGCGCCAAAAAATAATTTTTTTATCTACTAAATTTAAGATTTCAATTTTTATTGTAATCAGTAATTTATGGAAATATTTTTAATACAAAATATTTCGTTCGTTGTAGATTATAATTAAAGGTCTCTACATTAAAGAACCCGCGGTTATAATTTTCTAGCTAAAAATCTTTGTCAAATAAATCAATCAATCAATCATCATTGGTTATTTTTATACAAATACGAAATGCTTACAAAAAATAAAGATTTGAAATAATTTTTTAGTTTAGATGAGAATTTTGAGTCATAGAAAATTATAACTGGTACTTTGATTGAGACCATCAATAATGACTAAATATTTTTAAAAAAATGTTGTGAATGTCAGAAAAACTATTTTCTCAAATGTGGATAATTTTTATATTTATAGTGTTGCGTTTATTCAGCTTTGCAACTCAATAATTTAGAAGTTTGCACTTGAACCTCTAATAAATCAGTGAATTCTCTGTGCTGTGTGTGGGATTGTTTTCCTAGTATTGAGTCACAGTGGTATATTATTCTTGTAAAACTACTATCTAGGTAGTGTTTTTTCATGTTGCCGGCCGGCCTGATTTGATTACTATTGTTATTATTTGACTCATTTAAATTTTTAAATTAAAAGTACCAAAAGTATGTCTCTGTGTAAAAAATCTTTAACAACCTACAAAATTATAATTAAATGTTACTGCTATAAAAAATTATTGAGCCTGAAAACAAAAACCGTGTTTCTATCGCGCTGGTTATTTATTTAAAGAATGACTAAACAAGGTGAAAAAATACAATAATCGTGTTATCCATTTTGTAAAAAGTATATTGTAAATATTTTTAATTTATTTACCATCTGTATATCAAACTATTGTTTGTATGATTCTGGTTTGATATCATACATCATTGATATCATACTGTATCATTGTATGATACAGCTTTTATGCAGTCCTTCTGGTTTGCATTAATTTATTTGTTGGATTTCTACAATTATATATATTATTACTTTCTGGTAAATCTTATCATTTTAGTCACGAACTAAAAATTAGTTAAATTAATAAATTACCATCTAATCATTTCTTATCTGCCTTATTATTAATGACACATGTTGAAACTCAAAATTGCGCAATTATTAAATATAAAATATAAGACTCCAAAAATTTATATTTTACATGAAACATTATAAATAAGCTGTATACTTTTTATATACTTTTTATCTAATAATCTGAAAACAAATGTTTTACCATGAAATTTAATTATTCATTTTATATTAATCGACCCTGTATTTATATTATCCATGAGTTATTTCGTCAACATTTTATTCTTAAAATATCTCGTCTTATTAAAGTACGTAATTTGGGTTGTGTAGCGAATAGCGGGCGGCAAAGACAATATCGTCATGGAATGTATAGAAAAGTTGCACCCGGCACACTGCAGCGTCTGTTGAAAAGGAAGTAGTGGTAAAAGGCTGACTTGAAGTGTGCGACAAGGATGAGTATATGAAGATAGAAAGTAGTTTTGAATGAAAGAGAAAGATAACATGATGGTACGTTTCTGGAGTCGTTGAGATGCCAAAAATAGCGTCCTAATACGATGACGCCCTGGTTGGTCCAATCCTAGATTTCAGTCTGTTTGCAAACTCGGAAAGAAAAGAACGTCCTCCTTTGCTCAATCTTCATAAAATCTTAGTTTACTTTTTCAAAAACAGAGTGAAAATAATTTTCGCTGATTTTCTGACAGTAAAGAAATTTTGACAAACAAGAACATTTTTTTGAAATATGGCGGATGTAGATAGTGTAGTGTACACGACCACGGAACGAAAAGTTCGTAAAGTGAAGAAAACATCTAAGCGTCGTGAAAGCCACGACCAGAATGCAGAAGTTACAATCACCGAGATGGAAAGTACACCAAATAATCATCATCGGGCCATTGAAGATGTGTATGTGCTGGCTGACAGATGATTGTCCGCCGATTTACTATTATATTTTCCCTGTTGAAAAAAAGATTTCAGTTTTTTTAAGTAGAAGAATTCTTTTTCATTGTTATTACCATATTTGTCGTCAAAGGAAACAAAAAGTATTTTTGCTCAATGTAACTAATCTTTTTTCTTAAAAACTTAATTCAATGGCAAGACATTTAGCAAATTACTGAAAAGTACATTGTTCGTACATTTTTGTAATGTTCCCAAAATTTTGATGTAATATTTCGTGAAAGATTCATACAAAATGACAGAATTTTATCAACTCAATACTAAAAATATTGAAAAAAATTTAATAATTAAGAAATAATGCATAAATAAATTATAGAGAGACCCTATAATTTATTTGAAAATTTCAGACAAGCTTTTTAATTGTTCCAGACCATAAGATCTGTAAATAATGAGTAAACAATAATTTTTAAATTTGTAAAAGAAAGTTAAACTCTTAAATATAAAAGTAAAAATTTTCATATTAGTGGCGATATAATTAATAATACCTTTACAAAAAAGTAAAGTAACATTTTGTAAAATTTTTCTATAGCAAGTTCATTTTTTTAGTTTAATGTTTTTCAAAATTTTTGAAGGTAATTATTTAATTGATCTTTTGTTAAAAATAGTTAAACTTATTGTTTACAATTGTTCCCATAATAAAATTGTAATAATTCAGTTAACACTTGAATTAATTAATCTATTCAACGCTTGTTTTAATAAATGAAATTAAACGCATAAAAGTGTTATATTAATTATTGAAAGCAAAAGTAGGAAACTTAATAGTTCAGTATCAGATTTGACCTGAATAATGCCTGGCTTAAGTCAGCGTCTTTGAGCTAAAGTAGATTTGGGCCATGTTAGATATTACAATTTTAGAAAATTATATCACTATGTCTAAATTTAAGCTCCTTTCAAGTATCAATTTATTTTTTACTCTTATTTGAAATTTATAATTATTATATTTATAGAAATTTAAGAAATTTACTGGATCAAAAAGAATGAAATAGGAAAAAATTTTTAAATTATTTTTTACAAATTAAAAATAATTTAAAGAATACAAAATTATCACTTTTGTTTTCCACAAGGTTTTCATTTTAAAATTACGTTCTTAATACTCGCGTGGAAAAGGAAGAATGGATATGATAGCAGAATATGGCACCAACACAAAACATTTAAATTTTTTATTTTTAAACCATGGGAAGAGTATAATACTTGAGGAGAAAAAAAAAGATTTCTTTTCCATATTCTTAAAGTTTATTGTCAAATTTTATAACTGTGGGCAAAGTATGTCAAACTATGGAGAGAAGAATAACTACTTTTTGTATATTTCTGATGTTTATAAATTTATAGAATAAACTACATTCGTGCTATTAAGATAAAAAGATAAATTCGTTTTAAATAGAAAAATACTTTTTCGATCGATACTATAATTTTTGATGAAAATTTTTAATGTATTAAATTTGATTTAATTCCGGATCTGGGTCAAAATGATCCAGTGTATTAATTTAAATTGACCTTACAAGAGACCTAATCTTCCTTTGGGTCTGGAGATGAACTTACAAAAAGATATTTCAAAAAAGGTAAAAGTTTTATCAACATAATACTATTTTAAAGCAGATGAAAATGTATACACTCTTTTTCATCGGTTTAAAATGTTTTAAAAAACAACTATAAATTTCTTAATTTTTTGTTATTACATATTTTTAAATTATTATACTTTGTTAATAAAACAATTTAAATTTACTTTTAATTTAAAAAGTAATAAAAAAGTTGTTTATTTTTTTATATAACGTAAAAAATTGTTTCTTTATGAAATACAGTAAAATTTTTAGTAGTCTCCTTAATTGAACCTTATTAAAAGCTAGAATTAATAATATTGACACACTTTTTTGTAAATTTTTGTTTACAAATAGCAACATGTTTTGTTGTTGTTTTATATAAAAGTTCAGTATTAATTTCACTCATAATTGTGAATAACAAAATATTGGCAAGTCAAAATACAATTTTAACCATGACGCTTCTGTAGCTGGCACTCATTTTAATATAACGAAAATTCAAGTGACCTACTTGCACGTACGGTTAACTTACCTGCACTTCTTAAAATTAACTCAAGCTGATTTTATCATTTATATAATCTCGATTTTTTGCAAAAAAAATAATTTTCCATTAAATAAATTTTTTTTTTAAATTGACTAGAAGATTTTTATAGTTTTTATTGCAAACAATTTAGAAATGTGAGAATTTAAAAAATTGTAAATAATTAAAAAATATTATCCTTGCAGGATATTGATTTAATCTTTCAGTTATATGACACACTTATTGTTGACGTATATTTTGACAAATAAAGAAAAATTTTTTTTTTCAAAAGCATAATTTTTCTTTTATTTTTGTTTAAAATACTATTTTACAATAGTAGTACCAGAAAGTGTACAATATTAGCGAAAACATTTTTATTCGCTCTATTTCTTTATTTTGGGTGAACATTTATTTCTGTTTCAAGGTTGTTAAAAGAAATTGTATTTCAAATATACATATATATATTTATATATGAGCAGTAAGTTTCATTTAAAATAATATTTTTAATTCTAAAAATAAGCATCAATCTTTTTGTATAGGGTCATTTGGGGTAAACGTAAACGGAATAAATATCTATGTTTCACCAAAAACATTAGTTTTTTTTGTTAAAACGTAAAATGGAAGTATTTATTTTTGCATGAACTTGATACTTTACTTCCCTAGAAAAATTATACGAAGTTCAAAAAAATATTTATGCATCTGAATCACCTGAAACTGACCGTTTACATTTACTCCGAGATTTTGAAATTTTCCTAAAATTCGGGGTAAATGTAAATACCACTGTAGTTAAGCGGGGTTTAAGAAACAATTTATTTCAAGTATACTACTGTTTTAAGGGATGGAAAAACTGAAAAAAAATTCTTCGTAGATGTATAGAAAAATCAACCAGTTGACTGATAATGTATCATATAAAATAAACAATAAATCATTACAAAATTAGTAATTTAAAAACTTGAATAACTTGAACAAATTTTAATAGATTTTTATTTAACTTGGTAAAAAGAATTTTTTAAGGTTGCTGAATAAGAATCTAAAATCTAATTTCTTAATTTCAAAATGGTGGATCCAATATTGCGGTCAAACATAAAATATTGTTAAAATTTGATCAAATTTAAAATTTTTTAAATGGCGGATCCAATATGGCAGATGAACCTGAACATATTTTTAAAAATTGATCAAATTTATTTAAATCTGGCGTATCTGAGTTTTATTTAACAATCGTGAAGAACCGTTTTCCTATATTCTAAGCATGTAAATGCACTATGCAATGGTGTAGAAATTTCCCTACTATGGCCATATTAGGGAATGAAACACACGGCCCGACTTGGGCCAGATAGGGGCGACACTCAAATGTGGATTTCCTGATCAGGGCCATATCGGGCAGTGTGTTTCATTCTCTAATAGGGAAGGCTCGATCTGTCCCTGATCTGGGCCATAGCGAAATTTCTACACGGGGCTATGCAGGTCTATACCTGCAACTGACTAACATGAAGGAGGTACGAAAGAAGACCTAATTTCCTTTTCTATGAAATTTTACATTTCGAAAGTAATAACATTGTGAAATAGAAGCAAATTTATTGAATTATTTTCTTTTGAAATGTAGTTCATATTCTGTTTACATTTACCTCGAGTTTTCGAATTCTCGGGGTAAATGTTAGCACTTAATTATTTATTAATTAAATTGACGAAAATAAATAATCAAAGTCAATTTTTGTTAAGGCATTAATAAGGAAGAATTGAAAATTTTAGTTTGATTTTTTAATTCATTTTTATGCAAATGCGAGACAAAATACTGAACAGTAAAATTTCGATTTTCAATCTTTTTTGCATTAAAAGATAACTAACACTATGGCATAGCCAATTGTCAAAATAAAATATTGGCAATACTCAGAACATTTTGTAGGTGAGCTGAGGTAAAAATATTGACGTCATACTTATTTTTAAATTTGTAAATTTATCTGAAACATCTACTGTTTACATTTACCCCGAAATGACCCTATATATACGTACGAAATAGAAATAAAAATTTTTTTTAATAATAAATTGTGATGAATATTTTTAAAAAACATATGTTCACAATAAGAGATATAAAAAATTTATTATTGATTAATTTTTTATAAATGTTTTAAATCTGTTTTATAACTTTCCCTTTTTTAAGGTTTTAATATAGTAACAGAAACTAAAAACAAATAATTCAAATAAAGATCTTAAACTTATTTGTTTATTGTCATAATTGCTAATCATTAACCATTTGTTTGGTTTAATGGATAATCATTGATCATTTGTTTAGCCTAATACCTAAACCTTAACTATTTGATTAGCCATTACCCACACTGAAAAAAAAATTTATTTGATTCAAATAACCGATTATTTGTCTATAATCAAATAAATATTTACTTGAATCAAATAATTTTTATTTGAATCAATTAATTAGTATTTGCTTCAAATACTGAAATATTTGATTCAAATACAATTTATTTGATTCAAATAAAAATTATTTGATTCAAGTAAACATTTATTTGACTATAGACAAATAATCGGTTATTTTAATCAAATAAATTTTTTTTTCAGTGCAATTTAGTCAAAATTTAGACAGAATCCCAATGTTTAGTCATTATGCACAAAAAAATAAGTTTAAGATCTATATTACTATAATATTTATAATGATTTATATCTAATTAGAAATACTTTTTTCACTTTATTAAACACATTTTTTGTAAAATAATATATTTTTTATAAATTAAGATGCATTTATTTTTTTTACTGTATTAACATATATTCACATCATAATTCAATCATTTTGAAATATCGTTTAAAGTTTATATTTTTCAATGTTTTATTTTTTATAATTTCAAATGTTTCATTCATAAACGTGGCATTTCAAAATAACTATTTAAAACTACTTCTACGTAGATACAATTCTGCAGCATTTTAAAATTAGATAGATGATAAGTTGAATCAACTACTTTTGTTAAATATTTTAAATATATTGTTTAATTAAATATATAATACAAGAAATACTAATTTGTTTCACAATGACACAAATAAAACTAGTAAACTTAAATAACAAAAATACCCAATACAAATATTTCACAGCCAGCACATACAGGAGAACTTAATTCAAGGTACATATAAATAATTACAAAAATTTACTTTATGCAATGATAATATTTAATACATTCTCAACACTGTCAAATTCCTTTTAATTACAATAACATTTTTATTCTCTACAAGAAATCACTATAAGAAAAATATTTATAATTTTAATGAAAAAATTGCAAAATAATAAAATTTTCTGTTTGGACAAAATAAATAATCTTAACCGAATATATTTGTTAGTAATGAAGTTAAACGAACTTGACAGTTTACATGCAATGATGTATTAAACTGTAATAAATTAAAGTTTGTTACCACATCTGAAGAAGTTTGTTAATATATTTTGGGTAACTAAGAAAGTTTCATGTAGGTGTTAAATTTCTAAATTTTTAGAAGAATACTTCTTTTGAATTGTTAATTGTTTCGATAAATACTTTAGTTGTGGTATCACGGTTTAACAATAAACATCAGTTATATCAGTACAATTATACAATTTCTTTCTACCATTTATATACGTTATGTTTAGAATCTAACATTGAATCCAACTTTTTGTTAATATATTTAGCATAAATCTCTGCATACTTAATTTTTTTTGTACATATAAGTGAATATGTTATACATTACATCTCTACTGACAATTTTTAAAACAATTTTTGGATATAGATTAAGTGCAAAATCTTAAATGTAGAAATAGAAATAACTTTAAATAGAGCTTTGCACAAGATGCAAAAAATTACAGTACTTCTCAAATTTTCAAATAACAAATATTAGTCCATTATGCAATTCGCACCGAAAAAAATAAAATCTCAGAGTGAGAAGAAAATTCCGCTCAACAATTATTTTCACATTTTATTTTCAATATACGAATATTCATCTGTAAAAAAGAGGAATTTTTGTTTATATTTGACAGTTTTTTAACTAAAAGATTAATTTTAATATTTCTTCTTTGATTGAAATTATTCCTCTAAAAATGAAACAAATTTATACTAAAAAGAAGATTTTTAAGTTGCTTTTTGTTTTTTTGAATGCAACTTTAACCTGTCTAAAAAGTGACATTTAATAACAAATATAATAAAGGAAAATCCTCTCAATTAGAAAAGAAAACTTTAGTGCCGGTATATAAGAGGAAAAAATGCTGCAAAAGAAGAGGAATTCTCTTAATTTGAAAATAGTTTTTTTTCGGTGCGACAATGAGTATCAATCACACAATTATTACTTTTTCATCATTCATATTTTTCACATTAACGCTATTTTTTATTTATATTTATTTATTTTTAGAAACTTTTGTTTGTTATTGCACAAATAAAATATTTGAAAGTTTAATTCATAAATTACATAAAACTTTTAAGTAAATTTTACCATCCAGAAAAATGTAGCCTGAATTGACCTTTCACCTTAAATTATTGTTTAAACCAGAATTTGATTCTGGTACACAAACACAATTTTTAAAAGTTTTTTGAATAAGGAACATATTTTATTTTGATAAAAATGTTTCTATTTGCAATTTTACAATTTATATTTACAGCCAGTTACATTATTTATGAATTCTCTGTGTAAACTCTCTGCGAATAAGATTTACATTCAAAGCAGAATTGCATTTCAAAATTGTAAGAAGAAAAATTTGTATAAAGCTAAAGATTTAACGTGTAATGATTTTCTTATATTTAAAAATAATAAAAATCGCTACAATAAGATTAAAAAAAAATACATATCTAATTAACACATATAATATAGTTCTATAAAAAGTAAAATATTTAATACAATAATAATTAGGGCAAGTTTGAAATAAATAAAAATAATTAAAGCAATGAACCTAACGTTAAGAATTAATGTTTTGAAAAATATCTAAAAATTATGGTTTGTATTTTTGTTTCTTTGCAGTACAATTTTATTTGTAACAATAAATGAAGTTTAATATCAACCAAATTTTATCAATTTTAAATAATCGAGAATTTGATTGGAAACGTTTAAAAAATGTGATACGTTAACCTCATATTCGTATTTGGTGATTGCGAAAAGCTCACGTAAAATGTTTCAATCTAATTGAATTTTAATAGAAATCCAACATTTTTGGTGTTGAGAAAAATAGGTGTGTCGACTTACATGAATAAAACTTTTTGTTCGTGCACTGAATGAAAATGTTTCAAAATCAACCTCAGATAAAAGCTTTTAAGAGTTAAAGGTTCATTAAATTTGTAACAGTTGAATAGGACTTATTTTTAAATCGAATGGAAACTGTCCACAAAAACTGGAACTGTTTTTATTTACTATATCACAATAACAATGCAATTTGAACCCGATATTTACCCTTCTTAAGTGTCCAAAAATTTAAGGCTAATCTATATTAACAAATAAAATACAAAAAATTATAAAATTTGAATCAGTAGATTGAAATTAAAAACTTTTAATTTTTTAAACATTTTGATACCTTAGTTATCTAGATGTAGGTAAATCCGAATAAATTAGATACTTTTAATACTTACTACTGTATAAAAGCTTTAATTGTACATTAAATTATGATTTTTTTATTATATTGAGTAACTTGTTGGCAGTATCTAAATATTTATCTAATTTTTAAATTATATTTTAGTTGATTTTCAGTGATGAATATACGAAGGCAATGAATAAAGACTGGCATAGTGGACACTTTTGCTGCTGGCAATGCGATGAATCACTAACAGGGCAACGATATGTCTTAAGAGATGAACATCCTTACTGCATAAAGTGTTACGAAAGCGTTTTTGCAAACGGTTGCGAAGAATGTAACAAGATTATTGGAATTGATTCAAAGGTAAAGTATATAAAACTTATAAAAGAGTAGAATTATTAATAACTACGGAACTTTGATTATTATTATCACTCATGTTTAAAAAGACAAAGTTCCAAAAACCTTCATTAAGTGAATCAAGGGACTTTAAACTCCTCAAAAAGTATTAATTGTGATTCTCATGAAAACCCATAGTTTGGGAACACTGAGATCCCTCCAGAGACTGATGTCCCGTTTTGAGAAATCTGACATCTTTTTAGAAGTTTTCAGATAGCTTACAGTTTGGGACGTTGAATTAGGGACTTGAGATCACCTAAATAATAAAGAGCTGTATCCCCACTAGCAGAAAAGTACAGAGCAACGTTTAGTAGGACATTTGAAATCCTGAATTTCTCTCGGTGTATCTCTTATTTAGAAAATAGTTTTTTGTACTCCGTATGGCTAAATTTTTAGCTGTTTGTCCAACGTAATGTAAAACTGATCGTTTCTTCTCATACAATACTTTTAAGACACATTTCCAATATTCAGTGAGGACATTCATCAATCACATTTATTGTGTTCTTAACACACAATTTACATAGAATAAACATTTTATAGAATACTATTTAAAATCATTTTGTCCAATTTTTCGACAGGGAAGTTTTCAGGATAAAAATATTTTTATCCATTGCAAGGTAGCGATTTTTTCCTTGAAACGCTATGTAACTACATTCCAGCTGATCGTTGATTGCCCTGAGACACACACAACAGACTAGCTGGGATTAACCGCGTTTTTCTTCTTCGGGTGCCTGATCACAGTAGATTCATTGGTAACACTGAGTCCAAAGTTATTTCTTTTTATCAAGTCTTATATGTTTAAAAAAATCTGGAGATCTTTGGTTTTTTTAAATATTAGTTCCGGATTTTGTCGGATTTTTAGCGCCACTCTTCACATTTTTTTAGAAATAAGAGTTGGTAAAGCTGCTGGTCATGGTAACCCTACTGAAAATCCCTGTACAATATCTTGTACAAGAAATTATACAAGATCTTGTATAATTTCTATACATTTCTGTCAATGAACCATTACAATTTTCCGCATGAGAAATTGAAACAAGTTCTTGTACAAGAACCTGTACAAGTATTTTTTTTCGTTTTTGAATAAAGATTCATATACAATTTCTTGTACGAAATCCTGTACATGTTCAAATTAATTAATAACTTTAATGGCTGCGTAGTAGTTTTTTATGGCTTCTACAGCTGCGCAGTTGTTTTTAAATCATAAATGCAGAGAGTCTCTAACAACAATGTTAAAAATTTTCTTATATTTTGCACAAATAAAAAAATTAATAAGCAATAAGAAAAAATATTATCTACACAAGAACTTGTACAGGATCTTGTGCAAGTACACGTTCTTGTACATGATCTCGTACAAGAAATTGTACATGAACCTTGATTAAAAAGCGAAAAATTTACATGTACAAGATATTGCACAAGATCTTATACAAGTACACATTCTTGTACAGCATCTCGTACAAGAAATTGCACATGGACCTTTATTCAAAATCGAAAAAAATTACTTGTGCAAGTTCTTGTACAAGATCTTGTGTTAAGAAGACAAAAAGATGTTGGACCATCACTTGAGGAAATGGAATTTTCTTATTTCAGGTTTAATTCTCAAAATTCGTTGCTAAATTGGCTTTAAATGAGCAATGATAGCTGGAGGATCATGTCACAAGTATTCTGACAAAGTACAAAAAGATTAATGATCTTTCTCTTCTCTTTCTGCAATACGCTTTCTTTTCAATGTTTTTTCTCCTTCTGTAACTGTAGATTGATTATTAAGTTTCGATTTTTTTCTAAAAATTTTTCTGAAAATCGAAATAAGTAAATACACTTTTACTGGCAACATGAACCTCTTCTTTTTATTAAAAAATAATAGAAGACCAAAATTTACGTGGTAATTGAAAATTACCCATATGTTTCACGCTCCTTTTAATCATTTAATCAATTTAGTATCAGAACCAGTTTTTGTCAAGGAGTTTTCTACATCATTTCCTTTAATTTTCGTGTGACCTGGTACCTAGATCAATGAATGTTTATTTGTTGAACCCAACTCATTCAGAACGCTACGGAAATCCTGGACGAGTTACGAATATATTATATTATTTTCCAGAGCCCCTTAGTCGTATAAAGAGTAAAGAGTTATTAGAAATAATTATAAGTTTAAGATATATTTATTAAGGTTGATGTAGCTTGTTGCTTGTGTACCTACTTTTGCAATATCTTGTATTTGGAAGTATATTTATAATGAAGTAGATAACAATGCATTTACTAACTTTATGACTTATATTTTTAGGACCTCTCTTATAAGGATAAACATTGGCATGAAGCATGCTTTTTGTGTAATAAGTGCAGAGTATCCTTGGTTGATAAGCAATTTGGAAGCAAGGTAGATAAAATCTATTGCGGAAACTGTTATGATGCCCAGTTTGCTAGTCGTTGCGATGGCTGCGGTGAAATCTTTAGAGCTGGTAAGAAAAATTGTTTATTTAATATTATCAAAAAAATTGATCCATCTCCAGTAAATGAACCATTGACTTACATAGTACAAAAACGCTACAAAATTTAAGTGAAAATTTCTTTCACACAGCACAGAAAATTTTCTGAAAGTGAAAATTAACTTGACTACAATATCTTCTAATTCTTTAGACCCGAAGCTCATGAAACTTAAAATAAGTGTTTAAATGTCCTTACTTAATCAATGTTTGGCGTGAAAAATAACTGAACATTGCATGAAAATTAAAATGAATTTTTTAACAAAAATATTATGATTAAAGAAAATTTAAAAACACTGAAAAATTGCGGACATTTAAAGATTTATTTAAGATTTTAATGAGTTTCGAGACTAAAGATTCAGAAAGTTACAGTATCAAGTTAATTTCAACTTTCATAAAATTTGCGGTGCTGTATAGGCTTATAATCCAACCCACATAGCACAAAAAATCCAGGAAGTTTCCCGTGGCAACCTTCGGAAGTTACCCTTGGTAACTTCCTGGAAATTTCCAGGGAATACAATAATATCAGCAGGTTAAAAGTTTCCAAAAATTATTTAAAATTTTTTTAGTGAAATTATTATTTAAAAGGGATTTAAAAAATTAAAATTATTAAAATTTTGCATTGTTTTAAAATAAAAAAGTGGGTTTTATTAACAAAAGTTATCTTCATAACTACAGCACACATGAGGGTATGACGAACTCGAACCACCATAGACCTCAAAAGTTTACTGCTGGGATAGCGCTTTATGCGCTCAACCAAATCGACACTTGACTTCACAGGGTTAATTTATATATTATATATTTTATTATATCTTTGAGGATTTTTGGTAACTTCCAGGAAGTTTTCATGGGAAGCTTCTAACCTGCGAACATTATTGTATTTCCTGGAAATTTCCAGGAAGTTGCCACTGGAAACTTCCTGGAACTGAAAACTTCGTCACACTTTTTGACATTAAATTTTTTTTAATTATTTAAAAAATAATAATTTAATATATGTGGACCTCCACATGAAAAGGGCCCATTTCGTCGGTTTTCTGCAAAAGTATTCCATACTTTCAAAATGGAGGGAATAAAAAATTTAAAACATATTGGTTAAAAATCTTTAAGTTGCCCTATACTATAAGCAATTCTTATCTGAATAACTTACCAGAAAAACCAGAGATATTAATGTTAGAATCTTTATTTTCGTAGTAGTCGAAGTGAAAATTTCGATATTTCGTCAAATTATTTATATAATTAAGACTGTTAAAATTTTTTAAATAAGTTTAATGTCTATTCTTTTTCTTCATGTGACACAATAAAATTATTCTCAATCATTTGCGACCGGTTATTTTAATTAAAAATGATATCACACTAATCTAACAACACAAAAGATAACACGCACAATTAAATAACATTTTGCCTTTATTCTCCACCAGAAAATACAATTAGCGAAATCGTGTCGCGAACGAACAATACTCAACACTCGCCGGTAAACGAATGAAATATTCTCGAATTATTGCTGATAATTCACTGGTCAGCTGAGACGCCGGTATTCCTATCCTTGTCCTAAGGTTTATTAATAAAAAACCATCTTTTCTTATCTGAATAACTTCCCAGAAGAACCAGAGATGTAACAATTAATATTGGTATTGCAACCTTTAATTCCGTTTTCCTCGAAATGAGAGTTTTTGCATTTTGAAATTCTGTTAGTCAGCGAATTTTTAATCAAAAAAGTTGTAAGACTACTAAAAATTTCTCAAATTTTGCAAGGAATACGCCCATATAGATAAGTCCAATAGTGCTAAAGTAGGTTCTTTTCATGTGGACGTCAACATATATGTTAAGTTTTAAAAGTCCTGCTGTCCTCATCAGAAACTTAAAATATTTATTAAAATGATTATAATTTTATAATTTATTTTATGTAATTGTATGATTCACGCCACTTCGACAGTGTTTTGGAGTATGAAAGTGGATTTTAATGGAACTCTGGGATTTTAAGGTATCATATCTCCAAAACGTTTTTCTATATATATATATATATTTAATTTGCCTCTACGTTCTTATTATCATTCTTAAAATATTTGCAAAATTTAAAGAATTTTCACAGCACGGTACCAGAGATATTCGCTATCAAAGAGGCGTTTTTTGAATGTAAAACGTGAGTAATGTAATACACAAATACATTTCGAACCAAAATGTACAAAAAATGTATAGTTTAGCGTCTCGTTTTTTTACAATTATTAACTAAAGCTTCTGTTTTATGACGTTATTTGTATTATATAGCACCCCTACCACTGCGAATGGCACATGTACGACTGTATTTGTTGTAGTAGGTACAGACTGGGCTAAAAGTATAATACATTAGAGCTAAAAGTATAGTGCGTTCAATATAGCATTACGAGGCAACAAACTTTTGACTCCGATTACAATGGATGTGATACCTTAATCTGTATATTAAAAAAAATATTTTTACCAGAAATGAAATCGAAATATTAGCTACTTTTTAAGATAACAAAATTTTGAAAAACTTTTTTAATTGTTATATCTTCTATACAACTCCATGGAAAATAAATAAAATTTTTGTTGTAAAAATTCAGGATGAAAAAACGAACAAAAAATGTTAATAAATTTTTCTATAAAATTTTTTTTCTTAGTAAAGTTATTTAAATAATTTTACTTTACTTTTAAGCAGACAGATAAAATCATGTTGTTTAAAGAGAAAAAGTAACTTGATTGTTTAATATTTAATTTCGCAGAAAAAAATACATAAATGACTAAGGACTTTTTAGGTTATTTAACATTTTATTTTAAACTTAAACAATAATACTCACAACAAACAGATGACATATGCTGCGCGCGCATCTGTTTTCATATTAAGTTGAAAATATTTTTTCTAAGACCAGATAAGAGAAAATTATTTAAAAAACTTTATTAATAAAAAAAATTTAATAGGAAAATTATTAATATTTTTTTTTGTTTTTTCATTCTGAATTTTTACAACAAAAATTTTAGTTTCCATTAAGTTATATATAGGAGATATAACGATTTTAAAATTTTTCCAAAATTTTGATATCTCAAAAAGCAGCTGATATTTTGACTTCATTTTTGGTGAAAATATTTTTTTATACCTATATATACAGATTAAAATCTCAGAATTTCATTAAAGTGAATTTCCTTACTCCAAAACACTGTCGAAGTGGCGTAAAATAGCAAAATTACATTTCTCATTTAAATTTGAGATTTTTATTATATTTTAATATTTGACTTGGTGGATTGATAAAATTTCTTTACATTTTATATTATCTTTTATAGAGTGATCAATTCTACAATTATTCATTTAATTATATAGTTTCTTAAATTATTTTTAAAAAAATTTCTATTAAAGTTTTTATATTTGATAGTTTAATTACACGATTCATTAAACTAATAATAATAATTATGCTTATTTTATATTTTAAACATTCTACTGTTTTAATAAAATAAAAAAGAAGTAATTCGAATAAAGAACAGAAAATAAAATTGGCAAAAAATGTTAAATACGGTTATTTGTATTTTAAACTGTTGGTAAAATACAAATTTTTTTCACGAAAATTTGAGAAATAACCGATATTTTCTAAAATAACACTACGTATAATAGATAATAGAGATAATAAACTAAATTACTATGCCGTTTAAAGCTTAATTATACATGTGAACTGATTGTATAAGCTCGCCGACTTAATTTGCACCAATATAGTGTATCAAGAGAGTAATCAATCTAAGACTTTGAAAATTTGCTAAAGTTCATAGGTTACAAGAAATCGACTTTTCTATAAATTACCTCTGTTACATTTAACGTCAATTTACACCCTCAACTTTTGATTAATTAGTTCCTATTTTTTAAATTAAAAAACTTTTCAAGCATTTGATATAAAAACTTTTTCCATTAATGTGTAAATTTAACTTATTTGCTTTTTAATAAATCTTGATTTTTTCTTTAAGGCGAAAAGATTGACAAAATATTTTTAAAAAGAGAAACAATGTATATAATTTATCAAAAGAAAGGAATACCCAGGCGGAAAAGTCGGACGAATGCCGGATCAACCAACCGTCAAGAATCCGCGCCGATTGATTTGGAGAGTCAATGCCGGTACAGGCAGTCTGTACCGATTCGGGTGTTAATGTCTGCTGGCGCGGTACAAAGACGGATCTGACCGCCGGATCAAAATTTATACTGTGGTATAATGGCTGTGCGTCCGGCTCGGTACAGATTTCATGCCGCCGAACAACCGGCGTTGTACTGGCATTCGTCCGCCTGGCAACCGGAGCGGTGCAGGTATTCTACTGGAACGTGACTATGTGTTGTAATGGCTGCGCGTCCAGCTCGATACAAATTTGATACCGCCGAACAACCGGCGTTGTACTGGCATTCGCCCGTCTGACAACCCGAGCGGTACAGACATTCTACCGACTGCGGACTAATATCATTTATGTTCTTATTATTAAGATTTCAATTAATAATAATATGCTAATAATATGGCTATCGTCATTGTTTTTCTAAAAAAATTTAATGTTTTCTAAAATAATTTTTTTTTAATTAACACATTATTCAGAATTTTCAGAAATAGATTTTTTTACAATGAAAAAATTTAGCTATAGTCTTATTGTTTCAATAAAAATTAATAAAATAATAATTATAGTAATAAAAATTTTTAATCTATTATGTTGTAAAAAATTTTTGTAGGAGAATTGTTTAAAGTTTAAATATTAAAAAAAGAATTAACAATACAATAGAATATAAAATTTAATTTTAAAAATTAATGAATTTGAAAAATAGGTTTTAATTATATTTTTATTTATTAATTAACAAATAAATTAAAGAATTACATTTTTTTTGTTATAATCAAATTTTTTAAATATTTATAAATAAAGTATACAGATAATTATTTATAAATATAAAAAAATGAATAATAAAAATAAAAAATAAATATAATAATAATAATAGAATAATTAAAAAAATAAAAATTTTAAAATATTGTTTTAAAACACTAGATTTATTTACATAATATTCATAAAATGCTAAAATATTCCCAAGTATTTGTAAAATTATTATTTATTGTTTGCTTCGTAGCGGTATTACATATCGACATTATTATGCTCAGATCCGCATGCGAGCGAATAGCGTAGTGGTTAGCGTGTTAGACTTCGGTGCTTCGATTAGGAATAGCTTGGGCTTCGTATCCCACTTGCGAGCGTTTAGAATTTTAATGTGTAAAAAAAATGTAGAATGTGTTAAAAATGCTGGAAATGATCTATAAATAAATATTAATTAACATGCACCATGCATAGTTAATGAAATATTTTTTTATTTTATTTTTCAATAGAAAATATAATTTAGTCTGGCTAGACGGGCGAATGCCAGTAGAACGCCGGTCCGCTGAAGCGAGTCGTCTTTGAAAGAATATTTGGCCCGCCGCGGTTGCTAGAGCGGGCGAATGCCGGTACAACGCCGGTTGTTCGGCGGCATCAAATTTGTACCGAGCCGGACGCGCAGCCACTACAACACATTGTCATGTTCCAGTAGAAAGCCTGCACCGATCTGGTTGTCTCGCGGACGAATGTCAGTACAGTCTTACCGACGTCTGTACAGGCGCGGTACGATGCCAGTGGTAAATTTCCGCCTGGGTACTTGCAAAATTTTTTTTCATAAAATAATAAAATTATCAAACAATTTATTTAGTATTAGCAATTATACTGAAATATTTGATTCAAATACAATTTATCTGATTCAAATAAAAATTATTTAATTCAAGTAAATATTTATTTGATAATAGTCAAATAATCGGTTATTTGAATCGAATAAATTTTTTTTTTGAAATATTGGGCACTTAAATTTATTATAATTTTGATTACAATTATAATATAAATTTAATTGAAATTAATAAGATTTCCTAATTTTATTAATCAAAAATATAAATATAACTATGCATCACGTAAGAAATTTGATATTCGAATGTGTCATAAAAACGCTTAATATATATGCTTGCTCGCCTTTTAGACATCGACATACTTCCGTCTCTTGGTTACTTCAACTCAAACGAATAACAGTGTCCTTTCAGTGTCTTGCAAAGCTTTGACTGAAATACATGCGTGACGGTTTTTGACACAGTGCACACTTCGTCTGACAACATATAACAGCCACTTTTACTCCTTTCGAATAAATATATATTTTGCGTAATATACATTTTCGTTTCTATAATCTAGACAAAGTTGTTGATTATTGAATAAATATAAAATGTAAAAGTCATTTATTGTGAGTTTAATTTTATCAGTGCTATTTATCAGCTAAAAATAAAAGTTATTTGGAAAATGAAAATTAAATTAAATTTTTTTTTAAACAAAAAAAAATTATAGCTGTAAAACTTGTTATTAAAAAACTTCTAACTACAAAATCTATATAAGGTAATAAGCATTTTAAAAAATTAAAAAATTGTATTCTATTTCAAATTAGTAACTTTTGTAATTCATTCATATTAAAACTTTTAGCATTAAAGTAAATTTTGTCCATCACTTAGATGAAAGAAGCGAAAGATGTAAATTTAAATATTTTAAATTTATTTTTACACGTGGTATTTGAAACACATGTGGTTTTGAAAAATGTAGTTTCATTTAATGAAATTATATAGATATTTCTGAAAAACTTTTTCCACTAGCGAAAAAATGGATAAAGGTGCTCTTAGTGACTGTTCATCTAGAACTGTAAAAGATAAACAAATGTTAAAAATTGGGAAAGAACGAATTAAGAAAGTCGAGGAAAATGACGATTATGGTGTAATTAGTACAATACCAATAAATGGTGATCCAAAATTTAGGTGCACCTTAGGTAGGGATTGCAAATTACGAGATTGCAAAAAGGCAGATCCAGGTAAATATATTCTGTTGAAAAATTATAAATTTAGTAAGTGTAAGATGACATAAAAGAAGGGACTCACTTATCTTGTCAACAGTATAGTTTTCAATTCAATATTTCCTTCTAATTGAACATGAAAAAAAATTTATTTAAATTAAATAATCAATTTCTGTAGTCAATTTTCAAATAAATATTTATTTGAATTAAATCCTTTTTTATTTAAATTAGATAAATCATAATTTATATGCAAATACACAAGTGTTTGCAACAATAATTTAAGAAACAAATTTTATTTGAAGTAAATACCAACTAAATGTTATAAATAAACATTAATTTGATTAAAATAAATATTTATTTAATAAGAAACTAGATATTTCTATATCAAATAAATAATTTTTCCAATTTTTAAATCTAGTGTAAAATTAAATTTAAAACAGGATTTTTGGCTGGTTATGTAGAAATCAAAATAAATTTCCAACTATTATCACTTTTTAATGTATCTGTTTATATTCATGTCAACTTCATAACAATGATTCCTTATAAGAAATCGATTAATTACGATTGAAAACAATTGAAACTTCTATCGTTCTTAATTGTTTTTACACAATTTATTTCAATTCAGATATAAATTGTTACTGATCATGCTACATAGTTGGAATAAACAAATTATTCTCAAAAGTTCAATAAAATTTCTAGAAACAATGAAACAAATTTTTAAAATTTTAATAAAATTGTTTTAAATGATTCAATTATTATTTTCAAAAAAATTCAATTGAGTTATTTCCAATGTCTACAATATTTTAATAAAAATTTCTCAAAAGAATTCAAATATTAAATTTTAAATATTAAAACAAATCCATTTAATTTTTTATTTCTTGACAAACATATTAGATTTGACACTTCTAATTTTTAAAATCTGACTTCAAATAACTTGTAAACTTATGGTATATTCAAAAATAATAAAATTTTCTTCTTAATTCAATTATTTAAAACACAATTTTTATAAAATTTTTCGAAAAAAGTAAATTTTTAAATAAATTTTATAAAATTCTTATAAACAAATCCATTATTTTTATAAATAACAGAATCCTTCCCACCAAATATTATTTTGTTGAAATAATAATGATTATTTATATTATTAATAATAATAAATTAAATAAATATAATTACAAATAAAAAAATTTGTACAGCAGTTTGAATCGCTCATCAAATATTAAAATTCGGGTTTATAAGTTGTAACATATTAACAAAAATGATTAATTAGATTAAGTTTATTCAATAAATTTTTAATTATAAAAATCGACTTGCTTAAACGCATTTCAGTAAGTTATGAAGGCGAGCTGTTTGGAAAATTTACTTAAGGTTAACACCAATTGGTTATAAGACGTGGGCAGAGACAGGTTACCATTAAATGTCTATATATGTATGTAGATGAGTTGGATATATAAAGGCACTTATAATGTTGTCTAACCTTATTGGAAAGAAGAAGCATGGTCACAATCTTATTTTTAAGCATGTTCATTTATGGAATTTTGTTTCAAATTGTCATTCTTATATATAAGTACATATATTTAATTTAAGAATAAGTAAATTTTACAATTATTTTAAATTCGATAAATAATATTTATTTTACTTTCTAATAAATATTGTAATTAATATTGTAATTTATTTTCATAAATTTTTTAAGGCATTATTTAAATATAATATTTATAATTCTCAAAGTTTAATTTAGAAATATTTTATCATGATAAAAGTATTGTATCAATGATAAAATAACTAATTTTTAAAAATCCATTCATTATATCTAATAAAAAGTTTCTGTTTTTAAACAATTTTCTATGACACATGTTTTTAAATCTGTCTATACACACTTTACGCACTCATGTCATAATTTATTTTAAAGATGCTGTTCTTCCTGATTTTGAAATTCAAAGAACTTTAAATCTTGATACGTATAAAGATAAATGTCTATATAATGCTTCGTTGAATATTTATTAAAAACTACTTCGCATATAGAACTGGATATTTAGCGTAAATATCTTGATGTTAAAACTCAATATATTTTCCGTTTAACTTAAGGACAGCTTCTCAGATATATGTATATTCAAACTGAAGCACACGAACAACCCACAAAGGTCATTTGATAGAATTTTCAAGTTATAGAATTTTAATTGAGATAATTTCCTCTTTCTAAACTTTTCGTTGTACAGAAGTTTTATTTAACTGAATTTTCAATTAGGGGGAATTAAAAAATTGTTATTGGTCAATTTTAAAATTTACGTTAAAATATTTCGACCATTTAATTTTCGAATTCTTACAGATAAAAGTAAAAATGCAAATAAATAGAAATTCTGGATATTAAAATTCAACTCGTCTAATATTTTATTAATTAGTAACTTCGTTAAAAAACCTATTTAAATAACTTTTATAAATAAAAAATAGGAACAATAAAAATTTTATGTACTAAAAGAATTTTGTCCAATAAAAATTTATAATATAAATAAGATAATGTGCTACTTCACTGGCAGTGCGTTCTAAATAGCGTTCCACGCGCCGAGGTCCAGACTGTCAAAAACACCGAAATGGCGTTCCTAATAAAACTTCATTTTTAAAATGTGTCCAATACTTATAACTACTACAAATCAATATTTCTATAGTTTAGACAACAGGGAACAAGATTATCACAATTAATAATTCAGTTTCTCATATTATCAACGTTTTTTCGAACTTTGAAATCGGCTACTTTTAATACTTTTCAACAAATGGCGTTCCACTTTTTTTCCATTTTACGCAATAAAAATCGTATTTTTTAATAAAAAAAAGATATTTATATACAATATTGTAATATAATAATATAATATAATAATTCTAATAATATAAATAATTGTTATTATTATTATAATTATTATATTACATTATTGTATATAAATGTCTTTTTTTATTTCAAAAAATACGATTTTTATTGAGTAAAATTTAAAAAAATGGAACACCATTTGTTGAAAAGTTTTAAAAGTAGCCGATTTCAACGTTCGAAAAAACATTGAAAATCTGATAAACTGAAATTTTTATTGTGGTAATCTTTTTCCCTGATGTCTAAACTATAGAAATATTGCTTTGTATAGTAGTTCCCAGTAAAATGGTTAAAAAAAGTTTAGTTTCACTGAATAATGTGTTACAAACTAATTGAGTTTTCTAAACGTTCAGTAATGCATAGCAAAAAATAAAAATTGCGATAAAACAATTCTAACAATTTCTTTTAATATCTCCGTGTGGAAAAATAATACTTCGTAACTAAACTTTGACTCATTCAATATTTACCCAAATTCTTTCACGAAGGCTATGTTTAATAGAAGCAGGTTTTTAATGCAATTGATGAAATGCGAAAAGTTGAAAATAAATATTAAGTGTTTTCTATTATTATTATTATTATTATTATTATTATTATTATTATTATTATTATTATTATTATTATTAATATTACTATTATTATTCTTATTATCACAAGTAGACGTAATATTAGCTTGTTATATTGCTGTGACAACATTTTGACTATGGCGAATAGATTAATTAAAAGCAATTAATCAAATTTGCTCAAAATTTGATGCTCAAAGAGTTTTTGGAGAATTTAATTTTTTTTAATTTCGACTTTAAATTCGTAATCAGAGATCCCACATACCTCACATAGTAACAAGTTTTAAGTAAATTCTATGTATTTATTTTTTTTCACTATATTGGATCCGCTATTTTTAGAGGTGTGCAAAAAGCCCGAAACCCGAAACCCGACCGGGTAATTTCGGGCTTTTCACTTTTCGGGTCGGGTCGGGTCGGGCTTAGACAGTTCGGGTTCGGGTCGGGTTCGGGCCGGGTCAAGCTTGTTTAAATACCCGAAATCTTTCGGGTACCCGATTGAATTCGGGTTCTCGAAATTTTCGGGTACCCAACTGCATTCGGGTTCTCGAAATTTTCGGGCACCCGACTATATTCGGGTTTTCGAAATTTTTGGGTATGCTCTAAACCTTAAAAAGTTCGAATTCTCGAATTTATATAACTTGGAAGTATTCAAGTTCTTAATTTAGTAATAAAACATTTGAGAAAATGCATAACTACAAATATTCGACAAATTTTCGAAGTTTTGTGTACTCAAATTCGTTAGGGTTCTCAGAATTTTCGGGTACCCGAGAATTCCGGGTTACTCGAAAATTTCGGGCTACCCGAAAATTTCAAGAACCCGAATGAATTCGGGTACCCGATACATCGAGAAAACCCAAGCCCGACCCGACCCGAAAAAAATTCGACATGACCCGACCCGACTTTTCGGGCTTTTTGCACACCTCTAGCTATTTTATATTTTGGAATTTCAACTTCAAATTCGAAATCAACAATATAGATAGATATTTCATTCCAGGTAAAATTGATTCGAACGATTTTCGTACAGAAATCCGACCAGATTCGTACAGATTTCTAATCGAATTCGTATGAAATTACTAGTAAAATTCGTGAGGTGTTTTGAAACGTTTTTTCACACGAATGTTTGTATGAATAATACCCATATTATAAGTATGGATATTCAAAAAAAAAATTTGCTCGGACTTTCGTATGGAAATTCGGAAGAAATTTTTTTTGACGATTTCTTAAAAAATATTTAGCCAGATTTCCATACGAAATTCATACAAAATTCAAGCGAATTGCGAACGGATAATATAAAATTTGTTTTAGAATATTCTGCACGAAAATTCGTATGGATTACCGCACGAAATGTTGCAGCTAAAAATTTCTTCAAAAATATTCAGCCAGATTTCCATACGAAATCATACGAAATTCAAGCGAATTGCAAACGGATTAATATAAAATTTGTTTTACAATATTCTGCACGGAATTTCATATAAATTTCGTATGGAAATCTGGCTGAATGTTTTTGAAGAAATTTTTAGCTGCAACATTTCGTGCGGTAATCCATACGAATTTTCATGCAGAATATTTTAAAACAAATTTTTAATTAATCCGTTTGCAATTCGCTCGAATTTCGTATGGAAATCTGGCTGAATATTTTTTAAGAAATAGTCAAAATAATTTCCGTGCGAATTTCCATACGAAAGTCCGAGTGAAATTTTATTTTTCAATATCCATACTTATAATTTAGGTATTATTCATATACAAACATTCGTGCGAAAAATCGTTTCAAAACAACACACGAATTTTACTAGTAATTTCATACGAATTCGACAGGAAATCTGTATAAATCTAGTCGGATTTCCGTACAAAAATCGTTCGAAACATTTTTACCTGGGATCTAATAAAAATTTTTTAAAAATATTTAAATTCTGTTACAGGTACTAAGAAAATGGAATATAAGACACGTCAGTGGCATGAGAAATGCTTTTGCTGTGTTGTATGTAAGAATCCTATTGGTACAAAAAGTTTTATTCCACGTGAACAGGAAATTTACTGCGCTGGGTGTTATGAAGACAAATTTGCCACTCGATGTGTAAAATGCAATAAGGTTTGTTTATCCTTTTTAGTTAATACTTTATATTATAATAATAAGTTATTTTTATAGTAGGGGAGACCGGGGCTAAACCGGACACGGGGCTAAACCGGACAAGTCAAATATTTCCGAAACCGTGAAGCATTTCAAATCGTGTAAATAACCTATTAACGCGCAATTTCGTGATGCATATGCTGCATGAGGTTTTAGGGACGTGTCAATTTTCTTGTAATAATAGTTGCCGTTAATATGTGAAAATGTCATTTCTTGAGGTAAAAGTAAAAAAAAATTTTCTTCATTTTTTTGGGTTTTTATCGTTAAAATTAAAGTGCAAATATCATACGAACATTTTTCTTTCAGCTCAAGGTGTACTGAGTTTATTAGAAAAAAAGTTTAATGGAAAACATTAAGAAGAAAAAATATATTGCAGGTTAATTAATAGATGACGGTGTGGGGCTGAATCGGACATCGTGATTAAAAACAACTAAATCTTTGAATTCTTTAATTTATTTTATATAAATTAACTATTTTATATTATATTCTTTGCTTAGAACCACTTTATAAATAAATAAATAAAGAATTTATTTTAAAACTCGAATTTGCAAGCGAGTTGCTACAAACAGACAAGCCTGAAAACTGTAATTCATTTTATATTATAATTATTACTGATTTTACATATTATATTATATTCTTTGTATAGAACTATCTACAAATAAATAAAAGAAGAATTGATTTGACTTTTTTACCAAAAAAAAAGAAAATTTGTATCTCATTCTTTAATTAATTGGCCGTGTCCGATTTAGCCCCATGGGGTGTCCGGTTTAGCCCCACCAATTTTCGGATTTTCGTTTTTGAGGTAGTCACCTTCAAAGCAATATATCTCTAAAGCTATTGTACTTTTTTTAAATCGAACAAGTGCGATTTGTAGGTGAAAGTACAAGCTTCAAAACGGTATATTACACTTTAGCAAAAAGTATGTTTTTGTATGAGTTTTCTGGTCAAAGACCAAATCCGTCCGGTTTAGCCCCGGTCTCCCCTAATCTTATCTCGTGTAAAATTATTTTTTATTTTCTAAAATGATAAAATTATTTAATTTTAGATTAGTTTATTTTGATTAGTTTATTTATAATAAAGAAGATTTAAATGATAGAAATTGTTCGTCACGGTAAAGCCCAGTTAACATTGTTCTTAAATTACATACGAGTCTCTAAGTATTTCAGTAGATTACACGGAGAAAAATGGATTATACAATTAGGGTGCAGTCCCATGCTGAGCAGAAAACAGAATGCAAAGCAGAATTTCGTGAGTGCAAGAGAGATAGTCACATATCACTATCCTTTCCACTCTCACGAAATTCTGCTTTGCATTCTGTTTTCTGCTCAGCATGGGACTGCACCCTTAGGAATATAGAAAATAAGATCATACTGAGTATAATCTGATTATTACCCTTTATAATCTATTTACAACCTTTCAATGTTTTAGAATTATTTTTGGTATTCACAATAGATTACACATTTTATACTCCAAAATCGAATCAAATTATAATTTTAGATTATTACTATATATTATTACATGTGCTGCTATTTTAATTTTCCAGGTTTGTAAATTTCTGGTAATTTCATTTTTATAAATCTAAAAACATTTATAGCATTATTCATTTATTTATCATTAGCTTATTATTGCTTATAACCATTTTTAGTTTAAATGTTACAAGAGGCTGAATCCATTTCAAATCAGGCAGGTCGACTAACTTCAAGTCATAGATTTAGCTGTCGCTAAAATATGTTATTGTACATGAAAAATAAAGAGACACATATTTTTTTATTTTTCAAAAAAGTTAAATTGAAAGAAGTTATGCACATTTGAACTTTGAGTGGTAAAACTCGAATGAAGAGTGAAAAAAAATTGTTTTGCTTGTCTTTTTTTTTCTTTTGAGTATAATTTAATTTTCTTTCTTGGGTCTTGTAGAAGGTCTTGCCCTCTTCAAAATCTAGTTTAAAATTTGAAAAAATATTTAAAATTATAAAAATAGGAGATGATTTTCTGAAAATAAATAAGATCAATTTTCTCAAAAACACCACCTTTTTTTCTATCCAAAATTTTACTACAAGTTTTTAAAATAATTATGAACATTTCCTATGAATTTCAAGCGGGCTAAACCATTCTGGCAATCAGGAGAATTTTTTTTTAAATATTTATTTTCGCAAATTTTTAAATTGTTAACTTTCATTTTTAAAAACAAATGAATCGCTATAACATTGTTGACGTGAACGTTAACAATTTAAAAATTTGCGAAAATAAATATTTAAAAAAAAATTCTCCTGATTGCCAGAATGGTTTAGCCCGCTTGAAATTCATAGGAAATGTTCATAATTCTTTAAGCATTCTAAATAACTGAAATTTCTTAAAGATCCGGCTACTCCAATTTTTAATAGGTTACTCTATACCATAATACTATCATTTTTTAGATTATTACTGCTGGTGGCGTGACATACAAGAACGAACCATGGCATAGAGACTGCTTTACATGCAGTCATTGCAACAATTCCTTAGCAGGTCAGCGATTTACATCCCGAGACGATAAACCATATTGCGCCGAATGCTTTGGTGAACTCTTTGCTAAAAGATGTACAGCATGCAGTAAGCCAATTACAGGTATATTTAATTTACTAAATTATTTTTAACAGCAAAAAAGTTTCCCTTTTAACTTTGTAAAATATAAATATAATTATTTTTGTGAATTTATTAAAATACGGATATTCCTGTGATACTGAGGAAGTATCATAATGTCCGCTTTTTTTAATATCCCTGTGACATTTCTGCGATATTAAGGGGATATTGCTGTGACATCGAGGAGATACTGCGGCGATAATGAGGCGGGATATTGCTGAGACATTGAGGGAATATTGCTGCGATATTGAGGGGATATTCCACATAATTTTTTCTATAAGTTCAAATTTGATATTATAGCGAAAATTTTGTAAAATATCCCCTCAATATCGTAGCAATGTTCCCTAAATATCACAGCAATATCCCCTCAATATCGCACGAATGTCACAGGGATATTACAAAAAAGCGGACATTATGATAGTTCCTCAATATCACAGGAATATCCCCGATAGATATCGCCATGACACTCAGGTGATACAGCGTGCTACTTGGGAATGTTTAAAATCTATTCAACTTCTCACAATTGGCCCTTTACAAAATTCCTTTATTAAGGAGGTTCTATTGCAAAGAGAATTATCATTACCAATTTATTGAAACTTGGACTACTATTAGATAAAAGTTTAAAAATATAAAGTTAAATTTTTGAGACCTGAAGGTACTTGTGAAAAAGTTATAAGAGTTTTTGCTTGTTTACTTTTAACATTGAGTCTTATGGGAATTGAATACATTTTTTATACATATTTACTCACCACGAAATATTTTACATTAAGAAATTGATGAAACATTTTTTAATACATAACAGTCATATAATGGTTAAATATCTGTTAAAAAAGTATGTAGCTGAAGTACGAAGGCTATATATACACACAGTCATACACGTAGCGCTTGTGCATAGGCGGCGCCACGGATATAAGGTGGGCCTGTCAAATAGTAAAATATCTAAAGAATACAGATTATTGAAAGGATAATTTGTACATAACAATACATACAAATCGAAACTATTTAAAAATCAATAATTGAGCCGCCGGATCGTAGAATGGCACGTAAATTTTTCTCGGCCGAAATCGAAGTCCCCTGGACATACAAAATTCGACTTTTGAATTTAAATATCTCATGTACATATCCTTGTAGGAAATTTCATTGCGCATCTTTTTTTCTTTTAAATTTTTATTGTATCTATTACCGTTTTTGAAATATATAGAGAAAACTGTTTTTTTAAAGAGCGAAATTTTTATTGTTTTTTTCACTTCAACTCGCGATTACTCAGTCAATTTTACGAATTTCTTAATGAAACAAAAACAAAAATACGCGTTATTTTATCCTGCGAGTGACTAAAAAAGAAAAATGATGTTTTAATTATAAATAAAAAAGTTATTAATTTTTGCTTCCTCATAAGGAAGCTTTGCATTCGTGACGATTTTCAATTTTTCAAAACATGGTTATATGGACTCATTTTCATCTAGGATATATGTATATTAAATTCTGAGCAAATGTCCAGATGTATGTGTGTGTGTGTGTATGTCACAAAAAATTGTGTACAAATTATCTCTAATAAATTTTAATGGATTGCCCTGAAATTTTGCAGGTTTATTGCAGTCATTAATACCTAAAACCTGACACAAGGATTTTCAAATTTATCCACAAAATTTTTTTTATACAATTTATTCAAAATTAAAAAAAAAATTTTTTGTATTTTTTTAAATATCTTTTTTATTTCTTAATATTTTCATAAATTATTCTCAAAATTACATTCCTTACAAGAAAACTAATCGATTGATATATACAAAGTGCACATTTCATCAAAATTTATAAAATTAATCAATATTTTTCTTTTTCACAAAAAATTCAAATTTTGCGTTTTTTGAAATATTACCTTAACATATTAAAATTAAATTAAGCAATTGGTTTATGATGTTTTGAGGAAGCGAAATGGTCATGAAATGAACAACTTGTTTATTGAGATATTGCAAAATTCGTAAACTGAAATTTTCACTAAGCGGGGAAGTTGAGCAAATTTTGAGCAACAAAAAACTTCCATTTGTTAACTAATTGTTTAATTGAACTGTATCTTTCGGGAAAAACTTGTTTAGACCTTAATGAACAACTTTCTCGCTGGAAGTTTTTTGTTGCTCAAAATTTGCTCAACTTCCCCGCTTAGTGAAAATTTCAGTTTACGAATTTTGCAATATCTCAATAAAAAATTAATAACTTTTTTATTTATAATTAAAACATCATTTTTCTTTTTTAGTCACTCGCAGGATAAAATAACGCGTATTTTTGTTTTTGTTTCATTAAGAAATTCGTAAAATTGACTGAGTAATCGCGAGTTGAAGTGAAAAAAACAATAAAAATTTCGCTCTTTAAAAAAACAGTTTTCTCTATATATTTCGAAAACGGTAATAGATACAATAAAAATTTAAAAGAAAAAAAGATGCACAATGAAATTTCCTACAAGGATATGTACATGAGATATTTAAATTCAAAAGTCGAATTTTGTATGTCCAGGGGACTTCGATTTCGGCCGAGAAAAATTTACGTGCCCTTTTACGATCCGGCGGCTCAATTTTCATCATCAATCAAAACATTTTTCTAAACAAATTAAAGGGCAACTCTGTATACAAAATTTTCGTGTTTTAAATGTAGACATATTTTTAATGTTAGATAACTCAAAAACTTTTGCATTTTTTTATTTTTTGATAATAGAATTTTTTTTTTGATCTTTTCTCTACTTTAGAATAATGATAATAAACAGGTATTTCTTTATTTATTAATGAAAAAAAAATTTCACAAATAAATTAATTTTTTTCAACTATGGGTATGATACATTTTTAATTTCCATTTTTATACTCACATACTGTTTTGACAATTAAAACTTAATTTACATTTTATTAGGAATTAGAAATAATTTTAAAAATCAATTTTTTTACCGTCAGACCAAATTAGATAATAATTTAGAGCAGCATGCGCAGACCTAATACAAAATTCTCTATAAGCGCCAAAATTAACAAAGTTAAAGGATCGCATCAACTTTGACACCGCCTTAAGTACCATGGAAATCAAATCGCAAAATAATGGTTTCTGATTTGGTTAGTTCAGTCAAGCAATAGAACCTTCTTAAGTATCAATCTCGTTTTTGGAACCAGCCATTAATTATCACATTATAACACTGAATATTTTACATATTAAAATGTATTTTCTTAGGAATTGGTGGAACGCGTTTTATTTCCTTTGAAGATAGACATTGGCACAACGACTGTTTCATTTGTGCAGGATGTAATACTTCTTTGGTTGGTCGTGGATTTATCACCGACGCAGAAGATATTATTTGTCCAGAATGTGCTAAACAGAAATTAATGTAAATCATTCACTTTAATTGATGTATAAAATGCAGATACACGTAACGTAAAATAAATTCATACCCTCACAGGAACCGAATATTTCTCAAAATATTGTCGTACAATTTTATCATAAGATTGCTTTTCTAAATGTTTTGTAATATTGTATGACATTATTGTAAAAATATTGTATTGCTATATTGGTGTAAAATTACATCACAAAATTATGGCAATTATACAGCATTCTTTTCAAAACAATAAAAATGATGACAAAATCATTAAAAACAAATTTAATTGATTTTAATTAGTTTAAAAACTATTTAAACAATTAAATGTTTTAATTTATTTTTGGTTACATTTTTATTGCTGTGAACAATTTACAAGGAGATAAACAAAGAAAACATTAAAAAATATTGACAAATAGTAAGATGTAAAAAGTACTGCAATATTGCAGTAGTATTTACGAAAAATAATGTACTTTGTGAATTAAAGTGAAAAGATCTCATATAAATGGAACTTGTGCAACTATTTTATTAAAAAAATTTTAAAGCATGTTTGAAAAAATAATTCGCTCATAGTAACCTAAAATTACGAATGCTTTAGTCTTTTTGCAAAAAGAAATACGAATTTCACAATAGTTCTGCTCACATATTTCTTTACTTAACAAGAACTTTCTTAGGAAGTTATATACGGGAAGACGCTCGTGAAACCATTTTTTAAGTATAAAGTTGTATAGCGATATGCTGCATTACTTTTTAAATACAAGGAAAAAGAAGATTCTGAACAATAAAAAAGTTATTTATACATTCAGTAAAAACTAAACTACATTATTTTTTTTAAACATATAAAAAATTGGTGACTTTCTATAACCTTTTATGTCACAGTGTCTCATAAATTTATCATGACACGATTTTTGTTTTAAACATAATTTTGTTGCTGTACAGCATAATTTTTAAAATAGTTCTTGAATTTCAAACCAAATTATTTGAATTCACAAATTGTAAATTGTATAAAACCAATTTTAAGTAATCTTCAAAAAAAGGTTTATAAAAGTCAAAATTTTTTACAAGTATAAAAATGATATTTATATTTTTATTAATAAATAAAGATTCAAATAGTAATAAGAAAAATGTTTTCTGGTTTATTAAAAATATGTGCTTCGAAAGATTAACTAATTTTTGAAGTGTCACAAAATTATATGTTTCTAGATTTTAATGCTTCGTTACTATTTATTACACTGCTTTTGAATTTAATTAAATATACTATTTATATTCGCATGTTAATATGTAGTTAAAATTTTATGAACTGGAAAGTGACAAATCATAAAATGAATAAAGTTTGCAAAGTAAAATTGATTAGTAAGTCTATATGCATTCTTTTCTGCAGCACAAATACTATGTACTCTATTATTGTTCTAGATATTTTATTTTGATTGAGATGACAAGTATGAAAAATTATGCAAAGTTAAAAATTTATTTATGCTTTGACTCAAAATTTGTTATTTTTCTGTTTAAATATTTATTGCCTAAGAGAATTTAATAAATAATGTCTAATTAAATTATTACGCTCATTATTAATAATAATTCAATTAAACAGCTTGTGCGTATATTATATATGTAATTGACAGACTATTAAATAAATTATTATATTAAAACTCTTATCGCAATGCGGTGTGGATGTTCCATAACGTAGAAACTTGTTTTATCTTATTTTTCACCTTCATTTTCCAAGATTCAAGGTCGTCATTTAGCCATAGAGTTTACAATGTCCTTCCGACAGGACAAAAATGACTTAAGGTTGGTGGCCAAAAGACTAAATTGCCATTTCACTAAATAACAATTTTTGCACAGTAAGAGGTTAGGTTCGGAACACTCAGTTGGTAAAACAGTTTTGCTGTGCGTGGTTTAGCGAAATGGCAATTTAGTCTTTTGGCCACCAAGCTTAATTTAGATAAACATAACTGTTTTGTAGTCGATTTGGTGCAAGTGTTATATTGAGAATATAAATACATGCACACACTCGTTAATTTAATAAAAAGTGTTTTTTAGGTTAGGTGAAGACAAAGAAGACTACTTAATTTGCGATTAACAATTATATAATCAAACGAATTTACCTGTACGTGAAGTTCGATTATAATTATACGAAGGCGTTTTCTTCGAAGATGATTACATGTTGTAGTGTCTAGTTGCCAGGAACTTCACATCGTTTAGAGATTAATATATTTTTGTTGATTTATTTTCAGTTGTAAGAAAATGTTTCGTATTAATTGATGATTATTGGGCAATACTGGGAGGGAAAGATGTAATCATCTTCGAAAGAGCATACGGACAGCGTAATTTCCTGTACGCTTCAACTTTATTGCTATTTTCCATAAAAATAGCAAAATATAAACAACAAATGTTTGATTATTGTAAAATGAATGTATATAATTATACATTGATACATTTTTTTGTTAATATCATGTATTTTTAATTAAAAACAAGTGTTTATGTGAGATAGTAATTTAATAAATTAACCTTAGAAAATTGCAGTATGTTTCAACGAAATAAACAGCGAATATTAAAAATAATAAAAAATACTCTTAAAAAATAGACTAAATATTTCTTAAAAATGTATTGCCAGATAGGGGTGATTCTCCTGAAAGGCACCTGTTTTTTCCAAAACTAAAAAAAATTAGTTTTTACATTTTCTGAATTTTCTTTTCATGGGTAGGTTTTAAATACATTTAAAGATAAAAATCTGACACACAAAATTAATTTTAAAAAATAAGTCTTCCAGCATCATTTTAATATTAGGTGTTTTAAACGTTAAATATACTGTAATCAATATTGGAGTTTTTGTAAAAAAAATTCCTTTTAAATTTAATTTCTTTAATTTATTAAACTGTTAACAATAATTCATTTATAATTTAATGAATTGTGTATTTAATCATTTATTTATAAGTACCCGTGTGGAAAGAACCCGAGGTCGCCCGAATAGAAATAAGTTTCTGGTAAGGGGCTAAGAAGGACTAATTTTTCACATAAAAGGAATATCAGATCTGGTAGGGGACAAGTCGGGCTTAGTTTTTTGAAAGCCTTATTAGGAAATACATAAATTTTGGACAGTTGAGTTTTAACTTAAAAAGTTTAAAATCATTATCTTGACATAAAAGTAATATTTTTGAACTCAGAATATATTTCTTTATATTAATAAAGTTTTGCCTACCTCTGAATTTGCATCTTTCGCATCAGTTGCATTTTTTCCATGTTCACTCTCTGAGAAATTGTAAACAATGTTCTTGATTTATAAAAAATCCTTCGTTATTAAATTCGTGAAAAGTGAAAACATAAATTTACTGCGGTATTAAGATGTTGTGCCATTACTGAGGAAATGCAATTTTTTTTATTTCGGGTTTAATTCTCAAAACTCTTTGCAAAACTGGTTTTAAATGAGCAATGATAGCTGGAGGATCATGTCGCAAGCATTCTGATAAAGTACAAAGGGATAAATGATCATCTTTTGTGTACCACGCACCTGTATGAATAGACACTGTGTCTCTTGAAGCCCCAAAATGGACTGTTTGTAGCTCTTTGGCATACTTATAATTATAGTTTTCACTTAAATAAAAAATACCTTATATCAATGTGTATAGCAAGCCACACAAATGTTTTTCTTATAATTCGTTCCGTAACTTTTCCGCTCGGCTGCATGGGGTTATGAAAAATGTTCATTATTTGTGCTTTAAGTGCTTTCGGAGCAAAAGGGCGCAACCTATCGTCTGTTATATCACAAAAATAAATATTTAATTAGGAGCCTAGGATTATGATAGGAATGTGATACACGGAAAAAACTGCATGGTTGGCACAACCATATATATTAAAAAATACGGGATATCCATATTTAAGGTTATCACATCCATATAAATGGATGTGATACTAATGGATATCAACTAAAGAAATGGATGCGGTATCCATCAAAATGGAGGTGGTATTCATGAAAATGGATGTGATAACCTTAAATATGGATATCCCGTATTTTTCAATATATATGGTTGTCCTAACCATGCAGTTTTTCCGTGTAGATATGAAATTTGTCGCTGCTGTTTAGATGAACTTTTTTCAATTGATTTTGACAGCATTATCGAGGAACAGATTGAGTGCTGCGCCCCATCCCCAAATCCGAGTCATCCGTTACCAGAAGGGTTGAAGCTGCATTGTCTAGATGAGCGAGCACTGTCGACTTGAGCAATTCCTGTTTGATGTCCTGAAAAGTGGTGTCCGCCTCTTGAGTCCATTCAATTGGTCGCAAAGTGTTTTTTTAATCGCGTAAGTAAATGTAGAGTGGCAATTGAAATTGCGCTGAATGCTGTATATTCCTTCTATAAAATTTTACCAAAACAAACCTAAAAAGCGTCAGAGCTCGTTTACTGTTTGTGATTTTGGGAATTCCTCAATCGCTTTAAGCTCTTCCGGTTGCTGTCTTATTCTGTTACAGTCTATAAGTTAACCCAGGAACATTAGCCAGTTGCCTCTGTAAAGCGATTAGCGTCTTCCGCAAGTTTTTGTAAATCGATAATCTCGGATAATGACAATGCCGCGCGACAGCTAGTCGGTAATTGATCTAGAAATACTGTTTTAAGGAGTAATTACATGGGTAATGAATTCCAGGTTATGTGGGGATGACCGTTCTTCTTCTGGACGACTTACTAAAAATCACTCTCATCTTATTTAGAACACTTGAACGACGTGCGGAAATACCGTCAGGCCTTGAAATTCGCAAGTGGACGTCCTCTTACCTTGCTCCTTGACTTGCCATTCATCCCCTCAAGCCATGTGGAAGCGTGAGTGGGAGGAAAACTAAATGATTCCTCCGGGCTACCTCGTCTTCCATCTCTATCTTTTTCCTTCATTACTTTAATAATGAAGGATTCAATATGCCTCCACAAGTCAACGTTCTGAACCATGGTAGAAATAATGTTGTTTACGTTGATTTCAAAGCCAACTACCGTAAACATGGCAATTCATCATAGCTTCAGTGCCCGCAATAAAAGAGAGTATGCTTCGCGTCATCTACTGCAGCGTCACAGTAGGCGCATTTTGCTACTTTCTAAATCTTAAAACCTATGAAGATACTGTCGGAAATATCCGTGACCTCACAACACTTGCGTCAGGTAGTTGCCAACTTCACCTTGCTTTCTTCCTAGCCAAGTGGCGAGGTTAGGGATCAGACGATATGTCCGCCTTCCTTTAATATCTCCATCCTATCTCTCTTGCCATCTTTTAACGAGTGTTCATCTCGCCTCTTTGCGGATAACCGCTTTAGCATGATTTATACTCTGTTGTACTCTTTGCTTGAACGATGGTCGCCACTAATCAGCGTTTCTTTTCCCTGGGGCCACCGACATTGGGCATCATCCTAGATGGGTTTTCCTTGCAGTCGTCAGCACTCAGTGACGTGATTTTAGAATGTTGGTCGAACTTTAATTTCACCGGCACACAAAAAAAATTTGGATTGCCAGGACTGCCAAGTGGTAGGTTTTCTTCTATAAGGTGTATCTAAAGAGTAAAACATTATCCGACATAAAAGTTAGTTCATGTTCTCTTTTTACAGGCTTGGTTGGGTGGTAAATTTTAAGAAACTGATTTTTATGGGAATTTACTTAATTTCTATAAATAATGCTGAATTTTAGCTCCTTCTAAATATTTTTTTAATTTAGTAACTTTAATAACATAAAAATTAAATATATATAAAATATAAAAAATATATTTAAATGAATGAAATCAATTGAAACTTGCTACTCCGTTAGAATTTTCGAGGTACGTAGCTTAAACTTTTTGAGATTGTAGTATCACAAAAAATGCGATTAAATTTTAGTAAAACATTTACAGGAAACCTTTTCTGGATTATGAAAAATTCAGTTTTAAAATTAGCGACTAGAGGAAACACCTAAGTACCAATTATCACGAAAATCTGAGAACAATTTCATCGTAAGTAGTATTGGATCCGCTATTTTGAATTTTTAATATTTTGTGTATCCAATTGTACGCTTGTACAATTAAATATTAAGCGCAAGATTCAGATTTTATCATTTTCTCATAAAAATATAAAATTTAAGGACACGCGCTGTTGATTTTTTTTCAAGCATTATATTATATAAATATATATATATATTTATATTCGACTAGTAGTTTATCTTTAAATATAGAATTTCTACTTTACGAAATAATTTTTTCAGTAACCAAAAAGATGAAAAATAACCATGTTTCTTGGTAGACAAGATAAATTATATATAAAATTAATTAACCATAAAATATTCAATAATTTATAATTTCAGACTCAAGTTTTCTCGGCAAGACAGCAAAATAACATTTTAAATTTAATCATAAGGCCATTTTCCTAAACGTTTAAGAGAATTTTTTGAAAGTTTTGGAATGTTTTCTATATAATTTCATAGGGATGTCTCTACATTATCTGAAATATTTATATTAGTAAATTTTTCTAAAAAAAATGTGGAATTAGAGCGTTAAATTATTTTGAGAAAATTTCCAAAATTTTCCTTAAAGTGTATTTAAGAATCTTGGAAATTTTATTCCTTGTAGAAGGTTACTGATCTGTCTAAAACATTGACAAATCAATGCAGTATTGATATGAAGAAGCCTTTGTCTTAATAATAGATGCTAAATATGGTCATGTCTATCTCATTATTTTTTCTATTGGTTCCCCACTTACATATGATACAATTTTTTATCACTTTTACCCAAAGGGAATAAAATTTTGAGTTGAATTTCTTTCCATTGAAAGCCAAGGTATAAAAGGTGCCACCCTTGCCAAATTCGGTAGTCCAGGAAACGAATTATCAAACCTGCGTTCTTAATGTCAGTCCAGAAATCGACACCAAGTTAACAAGTCGTGTGGTACCCCCGTGTGTTTTCTTCGTATCAGTCTAGAAATCGACACCAAGTTAACAAGTCGTGTGGTACCCCCGTGTGTTTTCTTCGTATCAGTCCAGCAACCGCGACCAAGTTAACTAAGTCAAATTCATTTAAGAAGATAATTTCTACTACGAGACACATTTCTAATTTTCTAAGGACTGCATTACTTCATATAAATAATTCGGTCACTCCTAAGCTGAGGGGTGCACACCTAATTTACATTCGACACCTGGACTCCGAAACTTTCACTTTGACTGTCCCGAAAACAATTTAAAGAAAATCTACTGCATATTCAGTTTCCGCTAGAGAACGTCATTCCTTTGACCTCACACTGAAGAAGATATCGCCTGTTGGGTCTACGACTCTAATAATAATTTTAGAACGTAAGTTACTAATATTTTAAAATCTTGTCCCATTTAAATCCTCGATTGTTTCCACAAAGTAATAATTTTTTTTCAGTATCCCTGAAGACATCTGGATCTACTTCTTCTCTCTGATACTAATTGTAAAGGATTCCAATAAATACTTTAAAATTTAACTTAATTTTTACAGTTACTTTTTCTTATACCTGTCCCTTAATATCAAAGTTTTCCACTCTGAATAAATCAGGTGAAATCACCGATATCGAAAAATTGATTATAAAATTTTAAATATGTTTTGTTTTGTTAAACAACTACTTTAAAAAAAAGAAATCATAAATAATTTTAAAAAATTATAACTTTTCTACGAATAATTAATTTAGTTTGAATTGTAAGTACATAAAAGTTTAAAATAAAATTAATAAATCTTAGCATATTTATAAAAACAATTTTAATATTGTAAAATAAAATATATAACTTTCAGAAAAACTTTAATTTATTTTATTATTTCACAACAGTGATTTTTTTAAAGGTAAACGATTTTGATTAATTAAATTTTAATTAATTAATTCAAGTACATTTTCATTCATTATGTCTATATAAAATTGAGGGATAGATGCAATAACGGACCTTTCTCGAAAGATAAGAAGAAATTACAAAACGTACAAGTTGTCTCAAAATCTTTTCTTTTAATTTTAATAAGTTTTTAATCGGATCAGTTCGAGCTCCTAGTCTGTTATTGCATCTGTCCCCTCAATTGTGACAGTCAGAAGGTATCAAGGTGTCAATTTCGCAAAATCATACATCTCATTTTGTTGTATTGACAGCGTATTTATGATCTTCTGTTTTTGCTTCTCTCATAATATCACACCAGTGCGTTTGAATGCATTTTAGAAGCTGATGTAATTGTCTATTGCATAGGGTCTCCATCACTATGTGTAGGTCTATTCACTAAGTACCTACAAAATTTAATAATTTATAGATTCAACGTAACCGCTGGACCAGGAAAATCGGGAAAGGACCGTTAATTTTTTTATGGAAAAACTGGTCACCCTGTAGATGACAATTTTGTCCATCCAGATATCTTAACCGAGGAACAGAAAAATTCTATAGAATTTTCACCAGCAGTAACAGATCTCGCCATACCTGGTACCGTGCTAACAGTTAAAGGCAAGATTTAAGATATTTAAATTTAAATTTCCCAAAAATGGATCCGTTTTATTTGAAAATAAATTATTGCAAACGAAAGCTGAGGTTTTTTTTCTATGCGCATGTAAATTTCCAGAATGCCCTTTTTTGTTTTTGAGTTATTAAATTTCAATTCTAAAAAATTTTCTCATTAAAAGTATGTTAAAAAATTCACAAAGTAGCCGGTGTTAGCAAAATTGATCAAATTGGCCCCCCTCTACCCTCTTCAAATTTTTGAGAAAGTCAAAAATATTTTTTGGGGCACATTTCTACCTGGTAGAACAACAAATTCCCCGAGTTTCAATTTTTTTCAAGAAGTTAAAATTTCAACTTAGGACATTCCACGTAAAATGCCTCATATCTAACCACAAATTATTTCGATAGTCAATCTGCCAGAATGCCGGAACTTTAACGAGTCAATTGTTTCCCAGAAGAGTTTAAAGATAAATTTTGAGAGTTGGTAACTCGATATCACGCGACTTTGGACCCACAGGGCAAACTGACGCAGACTAGGTATGCTCAACATGAGATAAGGTTAACAATTTCGAAACGATTTCGCTGACGGCCTTATCCTTGCTTAACAGAACGTCGAAACATCATCACGAAACAAGTAGAAGAAATGCTAACCGACAACATAATCAAACCTTGTCAATTACAATATTCTTCGACGATTGTTTTCTAAGAAGAAAGGCGGAAGTCTTTGTTTTTGCATCGACTTTTAAAGTTGTTTTTAAGTCGTTTTGTCAGCGTAATTTGGTCTCATCGAGGAATCAAGGCATCATCTGGGGGACTCGACAAAACCTGCTTATTCAACAAATCACTTTAAGATCTCTTTATTTTACTCGATCTTTTCAAGTTACCTCAGACGGAAACCAGAAAGATTGAATCCTTTTATTCACTGTAATCCTAAGGTCCCATTGTCGGGATCCGGGAAAACTTTCAATCCAACTACTCTTCGGTCTAATTAAGATATCTTGTTTGGGATCTGAAGATAACTAGATTTCTACTTTTTTTCTCCCGTCTTTCTCAAGGTACCTTCTCGAGACTAGAGAAAAAAATAAAAAAATATTTTTTTTCTCTTCACTCGCCATCCTTCCATGATTTCATTTATTGCGATCAGGGACTCATCTCGTTTCTTTCTTACCTAATTTTCTTCTTTTCTTATCTCTAATTTTTCCAAGATACCTTCACGGGATCTGGGAAAACTAAATCTCATCTCGGCTGCAAAGGATACCAAGATATTATGTTTTTTTACAATATTTGACACTTGGAAAATCGCTGTACGATTCTTAAGGATATTTTCAGGTTTTTCATGTGAGAATCCGAATATTTATTTTACACTCACGAGCATTAATGAATTAGCCAAAATTTTCATTGACAATTTATCTTAACAAAAAATTAAATTGTTAAAAATTAATTATTTAAATTGAAAGAAGTAAAATAAATTCTGAAAGAAAAATGTGTTACGTCCCAAAAATATAAAAAGTAACAATACTTGTTTTAGATTTAATTAAATCAGAAATTGTTTTTAAGTCTGAACTGTTACGTCCAATAGCTTGGGAATATTTTCAATAATTATTTTTTTTATTTAATTCAATTGATATGGAAATGACCCAAAAAAATATTAGCAGAAATAATTCCATACATTCACATAAGACGTATGAAACATTTCTGATAATAAGAATGTTTAAATTGACAAGAGAAAGAAAGACACAGCAAATTAAATTGGTACTCACTTTTTAATACCTTTTAAAGATGAGATAAATCGTCGAAATTGGATCTGGATGCAGAGATGAAGTCGTTGAAATTTTTATTAGAACTTGGATATTGATTTAGAACTTGAAATGGGACTTAAATTAGAACTTGAACTAGAACTTGATGAGAACTCTGAGTTTTAGTTGACAATTGTTCGAGAACTGAATTTTCCTTAAGGAACACATATATTTATATCACTGTTCCCACTTCCGATTTTCTTAAGCGAGGAAAATTTGAGGGAAAAAATGTCAAAGAAAGAGAATAAGAGGTTGGGTGTTTTAGAATTGGTTTAAGGTAAAGAAAATGAAGAGAAAATGCATCAAGAAATGAGCCTGATAGGTGAATTTTTGGTCCGTCCCTTTTTCAGGGGTTTAACGCGTAGGAGGATCTTGAAAAATGGGCTGAGTCATTACCTATCTCAACTTCATCTCTCCTTCCAAATCCAATTTCTATAATTTACAGAAATATCACTTTTCCTTAATTTTAACATATTTTATAAATTCAACATAATAATGTACGGTTGTTTATAACAATTAGTTTAGCAATTGCAATGATTATTATTAACAATTATAAAATTATTAATTATTTATTTAATACAAACAATTCCATGAAATTTACGTTATTAAATAATTATATAGTCAATTTGTTAATTAATACAATATTCAAATATTAATTGTTAATACTTTGTTTAAACATTCATAATTATTAAAGTTAACAACAATAAAATCAATTATTTCAATAATTTTCTATTTATTATAACTAATTTGATAAAAATTCGGATTATTATTTTATTTTTTAATAGTTATTATAAAATTTTGTTAATAAACATTCTATTTGACAATAAAATATGGATAATTTGTTTAAACATTCTATTGATTAATAAAACAAATAATCAAAATTGTTATTTAATAATGTGGACGAAGATAGTACATTCTAAGATTAAAACTCAAAATGTTAGAGTGTTGATTTTTAAGCTTACAACTATCTTTTTCAGTTTAGATATTTTCTTGAAATGTGTTTTTGTATAAAATACAGAATTTTTGGAAACGTTAAATATAACTTCATCATATCAGGGCGTTACAAATAATTGACAGTTACACAATAGCATTGTTTTGAAGAAACGGTAGACATTGTGGAGAATAGAGAGAGAGAGAAAATATGTGACAGTCCACGAGAAAACGTGTCTTAGCTCCCGAATGTGAAATTTACGGGAAACGCGCAATTAATCGCTGTGAGTAGAGTGAAGTATAGCCTTACGCAACGGAAATGACCACACATTAACAGAAGAAAACTTTACAATATATAACACATATACACACTTACAAATCGTAAAAAATTACTGAGGAATTCGTTGTTTAACAAGTTACTACCTGGTAATTTAACAAAAATTTATTTACAAAGTAAAGCCCTGGGGAAGGTGTTGTGGAATCTACCAAGAAATTGGTAGCATAATCTAGAACTTTAAAGGGTATCAAAAGAAAATTGTAAGTTCATTGAATATTCTTATGAGCCGTGTTCATATAGTTATGGGCTATATGGATGTAGCAGTTTTAAAGATTCAATAAATATTGAACCAAATCCACTAAAATAATTATTTAATACAGGAAATAATTAACTCACTTGAATTAATTATTCAGGCAAATTTCCAGAAAAATAAATAGATTTTTATACTTGAATTAACTAAATTTTAAGCATTTTTCAATATTATAAAATTTAATAATAATATTTATAATAAATCAAAATTTGCAAAATTTATTCTTAAGATGAATATTTATTTATGTAGAAAATAGTTAATTTAGGGAATAGGGAAAACTTGACCTTGTGTAGGCAGAATTTGTAAAGTTTAAATATTAAATTTTGTTTTTAGAATGTGTATTGTTATTGTTAGAAGGTATTTCAATTTGAAACAATAATGTCCTTTAAAATTGAACAAAGGCATTCTTATATTCATATCAATTAGCTGATGAGATAATGAGAAGTGTCAAATACGTATGTATGTGGCAATTCTCATATATGGAACTTTCAGAATTTGACCGTGCTGAGGGCAATTCAATCAAAGTAAGGCGAAAATATATACATATATGCTTCCCTCGGTCTGTCAGCTTTATACACAAATGTTACACTGCATTCTAGAATGTTTCCTTGTAAAATCAAACCAAAACAGTATTTTCTAATACATTATCCTAGCATTTTTGAAACTGTCGGCATCTTCAATATAATTTCATGTATGCTTCATGTGTTTGGCTTAGTATTTCAAATATTATTTTTTCAATTTCATTACTAAAAAAGCTAAAACTTTCTCGTTTATAACAACACCTTCGAGTCCTGTTCTTCTCCAGAGGTCCAGTATCTCTTCTATAGATAGGTTGCTCCCCTGCATAGGGTAAATAATTGAGACTCCCAATGCAATAACCGGTTGTTGTTGTTTTTTAAAATGGCAGAGTTGTTTTTCTGGCCTGGATTTAATGTTCGGCTGGCATAGGCGATTACAACTTCGGATGTTACAATTTTCTGCGTTAAAACTGCGCCAAGACCTTCAAGACTGGCATCTGTTTGGAGATAAAATGTTTGAGATCAGTCAGGGTAAGCCAAGACTGGAGCTTCAGTAAATTTCTTTTTTTATGTACCATATACAAAAATTTTCTCAATTCATTCACGTTCGTTGGAGAGGGTAACTTCAATATGACGTCCACTTTGTTTGGTTCCGGGTTAACTCCATCCTTGCCTACTAGATGTCCAGGTAGGTAAGTTGAATACGGACAAAGAAACCTTTTTCCCAATCTGGAACTAGTTTAGCTTTCCTTAGTTTAGAGAAAAATTCCTTTAGTAATTACGGGTGTTCTTCGAATGTTTCCAAGGTAACATACGCACTGGAGCACTTCAAATAAAGTTAACGCGGGAACCAATTTCCGGTTTTTGACATCAATTGGAATACTCGCTCGTCACTTCATGCTGACTCAATGATATCTTCTTCTTTCTTGCTTAACAAAAGCTGATTTGCTTTCAACGCGACTTTATATTAATTACCATCCATCCCCACTCTTGTTACTATCGCGCCCTCACGACGTTTGTTTACTGCATATTTGTTTCTCTACTCATTCAAATGCACTTTGCTTTTTGATAATAAAAATTTAGTCCCTGTTCGGGCGACATGTAATGATCTGTTTTTGTATGCCAAAGGATTTGCTCGTCGGATGGAGTCCGAGTTTGAGTTTTTAAAGATATTTTATCAAAAAAATTAATAAAATAGCGCGAAGCGTCATTACAAATTTATTAGCAAGCTAGTTTAGGGAATTTAGTGATGATGAAACCTTTATGGTTATAATAATAAATATATCAATATAAAAAGAAAATAAAAATCTCGATACAACGCAAAAATAGTTTAAAAGAAATCAAGAAAACCTAACCCATCTGATATAAATTTTAATCCTTAGTAGAAAAACAGCTAATTTTTCTTGCTATGATTAGATGGTGACGCTAGCTATTAGTTTATTTTCTGTATTCACAAGAGCTTCAATTGTATTACAGTTGTGCAGAATGTGCAAACAAAATTTGAATTTTATTTATATATAGATTATAAAATAATTTACACTGCCGCACATCAAATTTTCACCACTCTTTGGAATTATAGGCTTTACAAAAGATTTTATGCTATTGTTAACAATAACAAATAATAACATCATTAAAAAAAATTCTTATCACTTAATTCTTCTTAACCCATTAACGCCTAAACCCTCTGAAATTTTGTATTTAATTTAGTATATAATTTTATATACTAAACATGCTCTCTGAAAATAACTGAAGCGTTTCTTTATGTTTTTGGGACCCTCTACAAGACTCCGTGCTTCGAATTTAAATTTATCCGAAAGAAAATCAAATATGGCAAATTTTGTGCATCAAATTGCGAAAAAAAAATTTTTTTAAATAATTTTATTCTTACTAAAGACATTTTTTTAAATGAATACACTTGTGTCACAAATTGGCAAAAACTTATGAAACTTTCAAAATATGCGAGACCGGAAATAAAAAAAAACACAATGGCGACTTCAAAATTACGCTAAAAGAATTGATTAATTTTCTCCCAAATTAGCGCCATTTTGAAGTCGCCATTGTGTTTTTTTTATTTCCGGTCTCGCATATTTTGAAAGTTTTATAAGTTTGTGCCAATTTGTGACACTTGTATTCGTTTAAAAAAATGTCTTCATTAAGAAAAAAATTATTTAAAAAAATATTATTTTTTCGCAATTTGATGCACAAAATTTGCCATATTTGATTTTCTTTCGGATATATATACATTAATGGGTTCATAATAATAGAAAAATTTATTTTTTTATTTATAAGCTTTTAACAAATTGGCATACTTTAGTTACAGACAACAAAGGGAAATTTTTTTATTATTATAATATAGAGTAATGAAGGTACTACTCCACTTTAGAATTATTTGAAAATTTATTTTTTATTGTATTTTTTAACTTCTTAAGGCTTCAGAAAACACCTTTTACAGTGTTTATTAGGATGGTGTTTTATGTATGGCATTTACCGATATAGGGGTGAGTGGGTCAAGACGGGGTACACTCAGATGCATTAATGCTGTCCTTCCGGTTTAAAGGAATTTTGAAAAGTCGTGTCATTTCTATAAAATATTCTTAGTTCGTGACATACGTATGTTCTCATATGTCATGAACTGAAAATATTATGACAGAAATCATACGACTTTGCAAAATACCGTCAAACCGGAAAGACAGCATTAATGGATCTGAGTGTACAGTCCCCATTTAACAAATGAATTAAACAATCGCGATTATATTTTGCATAATACATATTTTTTAAAAAGTGATTAGATTTACATAAAAATGATTACTCGGGGGTTTTTAGAGTCGCTGATTACGAATCTGATGTTGCTTTTTCAAAATTCAAAATGGCGGATCCAATATGGCCGAGGGGCTATTCACTGAGATCCAAGAGATCCAGGGATGACGCAATCTTTTTTTTATCCATTATGATCTTCTGTCGTCTCTCGGATCTCGCATTGATTGCATTGTTTTGTAAATTCGTCTGATGTTGGCTTCTTAACTTCCTTCAAGACGTTTAATATAAAATGGTGTTTATTTACAATTTGTGTAAGGATAAAATATTTTTTATTTTACGTTTATAAATATATATATATATATTTATAAATATATATATATTAATATATATATATATATATATATATTAATATATATATATATATATTAAATTTTATTAATTTTTTAAAAAGCTAAAAATTTACATTAATAAATTTTTTTATAAAAATATGGTTGATTAAAAGATTTTTATTTAAATTAAATTTGATTTACATTAAATTTTCTATTTTTAGGGTTAGTTGTAAAGTTATTTTACACGTGAAATTATACTTGAAAAATCCAGAAAATGTTACAAACTGATTTAGAGAACGAAAATAATGATGAAATCGAGAGAAACACTTTATGCAAAAAGTGTCGCGGTGTAATAGAAATGAAAAGCTTGGAGGAAAATTGTGCTTTTTTCTGGGAAAAACTAGAATCAGCTTTCAAGAGAACTTTGTCATTTCCACGTTATGTTAAAAACTTATTTAATTGTCAAAATTTGGCTAATCAACATGCGTTTCGACTTATTACCAATGAGACTATTGATGAACTTGAAAAATTTGCAGCAAGTACGTTACCTTCTTTATTGTGACAAGAAGTTAATTTTGATGATTATTACGGTTGCTTTTCTAAATCTCCACAAAGTTTTAAATTTATGATCGGTGATAAAATATCAATTCAAAAGGCGGTTCAATTTGTACAAGGTACAAAGGATACTTACTGGCAGCAAAATGAAAAATCTGTCAAAACTGTAAAAAACAGTCAAGTTTCGCATGAAAAAAGTCCATCTCTTTCCAGTAATTCTCAAAATAGCAGTACAGAATCTGACATTGAAAATGAAAAACGAAAAGTAGCTAACGGCATCCTGACATTTGCTGATAATAATAAGGATAATATGGAATCGGAATTGAATCAAAAATTGAGATTAGAGGTTAAAATAGATGTTACAGTTTCAAATGACTCAAACACCCTTCTACGAAACTGTGTTATGTAGCTCGTATAACCTGTCCTCAATGTGGTTTAGTGATAAAATCAACCAAAGTAGGAAAAAATAACAATAAATGGCATTTATCTAATTTCATCAGGCACATCAATCTGCACTCTGGAAATAAAAAAAGAAAACGCGAAGATAAAAACTCCAGTAAAGAGTTACATAAAAAATTACCTCTTCAAACTATTCAAAATACCGCACCCCAAGAAAGAGAACAAAATGTCCTGCCAACCTTAGACATATCTAGAAACGATTATACTAATTTCCCGGAGAATGATACATCACAATTTGTAAATAATCAATTTTCACCTCATGGCAGTAATATAATAAGCGATGCAAGTGACTACAGAATTTTAAATTTAGATACATCAAGTTATTCTCAGCAATCTGAAATGCAATCCCAATTTCTCGAAAACAATCAACAACAGGAATCTTTCGAGAGAGTTCAAACTGTTCAAACTCACAATCAACAATCTTTTGGGACATTTTTCAAAGATTCATTAAGTATTTTAGAAGAAAACACTAGTGCTTCGGGGGAATAGAAGGTCAGAGTAATTATCGAACGAATTATTCTGATACACTTATTACAAATGTTTGACCAGAAGAAAAATCAGAAGAATCACAATAGTCCCAATCGTCTTTTCTAAATATGTTGAACCAAGCTGCGATTGGCAAATCTAATTTGAAAAAGGGAGGATACAAATATAGCACGTCAATCAAGAAGTTTTCTTCTTATTTATTTATGACTGGGGCAGAATTACCTATGAAACATTAGCAAAAAATTTACCACTTCCATCGTTGAGTACAATCAGCCGAACTATTAACAAATCAAGGTATAGATATAGATAATCCACGTCATTCCAACATATATAATTGAAATTAATATTTTCGAATTCACTCAATTTTTTTCATTTTTACTTCAAGATTTAAAAAAATTTTATCTAGTTTTTTATAAAATAAAATTATTTAAAATTTTGGATTTTAAACAAACAATTTTTTAGCTGCTCACAACTTATACAAAAAATGATCAATTTAAATGTTCCTTATATAAAAATTTGTAGTTTTAAATGAATTGTTTGGAAATTGGTTGCAAAAAGTTTCCAAAAATTGTTTAACAGTTTTTTTTGTAATGTATAGGTAAAAATTCCATTTTGAAATTATTTTATATTATTTTTCATAATTTACATTTTACTTAAAAATAAATTATAAATGTACACGGAAAAAAATAGTCAAATAGTGCATGTAACTACTAGTCCGTAGACTCTAAGAAATTGTATAGATTATCTAACCATTTTTTTCTGTGTATTATATTTATTTTATTTAATATAATTAATAAAACAATATAATAAACAGGTCAGTAATTACTGAGGGGCAATGTCGATCCGAAGAATTGAAAATGTTTTTATCATCTAGAAACCTTCCCTTGGTAGTATGGCTAAGTGAAGATGCTACTCGTATCATTAATAGAGTACAATATGATCCTACATGCAACCAGCTTGTTGGATTTGTTTTACCTTTTGATAATTACGGAATGCCAAAATCAAATTCATTTCTTGCTACATCTGCAAAGTCTACTGAAGATCATTTTTTTAAAAACAAGAAAGCGTCACAATTGTATGCTATTATGGCTCAGCCGTTAGTTAAAGATAGCCCATCTTTTTGTCTTTGTTTATACGGGACTGACAATTCATTTACAAGTGAAGATGTGAGGAGACGTTGGGATTTTATAATAAAAAATGTAAAGGATCATTCTGTAAGCGTTGCTGGAATATCATCCGATGGAGACCCTAAATTATTAAAAAGTATGGTGATAGAAAGTTATTTAGGAACATTGGATAAAAATCTAAAAACAATTAATGAAGATGGTACTGTCTTGCCAGGGTTTTATGCATCATCACAACCTAAAGTCCTATTTAGTCAAGATACTGTCCATGTAGGTTCTAAATTAAGAAATCGACTGTTATCGAACTCCATTCTTATGCCTATGGGAGATTTTCTGGTTTCCGCTGGTCACATAAAGAAACTGATGCAGTCAGTTTCTAAAGATAAACATTGTCTAACGGAAAAAGATATTTCAGGAAAAGACAAAATGAATTTTCAATCAGTTCTCAAGCTCTGTGATCCGAAAATATGGACCTTACTTGAAAATCATGTTCCTGGAAGTGAAGCAACAAGAGCTTACTTAAAAATAATATACTACATTTTGACTTCCTACCTTTCTCAAAGTATGACTGCTAAAGATCGTATTTATTTTATTCGGTACAGTGTTTATTTTTTGAGGTTGTGGAGAGCCTAAATAAGTTCAATCCCAAATTACTCAGTGACCAAAAACTTTATTACTAGAAATGCTTACATGTGCATTGAACTTAATGCACACTGTTTAGTAACAGCTATTCTTCACTGTCGAGAAAACAATAGTCCTCAATTTTTTTTACCATGGCTTTACGGTAGCCAGACTTGTGAAAGTTTTTTCCGACAATTAAGATCAATGACGACGACGCTATGTACAATGGTAAATTTCAGTGTGCTTGATTGTATTCATCGAATTACACGAATTGAACTACAGTCGGATATTACAGTGACTAAATTCGTTGCCGATAATAACCTTTTATTTCCCCGCGTTAATCATCTTAATGCATCATTTGAATGTCAAGACTTAGATGATTTTCCACAGATTTCAATGCTCAATTACAATAATGCTTTGCCACAGAACACGGACATGGTAGAAATTATGAACTCGGCTAAAAGAGACGCTCATCTATTACTATGTAGTATTGGAGCAAATGTTGATTTGAAATTTGCAGAACAAATCTCTTTCACATCTTCATTTTCGGAAATTAATTACACTCTTCCAAATATTATAGATGACGAAGATGATTTTGAAGAACTTGAAATCGGTAGTCAGGAATCTAATTCTGTTATGAACGTGAATGAGTCTGAAAAGGACGTAAGAAATGACGATAATTCGGTTCCTGAATTATTGCAGGATCTGACAATTTTATCCACTGTTCAAGGACATTTGGAATTAAGACACTTCTCTGACTTTAGATCAATTTTAAAAGAAACAAGTCCGTTTACAATTGTTAAAGATTCCACTGGAGCTGAAAAAGTCGTTAGGAAATCTTCAATATGTTGGCTTTTAAATGACAGTACAGAACGTTTAAGTAGTGATAGGCTTCAAAGAGTTCGACAATCTGAATACAATTCATTCAAAAAGAATAATAGAAATGTTAAGAACAGTGATTTTGCAGAAAGATGTAGTCAGATTAGTGTAGGTGATTGGGTTATTTTTAAATGTATCGATCGCGAACAATACCTTATTGGACTTACGCTTTCATTTGGATATTTAAATAAAAAAAACAAAAAAAGCGACAGAATATTCAAAAATTTTGCAAATATTGACGGAAATAAACAAAACATTGGTGTGCTTTGTCAGTGGTTTCAAGTTATTGCCAATGGTTATTTAAGTTTATCAACTAATTTTACTCATGGCTACGTTGATATACAAAACTATGAAATGACAATAGCTAATCCTGACATACGTGAATTCGGTTTGGCACTAAATGCAAGAGTTTATGAGAAAACGAAGCTTCTATTTTAATTATGTTTCATACTTATTATTCGAATTTTTTGTTCAACAACAATTTTAAGAAGTTTAAAAATTTTAATGACAAATATTATACAAACAAGTTTTTTTCATTTGTCTAACATTTAATCCAACGTATGTCATCTTTTCATAATATTTTTCTGATTCATCTGTATATCTTATTATATAAATTAAAAAATATTAATTTTTAGATATATTTAAAAAAAGTGTTTATTATTGTTAATTTTTTTAATTAAACATTTAATTAATCTAATTACAAACGAATAATTTTATAAGTTTATTAATATCTATATTTTCATCAAAAATTTTTAAAAGGTTATAACAATAGATATAAATTTATTTCAAGCAAAAATTATTAAAAATTTATTAATAAAGTAAAAAGTATATTAGTATAGTTTTTAAATAAAAATATTTTTTGCAATTATTATGGTAATAAAGTAAACATTGAATATTTAAAAATTAATTTAATGCAATAAATACTAATTATATAAAAAATGCATTGAAATAAAACATAGACATTTAAATAAAGCGAATATATTCGTTTGTTTTCTCTAAAAAGATTTTGATATTTTATGTGGTAAAAGTTTGGTTTGATGTTAGTTGCGTTCTATTGTCATCTCATGCGATCGCTGGCCATCTTTTTGGACCCCTGGCCGTCTCTTTCGATTGTTTTTCGTCTGGATCTCTTGGATCTCAGTGAATAGCCCCTCGAATATGGCTGACACATTTTTTAAAAAGTGATTGGATTTGCTTGAGAATAGTTACTCGGTGGTTTTTGTAAATGCTGATTAGGAATCTAATGTCACTTTTTCAAAATTTGAAATGTCAGGTCCAAAATGTCGGACAATTTTTTAAAATGTAATTAGATTTACATAAACAGATTACTCGGGGATTTTTAGAGTCGCAGATTACGAATCTGATGTTTGTTACAAACCAGAAATAAAATTTATTTACTTGGAAATTATTGGGCTTTTGAGATGGCCGTGTCCTACTTTTAAAAGTTACGGCCTGACTGCTTAATTATTTAAGTTAATTATGATGCAGAAAATTATTTGATTGGTAAGTATGTAAAGAAGAAATTAATTTAATTAAAATTTAGTTTATTTTAATGAAGAAAGATACAGGTTTTTGTGAAAATAAAGAATATTGAAATTAATCTTGGACCGATACAAAATTTACTTACTATTACCGGCGTCACTTCGTTTGTTTCATCTTCGTTGACGTCACGTCGGGCGAATTAATTTTTCGTTGTACACAGTTGTTGTTTAATTTTTTCAGAACGAAAATTAATTTTGTGGGGCCACTATCCCGGGACGGCGCAGGCGCTACGCGCGCGGACTGGCCGGTTCCGAACAAAAATTAAGTACAATAAATAAAATTTATTGTACTCAATTTTCACCCAACGACAGCTCTAACGGGACTCCGTCGACTCGAAAGAATTAATTTTATTTCACGTCCACCTCTCGTGGTACCGACACTTCGCGCGTCTAACACTAGGGTTCGACTCGCGAATTGGCAAGTAAATTTAATCTTGATTTCCGCCAAGTAATAATCTAAGAAGATGTTACATGTACCGGTCACAAAACTATACTGCATGTATTAGACAATCTGGACTGGGGTTGGGCAGTCTGAAAAAAAGGTCGACTTTCGAGTTTTCGATCGACTTCATAGTCATCGACTTTAAAAGTCGATCGATCGAACAAAAAAAGTCGACTTTTTTTGATTTTTTTAGTTTTTGGTCAAATTTAATGCTTTATATGTTATTAATTACTCTTTTTATTATCGAACTTGTACATTTTCAATATCTGTTGAAATTTTTAAAACTTATTATTTATTATATATATATACATTATATATTAGTTAAAATATTTGTATTAAATTTATACCGACATGTACTCTCTCAATAAGTATTACGATTTACGACTTGTTTATACCAGTATAAACTTTATTCATCGCTACATGGTATTTTGCAAGTATTTACGAGTACATAGGTTTTCTGCTGTTCCCTATCTCTGCCTTTGTCAGGCGGACGTTAATTGTCCAATCAAAATGGGAAGTGACGTTCGTACTCTCGTTGTGATTGGCGTAAGATTTAATAATTGAGAATGAAGAACGTAATATGGCAAGTCGACCGACGAAGTGCTAGTTTAAAAAAAGAAGGGGAAAGTCGACCAGCAAAACTCGATAAGAGTCGATTTTCTGGAATTAAAAGTCGATCACAAAAAGTCGATTTTTGACTAGAAAAAGTCGAGTTGACTCGAAACTCGAAATCGAGTTGCACATCCCTAATCTGGACTCGACTCTAACCCTGCCTTGCTGTGAAGGTGGGACTGTTTTGCTGAGTAAGAATTTTTTATTTCAGGAGTAGGGAAGGCTTTCGGACCCAGTGGCTTTTGCATTTTGCTGATGAATTTGATTCTCACGACAGTCTCGTGAGAACGGAAATGGTCTGTAACTTGATATTTTATTGAAATATTTTCATAATTAATTTATAAATTACTGTTATATTATTTACTCAACATAACAGTCATTTCTCAATTATGATGTTAATATACTCTTAATTTTGTAATTATATTAGTCCTACATGTATAAGTTGTTAACAATACATTCAATAAATAATTAATACATGTGTTGTTTACAACTTATAGTCCTCCGTCAATTTTATTAAAAATAATCGCAATAACATTGTTTAACTAAAAGACCAATATTTTCATTAATTTAGGAATGTTGTAGAGTGGATTTCGTTTCATGTGAAGCCGAATCAGCTGTTAAAGCACGTGCGTTTGTTGTGATATTTGTTCGCAGCACGTGGGCTCCGAGGGGGAAAGGGGAGAGATCTCGTAACGAAGCGAGGCAGCGGGTAGGACCGAGCATAGCTTGTCTGTAATATAAGTACTTTTTTGAATGAATGAACAAATTTTAGATTTCTTGATAAATTGTTATTAAACTATAGTTATATCTACAATTTAGTATTTCATTAATTAAATAGTCTTTAACGTCCGAGATACTTAATAAATAAGTCAAATTAATGAAAACGAAAACATTCGGACAAAGTAACAAATTTTATTTACTCCAACGTTTCGAAATCAAATCAATTTTCTCTTCAGGGAGTCTATTAAAAAAATATATACGAAATTAAAAAATAATAAAAACTATTTAAACAATAAATAAAAATAAATAAAGTACATATTCCAAAAAATATCTTACCAAAAAATAATAATTAAATAAACGAAGACTTAAAATTTAAACCCTGACGATGGAGTAGAGTCTGGAGTCAGAAAATAATAAAAATTGAATTAGAAAAATCAAAAATCAAAATAGAAATAAATACAAATTGGAAAAATTAGAAAAAATAAGTAAATAATAAATAAACTCAAAGAAGAAACAATAAAAAATAAATAAATAAATTTTTAAAAAATTTTTATATAAAGAATTAGGGATGTGCAACTCGATTTCGAGTTTCGAGTCAACTCGACTTTTTCTAGTCAAAAATCGACTTTTTGTGATCGACTTTTAATTCCAGAAAATCGACTCTTATCGAGTTTTGCTGGTCGACTTTCGACTTTCCCCTTCTTTTTTTAAACTAGCACTTCGTCGGTCGACTTGCCATATTACGTTCTTCATTCTCAATTATTAAATCTTACGCCAATCACAACGAGAGTACGAACGTCACTTCCCATTTTGATTGGACAATTAACGTCCGCCTGACAAAGGCAGAGATAGGGAACAGCAGAAAACCTATGTACTCGTAAATACTTGCAAAATACCATGTAGCGATGAATAAAGTTTATACTGGTATAAACAAGTCGTAAATCGTAATACTTATTGAGAGAGTACATGTCGGTATAAATTTAATACAAATATTTTAACTAATATATAATGTATATATATATAATAAATAATAAGTTTTAAAAATTTCAACAGATATTGAAAATGTACAAGTTCGATAATAAAAAGAGTAATTAATAACATATAAAGCATTAAATTTGACCAAAAACTAAAAAAATAAAAAAAAGTCGACTTTTTTTGTTCGATCGATCGACTTTTAAAGTCGATGACTATGAAGTCGATCGAAAACTCGAAAGTCGACCTTTTTCTCAGACTGCCCAACCCTATAAAGAATAAGTGAAAAGAAATAAAAAATTAAATTAACATACCATAAATAAATAATAATCCGTCTTAGAAATGCATAAATAATAATAAATAAAGAAATAATAATAAATCACAATACAAAAAAAAATAAAAATCACAAAATAATAAAATAAAATGTATTGCAAACTGCAAAGTCAAATTTAAAACTGAGCTCCAAACTCTAACGACCAGGGCCGTGCCGACGTAGGTGCAGGCGGTGCGGTGCACCGGGGCCCCCAGTGGCCCAGGGACCCCCGATGCTAAATTAAGTCTTTATATAGAATCGACATGAGAAACTGATTTTTCAGATTTACAATTTTCCCGAAAATTAAATAAATAATTCAAACAACTTTGTCAATGTAAAAGCGCAAACACAACTCGACTGACTGTTTTTCTGCGGACATATAGCATAATGGACGCGCGTTGCACATAAGAGTAAGCTAGATAAGAAATTCAAATTATTCTCATCGCTCTCTTACGCGTGAGCCTTATGTCCCACCCGCTTGTAAGTTGCAAGCAGGCAATGAGATGTGTTTTCGCCTTAATACAAGTAATTAATTCCAGTCCTTTTTTGCGCAAGCGCAAACATATATCCTTTTGTAACTAACTTCAAGCAACAGCTGTAAAAGACAACAATATAATTCGATAAAATTCTAGATTTAATGTATGTGCAATAAATCTCTTAAAATGAAACGTACCTACTTGAGTGGACATCAAAAGAGGGATGAGAAAAAACGTAGAGAAAGTGCGAGTATTGAAAATACAAAGAAACTGACATCGTGGTTCAGTACTAAAAAAAAAGAAGAAAAAGTCTAAGACAAATGTGTCGATGGACTTGATTGTAATTAAAAGTTTCACTATTTTTAATATATTTTTCCCAAGTAGTTATTCGTGACCCATTTCGGGTACGAAATTTTCGAAAAACCTTTACGACTTAGAATCATTTTCGAGTGAGACATTGTGTTAAAAAACATGTAAAATTATCAGTATGTCTGTTTTTTGTAAAATATAACCTCAAACTTTGCAAAATTCGTCATCCGGATCGGGACACGAATAATTAGAGAGAAATGTTTATAAAAAAATTTTTGTAAATAAACATAGCTTTTATATATTACCTTTTTAGACTCTAAAGAGACTAAATGTTGTGAGCCAATTTCTTCCGGTGAAGGAATAATTCAATTGGACGAGTTATAGAATTGGAAGGCTCAATTATTCTATCTGGTCCAAATCAACCACCAGGTCCTTTTCCACCAGATATAAATCAAGAAAATCGTTCTATTTCAAATGCGTATTACTTCACCATCGCCAAATCTGGATTGAAGTTAAATAGAAATTGGCTGTGTTATTCATCAGAATTAGATTGCGTTTATTGCCAACCTTGTTGGCTACTGCCGCAAGAAAGTGTTTCTGTTCCTTCAACATTTAATGTATGGGCTAGAGGTTTAAGAGACTGGAGACACCTTTCGGAGCGGATTAAATCTCACGAATCTTCACAAAATCACACAAACTCGTGTCTACTCTACGAACAATGGCGATAAATGGACCGATAGAGAAATCAATTGAAGAAGAATTTAGAAGAAAACAGAATTTTTGGCGTAAAGTAATAGAGCGAATCTTAGATGTGACACTTATGTTGGCTTCTAGTAATCTGGCTTTTCGTGGCAGTTGCGAAAAGATCACGGATCGTAGAAAAGGGAATTTTTTATCCGTTGTACAACTTCTCGCAAAATACGACCCCATCATGCAAGAATTGCTTCAGCTTCCGAGTGGATCAGTGAATTATTTAAGTTCAAAATCACAAAACGAATTTATATTAGTTCTATCAAAACAGGTACTTGATCAAATTGAGGATGAAATACGAAATGCTCTGTTTTTCTCAATAATTCTAGATTCAACTCAAGACAAAAGCAAAGTCGATCAATTAAGTAAAGTTTTCCGGTACGTCAAAATTGTTCACGACTCTGTTGGGAAACCATTGGAGCTCAAAATATGTGAGGTATTTACAGAGTTTCAAGAAATTCATGATCCATCTGCAAAGGGTCTCTCACAAATTGTTTTGGATGTTATTAACAAAAAAAATTTGCATATCAAGAAATGTTGTAGACAAGCTTATGATGGTGCAGCTGTTATGAGCGGTCAATTAAATGGCCTTCAAAAACGAATTAGGGATGTAGCTCCTTATGCGTACTTTGTTTATTGTACATCGCATAAATTAAATTTGATATTAAATGATGCGGTCAAACAGACTGCTGAAATTGCTTGTTTTTTCGAGGTATTTCAAGACATATACAATTACTTTGGAAAAAGTATAGTTCGCTGGAAAAATCTACAGTTCTATGATGATGAAGATGAAACATCAAAATTTCAAATATTACTCTTAAAACATTGAATCCCACACGTTGGGCTGGTCGGTATGATGCTGTTTACGCTCTTAAAGTTAGATTAGACGAGAGAAATGTAGCTTTAGGACTTCAAAAAAAATAGAAAAACTTGATTTTATATTATTGCTGATTATCCAGTGCAAAATCCTAGAAAAAACTATCTTCAGCCCATGATTACCTTGAAAATGCTTATTCAGAAGTCGCTAATCTTCGTAATTCTTTTGACGATTTCCGTTCTGAGGCTTCTGAATTGTGTGCTAAGTTTAATATTGCAAATGAATTTGAAGAAAAAGGATCAAGAAGAAGAAAGAAACACTTCGATGAACTCTGTGAAGACGAAAGATTGACTGATCCCGAAAAACTCTTTAAAGTTTATATTTTTTTCCTATAATTGACTCTATTTGCTCACAGTTAAAAGAAAGATTCGAGGGAATGCATTTGCTTTTACAAACATATAAAGTCGTGCAACCACAATTTATTGCCAATGCAAGTGAACAAGAAATAACATTGGAAGCAGAAAAGTTTGTTCATACAATTCCTGATCACATATCTGGGTCTTTTCCTGCGCAATTATTATTTACCAAAACTATTGACCATTTTGCAACTATAAAATCAAGGAAAAAATCGTTTCAGATGTAATAACAGAAGAATATATGTAATATTAAAAATTTATCTTAAAATGTATATAAACAATCGAAGTTTTTTCCGTTAACCTTCACCTTAAGAGGGTCCCAGGTTTTTTTGCACTGGGGCCCCCAAGACCGTCGGCACGGCCCTGCTAACGACACTTTATAATGAACATTAATTGAAGAGAGACAAACAAAAACAAATAAAAACAATAAGATGAATAAGAACAGAGAATGAAACACAATGAGTATTATCACGTAATTACTTGAAATAAAATTTAGAATCATTTCGTAAGATTTATCAAAATGATCTACATCGGTCATTTTATTTAAACTATTTTCTCCTTCTTTTTTTATGAAAAACATTTCTGACAGTAATCGTTTGTTAAGACTTGGTTCAATATCCAAAATATCAAAATCATCCCATTTTATAAAATGTGGAGAAGTGTCACTATTAGAATTTGTCAAATGGTTAGTAATGGCATTATGATATTTGTCATTTAAGTTAGAATTACTCATATGTTCCTTTTTACGAATATGTAGCGGTCTTTTTGTCTGCCCTATATATGATTTACCACAGTTACATTAGTCGAGGGTTCTTCATCGGAAAGTAGTTATAGTAGTAAAAAGGCTAGGAGACCAAGTAAGCCCAAAATTATAATTCAACAGCAAGTGACTTTAACGGAAAGTAAGGAAAATGTAGTTGATAAATTTGGATTCGGTCAGAGTCGACCTACGGGAGCTGCGGGGGGCCAACCAAATAGAGGATTCGCTAAGCCAATACAAGTATCTCCGGGGCCGTCACAACCGGTAATTTATTCTCAAATGGTGGGCATAAGGGCTCCACCTAATGCATCAGGTGGCCGGAATGCTAGCGCATGACCTCAGCAATTAAGGCCTAAGCCGGGTGCAGCAAATCAGGGCAATGGTCAGGTTTCCTTTATGGGTATATGCAAAGGTTGTCAGGTCGTGGGGCGTCGTTAGTCCCAGTGTCCTTACAGAATTTGTTTTAGTTGTCAGCAACAGAGCCATGTCGCTTCAGAATGCCCTAGTAGACAACAAAGACAGTTTGAGGTTTCATGTCAGGTTTGTGGGGCTAAAGGAGCGGTCTTTGCTTAATGTCCGAATTGTGTAGAGTTCCGAAATTATTTGGGAAACGCGAAAGGGGGAGAACAAAATAACTTCTTCCCCCCCTAGTCCAAACAGTAGGGACAAGGTTAGGGGTCCCTGTGTGTAGAAATAATGTAGAGCCGAATGAGGTGTTTCTGCGTGTGCAAGAGATGGATTATTCGTTGCCGAGTGAAGAGAACTCACTCTCAAAGGTGGTTAATTTGTGTGTACCGAGTGAGGAGAACTCACTCTCAAAGGTGGTTAATTTGTGTGTACCGAGTGAGGAGAACTCACTCTCAAATGTTAAGAAGTTGTTGATACCGAGTGAGGAGAACTCACTCTCAAAAAGTAGAAAATGTGTCAGCGTGAATTCGGGCACATTTGGTAGGCCAAGGCGTGAGCCATGCTCAGGTCGTCGCGGGACTTAGGATATTTCTGGTGGAACGAATGGTTCGCCTATTTTGGTTACCGAAAAGAAGAGTAGCAAGTTTGGTCAAACGAATGAGGAGTACTCATTCTCGGCGGGCTTAGATAAAAATGTGGTTTCTGAGGATATTTGTGATGAGGCCCCTAGTAATAGTAGTATTAGTGGGAGTAATAGTGTTGAAGGAGGTTCAACACGTAAAGTCCAGGAGAGGGAAAGAAGTGCATCTAATGCAGCTGGTTCTCCGGATTTAAATGAAATTGTCGATGATCTAAAGTGCAATTGGGAATCCACTCAAACTTTAGGGAAATTTAGGTTATGGTTGACAGTCAATGGATGTACGCAGTCTTTCGTACTGAAAGCTCTTAGTTCCTTAACCCAGAATTTAATTTTGGGAATGGATTTCTGTAGGGAAATGGATATGGATATCTAGCTTGGGAAAGGTCTTTGGAGAATAAATGGCCAAGAATGGCATCTGATAATTGAAAAAGCAGTTCAGACGGTATTTTCGAAGAGTGTGCAGGTTTTTCGGAGCCTACCATTGATCAAAGAAATGAGGTTCAAAGTTTGGGATAGAATTGGTTTTTCCTCAAGGTCAGGAACATGGGGTGACGTCATTGACGGAGCACCACATTATGTTGACTGATTAAGCATCGGCAGAGGAAAATGTCCCCTATGATCATGCAGTGATTGATTAAGGAAGTACAAAAATTGTGGGACCAAGGCATTATTGAACCAGCGTCCAGTGATTGGAGCACTGCGCCGGTAGTAGTCAAAAAGAGTGATGGGTCACTCAGGCTATGTTTTGACTATAGGAACCTCAATAAGGTGACAATTAAGGACGTTTATCCAATATCGAGTATCGATTTTATTCTAAACAAATTAAGGAAAGCCCGGTATATTTCCAAAATCGATCTCAAGATGGCGTACCATCAGGTACCGATGTCTGTGGAAAGTAAAAAGTACACAGCATTCTCGGTTCCAGGTTTGGGTCTCTTTTAGTTTAAGAGAATGCCATTTGGGTTAACGAACGTCCACGGCACGTTTCAACGGTTTGTGGACTCATGGTTTGGTCCAGAATTTGAACCTGTCGTATTTGGATATTTTGATGATATAATAATTGTCACTGAAGATTATGACGAGCACATCATATTGTTGAGGATAGTGCTAAAGAAATTAGCGTCGGCTGGTTTAGTGGTAAACCCAGACAAATGTGAATTTGGTTGCTCTAGGATAACTTATTTGAGTTATGTGCTGGATAAGGATGGTTTGAGGACTGATTCTGAGAAAGTGACACCGGTCTTAGAGTACCCGGCACCTCAGAATATTAAACAGCTGCGGCGTTTCCTTGGGATGGTTGGCTGGTAATCTCGTTTCATAGAGAATGATAGTGAGATTAAAGTACCACTTTTGAGGCTTCTCCAAAAAGGAAGAATTGGGGAATGGACGGCTGAACATTAGGAGGCTTTCCAAACTTTAAAGCAAAAGTTAGTATCGGCCCCAGTTTTGGCTTGTCCGGATTTTTTCAAGCCGTTCACTGAGCGTGAGTGCCTTGCACTTATGTGGGCCATTAAGAGATAGTTATAGGTTAGGTTAAAGAATTTTGTAGGAATGGTAGGCAACTTGCACAATAATCGAGTACAATTCGAATTGCACTTGCCGATTAAAGAAAGAATTGGTAAAAACTACAATTAATGAACTTGACATGCAAAATACGACAGTTAATACTTTAAAATTACTGATTCTAAGTGTCAATTACTTTTCTTGCACCTTTTACGGAAAGAAACTTGTTTCTAAGTGAATAACAAAATTGACTTGCACGATAATCGAGTACAATTCAGACTGAAATTGCCGATTACAGAAAGAATACAATAAAATTGTGTATAACTGAAGGGTCGCTCTAGAATGACTATTGGTCTATAAAACCGCACCGAAACATTTGACAAGCTTTGTTAAAAACCTTTGGTCGTTGACTCTTTGTTTTCCATAGTGGTGATTCAAAATTGGCAACCTCAGCATTTTAAATCTCTATAAATGATGGTGGCACCTAGGACATCTTCAGTATTTGACTGACTTCTTGAGATACAGAGTAGACAGGACATTGCATAAAAGTAAGAAGAGTGACCCTTTTTGTGAAGTGTTATAAGTTTTATCTGTGTTAGTTTTTCTCCTTTTGTATTATTATTATTTTTTTTATTTAGTGTCTGGTGAAGGAAATTGCAGCATGAGTTTGGAAAAATTTCTACAACCTTTTCAAGTTTTGGAGGCTTCGGTCCAATATTCATTGTTGGAAGTGGACTGCTTCGAATCGATGGGGCGTCCGGGCCGTCCGAAAAGAGATACTTATCCGGGATAATCGATGGCCGAAATTGAGAGCTTACAAAAACAATTGCTTATACCCAAAAATTATTCATATATATAAGTACTTTCGAAAAATATGTGGTCTTTTCAAAAATCCAAAATGGCGGACAAAATATAACCTATAAATGTGTCTAAATTCAAAAACAGAGGCCTAAAAGTGCTAATAAAGAGCAAAACGACGCGTGAGTTAGCGTTGAGCCAGGCGGTGTCGTCAGGGTTGACCCGCACAAAATATTGCAATTACGAAGCGTACTTGCAACAGAAATTCATTTTTTGACTTAAAGAGGTGTTAAAAACTTTATTTCTAACGAAAAAAGAGGAAAAAATTTTTTTCGAAAATCTTTTTTGATTGTTTTAATTTAAAATTTTTTGATTTCATTCTTAAGAAATAAAATATCTAATGTTATGCAAAAATGCACAATATGGGATGTTATTTTAATTTCATGGTTCATTTCCTCATTTTCAAGTGTAATTCTATTATTTGAAGGACATTTTTAACCATTTACCTAAATATTTCACTGATTTTCTACAGTGGCTCAACCCTTACACCCATGTTCAACACTTACAACCTTTTTTTTTAATTGCTTATAACTTTGAAAATCTTGGCCGAATTTTTTTGCAATGTACAGCAAAAACATTGCATTTGAGTTGATCTTTCCAACAATATACGCGAAAACGTGAAATTCGCACTGTAGAGGAAGTTATGAAGAAAATTTAAAACTATGTCCAACCCTGACAGCACTCCCCTATATATATGGGACGTTTCACGTTAAGCAGGTCACCCCGATGGCCAAAATTGAAAGCTTCCAAAAAAATTGCTTATACTCAAAAACTATTCATATATATATAAGTACTTTCGAAAAATATGTGGCCTTTTCAAAAATCCAAAATGGCGGCCAAAATATAACCTATAAATGTGTGTAAATTCAAAAACAGAGGTCTAAAAGTGCTAATAAAGAAGAATTAAATAAGGAAATCACTTATGTATTGATGGTAAAATTAGCATTGGGATACATACTTTATATTCCATGAGCAATAACGGTAATTTGATATCGGTTTTAGAAAATAAATATGTCGGATCCAATATGGCGGACAACAAATTTTAAATGCATCGGATTTACTTAAAATTTGTTACTCGGGGGTTTTCGGGGTCGTTGATGACGAATCTGATGTTAATTTTCAGAAATTCAAAATGGCGGTCCAATATGGCGGACAAATTTTTTTTAATTTATCAGATTTCGTTGAAAGTTGTTACTCGGGGGTTTTTGGGATCGCTGATACCGAATCTGTTGTTAATTTTCAGAAAGTTTTATACGGTATGTTAAAATTTGTTTTTTAAGTTTATAAATATTGCGCATGTGCGAAGTGCTGACACAACGTGCTTTCTTTGGTCTCTTAATTATTTTAGTTTTGTAAAAGTTTTACTAACATTTTTATTGTGCTGATTGACTATTATTGAGAAATAACCTTAGTGCCATATAATTTGTGTAGTTTGGTCATTTGTGGGTGATTTATCAAGTGATATTTGTAGTAAATTGTAATTCCTATCCTACAACTGCAATGGCTACTACTGCTATTTCCTTGAGTGACAAGCTCTGTAGAATTTGTAATAGTGAGATTTAAAGGGAGATTTCTAGATGTGATAAATGTTCACTTCCGTATCATCGCAGCTGTTATAAGAAAAAAAAGCTGCAGTTCTAGACCGAATTCTCCTAATCCTATTACATTGATTTTTACCAAGAATGATTTGTCTGACATGATGGCAGATCAATTAAGGAAAATAGCCCTACAAATTGATCCTCTGAAAACCACCCTGAATAATGTCTCTGAACGAGTTGGCAAAATAGAAGCGGTTGTATCTCGCTTGGACTCTATTGAAAAGGATATCGAAGGTATTAAATATGATATTACTTCTCTTAACCATAAATTTGAAAATTGTTCTGATAATATCATGTCAGAGTGCTTAAGAGAGATTAGTGATCGCAACATTCGAAAGTGTAACTTAATATTTTTCAATGTTCCTGAAAAACTCATGAATGCAACTGTTTTGACTTCTCTTTCTGATTTTGATTTAATTAATAAATTTTTTATTTCCATTGAGTACTCCAAAATTTCATAAATTACTTCGTGTTGGTAAACACCAACAGATGTCACCACAGCCTCGACCGTTAAGAGTTTCGTTCATGGACGAGTCACATGTCAAAAATGTGATAACAGCATACAGAGATCTCAAATTGACCAACACTACCACACCAGAATTTCTCCCACCGAATCTGTCACTTTCATGGGACAAGACACCAGCGCAAATGCTTTAATACAAAAGGGCCAAGCAGTTAATGTCAGAGAGAATGAAGGAAGGGGAAAGCGATCTCTTCATCAAGTATCATCGTGGAGAGCCAAATGTCGTCTCGCGAAGGAACCCACCTACAAAATAAATGATTGTATTTGTCAAGGTTCGCTTGCTAGTGATGGTGTTTTAAATTTGCTTTGTACTAGTTCAAGTGGTTTCTCCTCGTGTGTGATCCCTCCCTCAGATCTGTCTGTCTCTCCAACGACGGAACCTCTCCTCACTGTGAATTCTGTTGACATTTCAATATACTACCAAAATGTGAGAGGTCTGCGTACGAAATTATTTTCTTTACGCGAGTCTTTAATTACTTTTTTTTCTTCATATAAAATAATTATTTTTTTGGAAACTTGGCTCACGTCAGCTTTTTGTTCTTCAGAGTTAGGGTTGTATAATTATGACATATTTCGATGTGATAGAAGTGCTTATTCCAGCAATTTTTTTCGTGGTGGTGGTGTTTTGATTGCTAGTGATATATCATTGCGTGCTTCTGTATTACCAATTAATTTTCTCACTATCGTACATGTTTTTGTGAAATTTTCTAGAAATTCAAGTTTATACATTGTTGGAACTTTTTATATTCCTCCTAATTCTAAATTAATTATTTACTCTACAGTGTGTGCTATACTTGAGGACATATATTTTGTATCCTAATGCTATTTTTTGTATTAAGGGTGATTTTAACATAACTCATGTCACATGGAATACTGATCTTTCCGATGATCAATCATGCATTTCAAATTTAAACTCAACTCGACTTTGCAAAGACATAGCTACCTGCCTATCTAATTGTCTGGATTATATAAATTTAACGCAGTTAAATACTTTTACTAATTTATACGGTTCTCTTCTAGATTTGGTTTTGTACAAGTCGTTAAACTACATGCTGGATATTTTTCGAACCCTATGTTGCCTGTGGACAGTTATCATCCGCCTTCAATTTTTACTAATACTAATGATATTTGCAACTTTTTAAGAGATATTAACTGGAATCTCATACTTGACATACCAAACATAGATGAGGCAGTTTCTATTTTTTATAATCATATATACACAGCTATCACACTCTTTGTGCCGTTGAAAAGAAGCAAGAATGATAACTATCCACTATGGTTCACACACCAACTCAAGCGATTAGTATATCTTAAAAAAATAGCGCATAAAAATTTTAAGGGTTCAAACAGTCAGCAAGATTATTATGAATTTTCTAAACTACGTAAAGCATATAAAGCACTGTCAAAGTCAACTTTTAATAACTTCATATCTAGAATTGAAAAAACTGTCATTTCTAACCCTAAACAATTTTGGAATTTTGTAAATTCATTAAAGAGAGAAACTCGTATTCCTAGCGAGGTATTGTATAAGAATATACCATCAAATACTCCTGTTGATGCTGCTAATTGCTTTGCTAACTAATTTGGTTCTGTTCATGATCTTTTAAGTGGTGTCCCTGCTTCTGACTTTCATTTTGACTATAATTTAACAACAGATACTTGCACAATTACTAAAGAAATGATAGCTATGAATTTAAGTGATTTAAAAACCAAAAAAGGTGCAGGTTCTGATCTGATTCTCCCCTTCCTGAAATCATGCCGCTCTGTACTTGTTGATCCTCTGTATATTTTATTTAACCAATCTTTGACAAGTGGAATTTTTCCTTTTTTTGGAAGAGAGGTATCATAGTACCGATTCACAAAGATGGTGATAAGCAAAATGTGGTTAATTATCGTCCTATAACTATTTTAAGCTCACTTGCTAAGGTTTTTAAAAGTTTAGTTTTTGACATTATTTATAGTCAAGTTGAGCAAATTATTATAAATGTGCAGCATGGCTTTATGAGACGAAAATCTGTTCTGACTAATTTGGTTTTGTTTGCTAATTTCATATCATCAAATCTTGACGAAGGTGTTGAGACTGAAGCGGTATATACCGACTTTGCCAAGGCCTTTGATAAGGTTGACCATTCTATTTTGGTGGCGAAGTTGGAGGCCTTCGGTTTCTCTCACAAATTAATTCTATGCATAAAGAACTATCTTTCTAATAGATATTCTTCTGTTCGTGTTGATCAGGAATTTTCCGAACCTTTTCTAGTAACTTCTGGTGTACCTCAGAGTTCGAATCTTGGTCCACTCTTTTTTTAATTGTTACGACCCGAGCTAAAGTTAGGTTAGTTTACTAATTTATTAGTAAAATTGGAGACACGTAGCTGATTAATCAAGTTGGTAAGACTTGATATTTATTTTTAAGTGTGGATTTGTTTGACTTTAAAGAAACTATGGGTTTCCGTTAAATAATTATATGCATATTCCCTTTTAGTGATTTATTCATTAAACAATGTTGTATTAACAATATGGTTCTTACTTACAATTTTGGAGTGTACCGAAGTTAACAACTCGAATTAAACAATCGAAGGGCCGACTCACGACACTGTTCGGGCAGAAGCTCACCGGAGTATTTGAGTATTTGATCAAGTAGCTAAACGTCTACTTGATTGGGGATGTGATGGTCAAAAAGCACGTACCTCTCTAGATCGCGGTCGATTATAGATTCAATTGTCTTAGATGGTAACTCATACGCGCAACTTACTAATTTATCATGTAGGGTTTCTACAATCATTCTGTGTATATCTATATATACACAAATATATATATGTATATATATATATATGTATATATATATATATATATATATACTTATGCCCTTTATTTATAAGCTTTACTTGTTAATAATGAATTAATGAATATAATAATATTTAGAACCTTGTTAAGGAATTATTTACTTTATTTTACTATTAATTTTGAAAAGTTATATCTAGGGATGTAACATTAATATTTATAAATGACATTAATACTGTTTTTAAACGTTGCTCATTTCTCTTGTTTGCTGACGATCTTAAAATTTTTAAATCTATAACTAAAGACCAAGATGTATATGACCTCCAATCTGATCTTAATTGTCTCAACGAATGGTGTTTCAAGAATAAACTTTTTTTTAATACTATTAAATGTTATATTATTTCTTTTAGTAAAACATCATTGTGCAGAACTAATTTTATTTCTAATGCGGTAATTCCCAGATTAACAAGAGAAGCAAATGAGTTCCATACCAATATTGATTTTTATGGCGTACCTTTAAGCGTTTTTATTAAAAATTTAAGGAACAACATTTTTTGTTCAATATAATTAATGTGTCATCACTTCGTTAAATAGTATATTATTATTTTCTTTTCTATTGTTAGTACTCATGTGCGAAAGGGCAAGGCCCGTGTAAATAAATAAATAATGTGTTAGGCAATTCTTGCCAGTATTCGACATTCAAAGGGACGACAGCAGTTACACACTTACCTAAATCATCCAATACGAAATTTGAACCAAGATTGAAAAAGGACATAATGAATATATAACACGATTCGACAAAAGCCGAGTGAAAAACGTCAAATTCGAAATAGGCGACATAGTCATGATGCAAGCAGCAAAATATGCACCGGGAGAATCATCGAAGGTTCGAGCAAGATACAAAACATGGTCATAACTACGATCTCGAGGTCGAGATTTAAATTTTGGATGGCCGAATGTTAGGTAAATTTATTCCTTGCAGCAACTAGGAACTTACATAGCTGGAAGTAAGCATATCATTTTCATTTCCGATTAAGTCTAATCTATTAATAAATTAATTCAAATAATTAATTTATTTTGCCTAATATTTGGTTTAAAGAATATCATTAGACTGTGATTTAGCCTGAGTCAATTTCCATATTTATTTACATGTTATACATTTTTATACCCTCGAGTAACAACTTTCAACGAAATCTGATTAATTAAAAAAAATTTGTCCGACATATTGGACCGCCATTTTGAATTTCTGAAAATTAACATCAAATTCGTCATCAGCGACCCCGAAAACCCCCGAGTAACAAATTTCAGGTAAATCCGATGCATTTAAAAATTTGTTGTCCACCATATTGGATCCGACATATTTATTTTCTGAAAACTGATATCAAATTACCGTTATTGCTCATTGGATATAAAGTATGTATCTTAATGCTAATTTTACCATCAATACATAGGTGATTTTCTTATTTAATTCCTCTTTATTAGCACTTTAGACCTCTGTTTTTGAATTTAGACACATTTATAGGTTATATTTTGGCCGCCATTTTGGATTTTTGAAAAGGCCACATATTTTTCGAAAGTACTTATATATATATATATATATATATATATATATATATATATATATATGAATAATTTTTGAGTATAAGCAATTTTTTTGGAAGCTTTCAATTTTGGCCATCGGGGTGACCCGCTTAACGTGAAACGTCCCATATATATATAGGGGAGTGCTGTCAGGGTTGGACATAGTTTTAAATTTTCTTCATAACTTCCTCTACAGTGCGAATTTCACGATATGCTGCAATTCATATCTGCACCCAAAATCGTGACTAACGATAATCCTTTGGATCTTTTGATAAAAGCGTTTATGGTAAACAAAATTTTTTAACCGAAAGTGATACTAAAGGATATTAGGTCGCTTCTGGAGGATCCTTTGAAGCTGAATCCAATGTCTAGCACGTCACATCAACACCAGCCGGGCCCTTCGTTCCAACCACTACCTTCTTCTTTTTGTTCGTATTGTAGTGTAAAGATATGAGTGTGTTACAAATAAAAATGTGTTTTATTTCAAAAATCTCTCCTTTTCTTTGTAGAATGAATGTGTGTGTGATAGTTTGAATAAACAATTGATTTATATTACATTCTTATTAATGCACCGAAAAAAAAGTATTTTTAAATTTAGAGAATTCCTCTTCTTTTGCAGCATTTTTTCCTCTTATATACGGGCACTAAAGTTTTCTTTTCTAATTGAGAGGATTTTCCTTTATTATATTTGTTATTAAATGTCACTTTTTAGACAGGTTAAAGTTGCATTCAGAAAAACAAAAAGCAACTTAAGAATCTTCTTTTTAGTATAAATTTGTTTCATTTTTAGAGGAATAATTTCAATCAAAGAAGAAATATTAAAATTAATCTTTTAGTTAAAAAACTGTCAAATATAAACAAAAATTCCTCTTTTTTACAGATGAATATTCGTATATTGAAAATAAAATGTGAAAATAATTGTTAAGCGGAATTTTCTTCTCACTCTGAGATTTTATTTTTTTCGGTGTGTTGAATGATTTATTAGATCCTTTTGTAATTCAATTATTAGAGTTTTTCTTTGTTTTACTTCTTTACATTTTTATAATTTGGATAAATTTGTATATAAATGGTTGCTAATATCATCTTTGCATCTTGATTTTCTTTTTCGTTGCTTTTAACTTTTACAAAAGTTTAATTTATTTTTAATATGTCAAATTGTAACAGTTAGTTTATAAACGAGACAAGGAGATAAAATTAAATAAATGAAATATTAAATTTTAGTTTCGAGATTATGTATATATTATCAATAAAAAGAAATAAATTTCAAATGACACGATTAATTTCGTCGTGTATAATTAATCATGAATCTTCTTTAAAAATAACAATAAAAGAGATTGTGACGTATGATTTTAACTAATTTTATTTTAGTATAAATTTCTGCCTGAACAAATTGGCAAGCAGAAATGCCAACGACGAGACACGACTGGTACAATATTGGTACAATACTGACTCACCCAAAGACGCTTCTCAATCCCTCCTCTCTGTTGGCTTCTCGGCGGTTGGCTTTTTCACACGTGCTCGGTTTCTTTAACTCTTCTTCTCTCTCGTTCCAACTGGCTCTTCTCTCTTGGTCTCGTTCTAACAAAAATCGGCTTTGCCCTCTACCACTTTCTCTTCTACTAACTAACCGCGTGACACACATTCACCACTGATAGTGGGTCACGCGGCAGTTTCGACTTTCCAAATTATCATACCAATTAACGATCACGGTTCGGTGACAAATCCGACAGATGACGTGACGATTCAGATTGTCGAACCACCGGAGACGACAATCCACAACGTCACAAGATTAAATTGAAAAACGAATATAAATATAAAATAGATCAAAACTTTATCACACATGACGTAACTTCACTCCTTGATACTCGCACACACATACAGATATGATATGTCGAGTGATGTATTTTAATATGGTCTCTGGAAAAAGAGGCAGTGGGAAAAAGAAATTGGCGTCTTGTCTAATGATATGTGAGATGATACTGAGAGAATCCATGTGAATCCAGTATCCTCTTTTATTGATCTTTATGAATGGACCTCAAGAACAACTGCATCGATTCAATATATTAAGGAAATTCCTCAGCACGCGTCAGCATGCGTCGAGATTAATATCTTCGCCAACGATTTCTTTTATTCCCATTTGCTTCTGGCCCTCTAAATTCGACACACTGCGATTTTCATATAAAATAAACAATGATATGATTATAAATTTAATTAACAAATAAATACCACAACTCAATCTTCTACAATAACGATACCTGCGTTTTCTCGGTGAGATACGTAGAGTGGCCAGAACTCTAGAGACATTGTCAAACATACAAGTGTTTAATGAGAATACAGCTACCGTTAAGTCATTTATTAATTACTCGGGGTCCGTGCCTCCAGTGTATGCCACGATGCTCGATATATAAATAAAATCATTGAGGATGATCACGAATGCCCACCATTGATTAATAAATTTTTACAAAAATTTTATGGGACGACGTACATGACTACTGCTGACCTTGAAACAGGATACTGGCAGATACCGTTAAATCCCAATAGTAAAAAATACACGGCTTTGTGTATGACTCTAGGATGTATCAGTTCTGCCGTGTGCTCTTCTGGTGGAATACAGCTGGGTCGGCGTTCATTCGTGCTATAATTTTTGCTCTTGGGTCATTTCAGCGAAAATCGTCTAGAGCTGGTTGCTCTATGATTTTGAAAAATGCTGTAATTAATATATAATATTCTGCAATACAATTAGATTATCCTTTGGCGGTTTTTAGCACCAAATATATTTTACATTCTTTTAAATAATTTTTTTAAATTTCTAACTGGTTATGAAGTCTAACATAACCCACTTTTCGAAAACTCAGTATAAATAACTAAAAACAGATTAAAAATACTGCTTTTTATTTTAAATATATATACTTTCGTTAAATACAGCTAAATAAACAAAAATTATTTAAAAATAACTCACCAGAACATTTAATACAGTATTTTTTTGTACTTGTTCAGTATAATAAACATCATTTTCTTTTTCTTATATCTTCTGTGGAGAAAAAAGAATCTTCACGAAACCTTTTAAACTTGATTTGTTTTAAAATTATAAATTTCTTTTAATTGAAATTTCCTTGGGCACTCTACTCATTAACTATTTAATAAATATAAAATATTATATAAATTTAACCTGATTTTCATTGAATTTTAGTTTTAATGACCAGACTAAAGTTTGTTTTCTTTAAACGAACGATAATGTGACTTCAGTCTGGTCATTAAAACTAAAATTTAATGAAAATCAGGTTAAATTTATATAATTTTTCATATTTATTAAATAGTTAATGAGTAGAGTGCCTAAGGAAATTTCAATTAAAAGAAATTTATAATTTTAAAACAAATCCAGTTAAAAAGGTTTCGTGAAGATTCTTTTTTCTCCACAGAAGATATAAGAAAAAGAAATTTATGTTTATTATATTTTCGCTGGAATAACCCAAGAGCAATAATTATAGCACGAATGAACGCCGACCCAGCTGTATTCAACCCGAAGGGCACACGGCAGAACTGATACATCCTAGAGTCATACACAAAGCCGTGTATTTTATACTATTGGGATTTAACGGTATCTGCCAGTATCCTGTTTCAAGGTCAGCAGTAGTCATGTACGTCGTCCCATAAAATTTTGTAATAATTTATTAATCAATGGTGGGCATTCGTGATCATCCTGAATGATTTTATTTATATATCGAGCATCGTGGCATACACTGGAGGCACGGACCCCGAGTAATTAATAAATGACTTAACGGTAGCTGTATTCTCATTAAACACTTGCGAACTCTCACCCCCCTGTATTTGAATATTTTTAATTTTAGGTTTATTTCTATTTTCTTAGTAACCATTGTTATTGTGATTATGCGATGCAGGACGATGAGGCTGGTTGTTTATTTGATTCACGCACACGAATCGGCATTTGTGAAACAATGGTATAATGCACCTCATAGTCCTCCATTCTCGGCAAGAAATATTATGCTTCCTGTATTTGATTCTAAAAATAGGAATGCAAGCCCTCCTTATTAGATTCAAATCGTTTGACCAACTAATTAGATTTAATTTTTACTCTAATAGGAATAGAATAAAATTCATTGAAAAATTTATCTATAAAATCATCAAAATTAATAAAAATATTTTTGGGTTTTAAAACCATATTCTTGCTCTGCCCTCAAAAATTCCCTTTAACGCATTTAATTTATTTTCATTTGGAATTCTCTTTACTTCAAATTTTTTTTTAATTTTTCTATATATTGATTAGGATTTTCTGAGTCTACAAATTTAAGAGGTTTAATATAAATGTTTATGGAACGCAGGCTTTCAATCAAGGTTTGTATTCATTGATCGCGATTGTTTATATTATTCTCGGTTCTTTGCTGCCTGAGCAAGGTCAACTGTTCGTTTTGGTAATTACTCAACGCACGAAGCCTAAGGATTTTATCATGAAGCTGTTCGACACTCATGGCATTGAGTGTTTCATCGTTATTTCTCGACATTATATCCGATAATCTACGATGAACAATATTTTTATTTGCAAATGAAATATTTATTTTAGTGTAAGTTAAACCCGGAAACAATTTTCCAGCCTGAGAACGAGTCATTTGCGTGGGAGTTTGATTGTCGGTCATAAAAGAAAGCGACAAAAAAATAGTATTACATATAACGTTAATTTGATTCAATATTTAAATAGATAATTTTTTTTAATTTTAGGGTAGGCAATGCGAATCGTGCCCTACGTTAGGCGCCAAATGTAACAGTTAGTTTATAAACGTGACAAGGAGATAAAATTAAATAAATGAAATATTAAATTTTAGTTTCGAGATTATGTATATATTATCAATAAAAAGAAATAAATTTCAAATGACACGATTAATTCCGTCGTGTATAATTAATCATGAATCTTCTTTAAAAATAACAATATAAGAGATTAAATTGAAAAACGAATATATATATAAAATAGATCACAACTTTATCACACATGACGTCACTTCACTCCTTGATACTTGCACACACATACAGATATATAAAAATAAAAATTCTGAGCATGACGAACGAACAATTAAAAAATGTTAATAAAATTCGAATGAGCATTTGAAAATTTCAAAAATAAAAAGAAAAAAGATAAATTTGATTACAGACCAAATATACGAGTTGTGTATTTTAAGATGGTCTCTGGAAAAAGAGGCAGTGGCAGAGGCCAACGACTTCTTTTATTCCCATTTGCTTCTGGCCCTTTAAATTCTCCACGCTGCGATTTTCATATAAAATAAACAATGACATACTTAAAAAGAGTTTTATAGCAATGAGATACCGTTTGAAATATTATATTAACTCAACAGATATTTAATGAAATGCATACTACAATTTTGTGATTCTGTTGTAGTGTCGTATGATTATTATTACAATTCGAAAGTTTTGACTTGCTTTACGAAAACACGTTTCTTATTTGAATTTTTAACATAGATGTAAGATATTTTCAAATTTTTAGATATTTCTAATCATCAATAATTCTGGGAATTCTTCAATATTTGAATAATAATTTTAATTTAAACTGGAGGCACTTGCATGCATCGGTCACGTGGTTGAGTGGAACCTCTGATCAGCCATCGCGGTGTGCCATGTATAGTAAAAAGTAGTTCGAGCACGGTCGATGTACAATCGATGCGTGTTCATAACCCATTTAGTCCCAAATGTCCGTAATTCTTAGTATAAGTTCGAGCTCTCCGTTCTACGAGCTACGATTTTCAAAAAAATCGAGAGGTAGGTTTTTTAATGGTTTGAGTGTCCTCTTTCAGAATCTGAAAGAAAATTTCAATTTCAAATTTATAGTAAAAAGCTATAATTGTTTAAACAAAAAAATGCTGTTTTTTCAAGTGTTTTTTTTCTTTAAAATCAGATTATTTAATCAAAATTGGTTTAGAAAAAATCCGGGATGTGAAAATATCGCGTCCAAATTAATGGGACTATCAAATATGCATGATGCCGAATTTTTTTTCATATTTTAAAATGGCGCCTCAAAAATGGCCGCCAAAATATTCAGATTAAAAAAAATATTTTTTAAAAATGCTAAAATTATTTTTTTAATTTTTTTATGCTTCATTTGAATAGAATAATGTTGCTTTAAGAAAAAAATATGTTATCTGATGTTAATTAACAATATTATAAACAATTTTTATAAACAATTTGCAAAACATGAAATAAATTCGTAGGGGAAAAAATGATTTTTTATTTACTTTACGCTCCCTTGTAATCCGAATGTTGCTAAAGAATCAAACTTTAATTTGACATTATTTAACAAAATTTAAAAATGTTATAAACAATTTTTATAAACAATTGGCAAAACATGAAATTAATTCGTAGAAAAAAAATTATTTTTTAATTACTTTACGCTCTCTTGTAATCCGAATGTTGCTAAAGGTTCAAACTTTAATTTAACATTATTTAACAATATTTAAAAATGTTATAAAAAATTTTCATAAAAAAGAAGTTTAGAGTGGAAAGAAATGTTTTTTCACATTTTGCTTGGTTTGTCATTAGAATAAAAATGTATGTTGCCCGACTCTCACCACTTGAAGGTATACGTTATTAGAGAATCATTTTTTTGCTTTTTTAAAATATTTTTTGCTTTTTTTTTATTCTTTTAAATTTTTTTTGTTTTCTTTTTGCTTCCTCGTGAGGAAGCTTTGTAGTCGTTAAATTTACAAAATTTTAAAAATCCTTTTGACAAATTTTCGTCTATATGGGACTATGTTATATAAGACCCTGAACAATTGTCCGGATGTATGTATGTGTGTATGAGGAGTTTCATATGAGATTGAGGGGTCAACTCTCGGATTTTTTTCAAATTTCATTTTTCAATAGAGTTTGTTTGCCTATGTAATTATCCCAAATATTAATTAAAAATATTTAATATTTTGTTAGATATTTGCATAAACAAATTAATGCAATATTTTTTTTAAACTTGAATAACTTTTTTATTTTTGCTTATAGAAAAAAGTTGTCTGAATGTTTTTTGTTTAGAATGAATCAAATTTTTTGAAAAAAAAATTAATTAAATAAAAATTAACTTTTTTAATAAATTTATTTAAAAAATAAATTTGTTTTTTAATATTTAAACCTGTTATCGGCCTTCAATCAAGCTGAAAAAAAAGACAAATATTGCTTACTATACCACAAAATAACATGCCAAATTTGGCGAACACGTTATTTTTTGTTTTTGAGAAAAAAATTTTCAAAAAATGAAGTGCAGGTAGCGAGCCGACTTAGCTGACACGACAATCGGAAATTTTCGTCTCAGGAATCATTGTCGCGTTATAAACTTTTTTATTTTTGCTTATAGAAAAAAATTGTCTGAATGTTTTTTGTTTAGAATGAATCAAATTTTTTGAAAAAAAATTAATTAAATAAAAATTAACTTTTTTAATAAATTAATTTAAAAAATAAATTTGTTTTTTAATATTTAAACCTGTTATCGGCCTTCAATCAAGCTGAAAAAAAAGATAAATATTGCTTACTATACTACAAAATAACATGCCAAATTTGGCGAACACCTTATTTTTTGTTTTTGAGAAAAAAATTTTCAAAACTTGAAGTGCAGGTAGCGAGCCGACTTAGCTGACGCGACAATGGGAAATTTTCGTCTCAGGAGTCATTGTCGCGTCAGCTAAGTCGGCTCGCTACCTGCACTTCAATTTTTGAAAATTTTTTTCTCAAAAACAAAAAATAACGTGTTCGCCAAATTTGGCATGTTGTTTTGTGGTATAGTAAGCAATATTTATCTTTTTTTTCAGCTTGTTTGAAGGCCGATAACAGGTTTAAATATTAAAAAACAAATTTATTTTTTAAATAAATTTATTAAAAAAGTTAATTTTTATTTAATTAATTTTTTTTTCAAAAAATTTGATTCATTCTAAACAAAAAACATTCAGACATCTTTTTTCTATAAGCAAAAATAAAAAAGTTATTCAAGTTTTAAAAAAATATTGCATTAATTTGTTTATGCAAATATCTAACAAAATATTAAATATTTTTAATTAATATTTGGGATAATTACATAGGCAAACAAACTCTATTGAAAAATGAAATTTGAAAAAAATCCGAGAGTTGACCCCTCAATCTCATATGAAACTCCTCGTATGTATGTGTGTGTGTGTGGATCCCGTTTTTTGTGAACACGATAACTCGAGGAGGTTTCAACGAATTCGGCTGAAAATTGCTAGGAATATTTATCATAAATATATCTCGAAATGGATTGATGGACATTAAAAAATCTATTAAAAAATTTTTTTTTTACTTTTTTCAAAAAAAAAATTTTCCCAAAAAATTTTTTTTAATTGAATATTGAAGTTAATATACAATAAAATCTTCTTCTTTGCATCCAGACGAATCGATTGGTATATATAAAGTATATATTGTATGAGAGTTTATAGAGGTAATGACAATTAAAGCAAAAAAATTACCTTTTTTTATCAAAAATTTAGTTCTTTCATCAAAATTATATTCCAGTACAATAAGATTTTACTCATTTTTTCAATAATCTTATCCGTTGCATTAAAACGGATCGATTGGTATATATAAAGTATATATTTTATTTGAATTTATAGAATTAAACATAATTAAAACCAAAAATTCGCACTTTTATTAGAAATTTATTTCCTTCTTAAAAATTATGTTGCTTTATAATAAAATGTTAATTTAGACTTAAAAACAAACTAAAAATCTTCATTTTATCAAGACAAATCGATTGATGTATAGAAAGAATATATTTTATTAGCATTAATAGAATTAAATAAAATGAAAAAATTCACTTTAAAGCAAATTTTTTGCTTATCGTAAAGAGGAAGCAAAATGTTCATGTAATGAACATCTTAATTCACAACTTGTTTTTAATTTTTCTTGTTTTTTTAATTTTTTTTCGTTTTTTACTTTTTTATTGTTTTTGTTATTTTTTAATTTTTAAAAAAATTTATGATTTTATTTTTTTTATCTTACATTACAGAGAAGAGTTTTTTAACAGGAATGTTATAAATTATAAATTCATTTGGCATCTGTCGTTAACTTTTAGGAATTAAATTTTTGAAAACACGCTTTGTAATGACATTGTTTGCAATCGATGCAAAATTTCTGCGTTCGAGACAAATTTATAAACAATTTATATTGGGTGTGTCCAATTGTAATCGCCACGACTAAGACGTTCTTTCGGAACGTTTTTAAATTTTGTTTTATTTTTCGTTTCTGAAGAGGGCAGCTACGCTGTCGAAACGTTAAACAACTGTTGTTGTCTTATTTTATACACCTGACTCGGAATGATCGTTAAATTCAATGTTTAATATTTAAAACAACCGAGTGATTTATTTATTTATTTATTTATTTATTCGTATATAAACGGGTAGAATGTTAGTTCACCCTTTCGTACAAAGTACTATCAAAATACAGAGAAATAACAAAAGTAATTTACAAGGCCGCTCAATACATATTATTATTAGTATCAAGAAACAGATTGCGTAACTCTCGAACAAAACTATCAATTGAGACACCAAAAAAGTTTAAGTCATTTGCAAACTGGTTTGCCTCACGCCCTAGTCGATATATCACAGAATTTTGTAAATAATTTGTTCGAGCCAATGGTAATTTAAACAATTTAATATTCCGCGGAGATCGTTTTGGAACGTATACACCAAAAAGACTTAACAAGCAAGGACAATTTAATATTCCATTAATAATTTTAAACAAAAAAAGAAGATCTGCAAAAAGAAATCTTTGAGATAACGGAGGAACATTAAATAGCGTCCTTAAGGTCGTGTAATCATGACTATAAAAATCGTGATGTACGCCAATTCGTCTAGCCATAAAGCGCAAAAACTTATTTTGTGTCCGCTCTATCTCCAACAAAAGATAGTCCTGATAAGGCCACCACAGAATTGATGCAAATTCAAGTATTGGTCGAATTAAGGAAAAATACAGCGTTCTCAAAGCAGTCAAATTTTTGAAATGTGATGCACTTCTCATGACGAAGCCCATGACCCTGTTAGCCTTACTAATTGTGTACTTTATGTGATCAGAATACGTAAATGAACTATTGAGAATGACACCAAGGTCACGCACCGTGGACGTTCGCGACAATTCATCATCACCAATATGATAAAAGTAAACCGGAATGTTAGCAGATTTTGAAAAAGATATTATTTTACATTTATTTATATTTAGATTTAAATTATTCAGAGAACACCAGGTATGCAATCCGTTAAGGTCAGTTTGCAAATCTAAGTGATCCTGATAACAGGAAATAACTTTATAAATTTTTAAGTCATCTGCAAATAAGAGAAAAAATGATGATGAGATAGCGGAAGTAATGTCATTAATAAATAAATTAAATAGCAAAGGTCCAAGGTGCGATCCCTGTGGAACACCGGAAGTAGCATAAAATACATCAGAAAATTCATTTGCAATTCGAACAGATAACACTCTGTTAGTAAGATAACTTTTAATCCAAATTAATAGATCATCAGCAAAACCCAGAGCGCAGAGCTTGGCCATGAGAATACTATGGTCGACCTTATCAAACGCTTTCGCAAAATCTGTATAAATAGTGTCCACCATGCATCCTGAATCAAGATTACGTAGAACAAAATTAGAAAAAATACTAAGATTCGTTAAAACAGATCTATTTCTAAAGAAACCATGCTGCTCATCGATAATTGAACCTTCCAGTTGAATGTAAAGTATATCATGAACTAGACATTCAAAAATTTTAGCAATAGCACTCAGTAATACTATTGGGCGATAATTTGTAACATTATTTTTTACTCCATCTTTATATACAGGAATTACTATACCTCTTTTCCACACAGATGGGAAAATCCCTTGAGAGAGAGATTTATTGAAAAGAATAAATAGTGGTTCAACAAAGGATGAGAAGCATGTCTTCAAGAGAGAGGGGGGAACCCCATCTGGGCCAGCCCCCTTCCTAATGTCTAACGTTCTCAACTTATTTGATATAGAATCTCTAGAGATGCATGGAACATTTACAAGATTATTAAAAATGTTATTAATTGTTCTGACATTAGTTGAGGCAATTGTGTACACTGAGGAAAAATAGTCCTTAAAACAATTTGCAGAATCGGTATTACTATTAACAACTGTAGAACCATGAAATACCTCATTAGGAATTCGTGAGTTTTTCCTCAAACCATTAACAAACCTCCAAAAGAATTTTGGATTTTCTTTTATAGAATTTTCAACACTTACAATGTAATTCCTGTAGCAAATTTTAGATTTATATTTACACTCCGCTCGTAAGCGAGAAAAAGTCGTATAGTCAGACAAAGAATTTGTACGTTTGTACGTAGTGTGCGCTTCTTTTTTAAGTGAAATTAAACTTTTGAGTTCATTATTGAACCATGACGGATAATTCGTTGGAAAATAAATTTTAAAAGGAACGTATAAATGAAAACCATTATATATCATGTCATAAAAAATCTCTACTGCATCATCAACATCTGAGATATCAAGAGCGATATTCCAATCAATGTTCGAAAAATAAATAGATAAATCTGTTAAGTTTGCGCGATTAAAATCAAAATTATAATGAGGTAAATCAACAGAGTTGATAATTGCAGAAGAGTTGACATTAGTAATATTTAAGACAATAGGTGGATGATAAGCATCGATAGGGAGTAGATTTTCAGAAGCTAGTGCTATCCTTAAATTAGAAAAATTTACAAACAACAAATCTAGTATATTACCAGAGATATTTGGAATTGTGTTAATCTGAGTGAGGTTTGAAAACTGCAATGTCTCTGAAAAACGACCCGCAATTTGATTGTATAAACGAGACGATTTTACTTTGGAAATGCATGATAAACCGTCACTGGAAACCGATTGCCATAAGATAAAAGGTAAGTTAAAGTCTCCAGTAATAATTAGTTTAGCAGATGGGAACAAAGTTGAAATTTTTTCAAAAATTAAGCATATGGACTGATAAGTAAAAAAAGTTGTATGTGGAGGAATATAAAAAGTACCAACTATATAAAGTGTAGACTTAAGATTAAATTTAATAAAAATATGTTCAATAGACTGTACGTCAGTGTCCAAAAACGAAGCATTTAGTGATGAGTTTGTTGCAATCAGCACACCACCGCCACGTTCGTACTCACTAGAGTGAGAACTTCTATCTTTGCGAAAAATATCATAGTTCACAAAACCAAGTTCAGAAGAAACAAAAGACGCATTTAACCATGTTTCAGAAAAAATAAAAATGTTAAATGGAAACAATGGCAGAGATTGTCTTAATTGTGACAACTTACTTCGTATACCTCTTACGTTCTGATAATATATAGCGATGAAACTCAAGTCTGGTAAAACTGATACTTTAGAGGGATTGGGGAGGGGAGCGCACAACGAGGTAGAAGGAGTAAGCGATACACTGGCACTGGCTACTTGAGTGTTGGTGGAGCACGCACACTGGTGGCTGATGTACGACGTTGAGTTGTGTTCGTTATTAAGGGCACACCATGCCGGTACACTATACGAGCACTCGTTTCTCCCGCTCGATGACGATTCTCCAGCTCCGCTCTCAGCTCTGACAGTTCCGCTATTTGCATCTTTGTCTGGTCCCAGGAGAGACGCATGTTTTGCAGTAGAGGACGGTGAATGTCGCTTCTTTTTGCCGTCATAAATGACTCGTGAAGTGCCTTCGCCGTCTCCGCCGAACAGCAAGATATTTTTACAGGTCTCGGACGTGACTGCGCCTGTGTAAATTTACCAATTCTATAGAATTTTGAATTTAAGAGGAGATCAGGCTCAGAAAATTTTGAGAGAAGATTAGAGGCTGCTTCAGTTGTATCTATTTTGCTATTAGATATGTTAACCTCAGAAAGACCAAAGAGAACGAGATTACTAGAGCGAGAAAGACGATCCTGAATCTCGGACATGCAAATACGAGATATTGAACTAGTACTAAGATCATTGAGAGTACCTTCGATTGCTGTTATGCGTTGAGTGTGATTTCCAATGGTGGTAATTGCCTTATCAACTTTCGAATTTATAGAGTTGACTTGTGATGATAAGTCCCTTATATCAGATGACAGAGTTGAGAAGTCATTTTTCATATCAACTTTAAGACCATTAATAGCTTTATTAATTATGAATTCCAAACTGTCATTTGTCATGGATTGAGAAGGCACGTTCGAAGATAAGACGGAAATGTCTGAGTCAGTCTGAGTCACAGCAACAGGTGATCGAGGACGACAACACTTTGCGTAACCACCATTTGGCAACTTACTAGTGCGATTAGCACAACGAGGATGGTACGGAGAGGCGCAAACCGCGCAAAAAACTGCACCGACCACTGTTTGTTTACACAATAAACATATTTTGGCGGTAGACAAACTTGCCTCGTCAGCCATGCTTTCACACAAAGTTAGGTTATGGGATGAGATAACGAAAAAAAACACGCACAGAACCGTGAATATTAATTTAATTTATGAGCAAAGTGTATTAAAATGAACAATAACACTAATTTTCTGTCAAGGTTTATAAAGAGTAATATTAAAAGGCACTATAACAGAAAAATTGTCAAAAAACCAGTGAGCACGAAAAACCGACGTGACTTAGGCAAACGTCAGGGCCGTAATTTTAATTTTAAAAAATGTTATAAGCAAATGTAACAAAACGTCCCTTAGCCGCAGAAAATGTATGTGTTGCCCGACTCTCACCACTAACTTATTTTGACAAATTATTTTGACATTACAATGGAATTGACGTATCAACCGTGTTAGAGCCGAATTTGAAAAATTAATTAAATTAATTTAATAATATCAAATTTTTAAGGAAACTTTAACTTAACGTGTCCTTCGGACGTAAATCGTATAGGTAGTGGATTCCCCTCTCTTCTTGGTTATTAGTTCAACCAAGGGGTGAGAATCCTATTTTTTGAATTTGGAGAAGATAGGATAGTTTTAGGAAAAATCAAACTATCATCAAAATTAAGATTAAACAATATAATATATATATTTTCCCAAGAAAGTAACTATTACAAATACGCTAATTTTTGTGTGTGTAGAAAGAAGAGCTATATGTATGTGTGTGAATGAGGTGAAGAGTATATGTAATTTGGTACAAGATGCTTTATTCACTACTTGGAAATTCTTTCCTTGAAATGTGAATCCAATGACGAATGTTTTTATTCCTCTGTCTATCTCGAAACGGTTATTCCAGAAAATTGTGGAAATACCAAAACTAGGGTCACTAGATTGATATTTTCACTGAGTACTTTAATTTTCCTTTAGGAATACACAAGACCTGAGACATAAACCTCGTAAAGAAGGGTTGTCTTAACATATATTGGAATTAAAACAAATTCTTTATATTTATTGGAATTATGTTTATTTTTCTGCTGACTTTAGATTTTTACTTTACTTTAATTACTTTATTCTTTTGTATGAAACGCGACTTCTTTATATTTATTCTTTACTCTTTTATTTTATTATTTTTTTCAATTCTCTATTCTCAATATTTATTTCATAAATTCTCTTTATTTGTCTTCTTTCACTTTATTTCAATATTTTATGTTTTTTTTTACTTCATCAATTTTTTTTAATTAGGCACTTCAATTATTTTATTTTATTCAAATATATGTATTCAATTCAACTCTTCTTTTTTACTTCGATTTAATTGTATTTCTTTTTTTTAAATAAACTCACTTCTTCTTAAACAAACTTTTCTTAATTTAATTCTTTAAAACTTCTGAGAAATATTTCCACTTTGAACACGGCTAACTTGCCGGACTTAGAAAATGCCTGGCCCAAAACTGCCGGCTATAACTACAGGTGACTACGACCTGCACTAAACTGCCGCGATTTCCCGGTGTCAATCAATTTTATTGAAAGACGATTTAGTGGGGGAAATCATAAATTAAGTTCATTGCACTTGACTGTTGTCAAGCCAATTTCTGCAACTTTGCAGATTTAGGCAATGGTGTGATCCGAGTTCAGTGACTTGGATGCACCACTCCTTATATTGGGCAATTTATTTCAACAATTTCTCAAAAGGTCAATAAGCTGTTTGTGAATGAAGAGGAATTCGTTGAGAAATACTGTACTATATTTCTTTAGGTTTTTTTTTCACCCCAAGAATTGCGAAACCCAGAGGAATGTTAAATTTGATTGAAGTAGTTATTTTTTTAGAATTAGGTTTTTGATTAATAGAAATACATTAGATTAGCATATCCAAATGAGGAATTTCTCTTTCGTGAGATTACAAATATTACAAAGGGTTGTATTGTGTGAGTGTTTTTCTATGATGTTTGACAAAATTCTTGTGTTCTGTTTAATTGTTTCAAATGATTTTAATTTAACTATAAATAAAAGATATTTGATAGTATAATAAGTTACGGAGTTCGGCCGTAACAAATGACCCCCTTTTATTAGGCTGACGTCCCTTGTCAGCTGCTATGAATGCGTGTTGTTTGTGCTGTGGTCCAATGTTGTATTCTTGGAGCATCAAGTTGTTGAATAACTCTTTCGAGTTTTACAAATATTTTGTCCTCTTTTTTTTTACATGAATGGTACTGCTGAAAGGTAAGAAAATTTGTTAAGAAAAAAAAAAATAAAATAATTGAGAAAAAAAAATTCCCTTATTTAAAAGAAAAATAAATAGAGAAGAAAAAAAAATATCTTCGACGGACGAGCTGTTATTTGTGAGTGAAATTGCTGAATTTGCAAATTTAGTTTCCGTGTCAGTGTAACGTCAAGGTAAGTAGGAGGCCGTAAGTGTAATATGATATAGTAGTTTTATTCTGATTTCAATTTATATAAAAGAGAGAAAAAAAATAAAAATATTGCTTTGTGTTATAATTTATTGATTATATAATTTTTTAGCTCTTAATTCCGAAAGAATTATATATAAAAAAAACATATATATTTTTGTAAGATAGGTGACAACATTGTTGTTACTGTCCCCCTTTTTTATGAACTGTCGTCCCTTGACAGTTTGTAGATAATAATTCTGCTAACTTGTGTTTTTGGTTAGTCGAGGTGATTTATGTCTTATGTTTCGTCAGTTCTTTTCGACGTCTTGTTGTGAATAGTCGATAGTTGTATTTGTTATTTTGAAGTGTTTATTTTGTGTTTTAATTTTTTTTTTTAAATGGCTTCTTTTGATTTTTCCGTCATGGCGCAGGTGTTAGATTATGTTGATCGGGGTATTGTTAGTACGGAAAGTTTTCTGTTACTAAAATTGACTGAGATTGAGGATGCTCAGCGTTCTTCGTTTGAACGTGGAGAAAGAGGGTAAGTTGTTTCTGTATTCCGTGTCTTTAAATGATTTGTGATTTCTTTTGTATTTTTTTTATAGTATCAAATTGTTTATGTGTATATATATCTTTTTTTTTACATATGTGTATTAAGTGTTCCTCTACTTTTTTTTTAGTGTGCGGGTTCTAGTTACCCCTTGGCAGGATGCGGAATTGAGAGCGGTTTTTGGGCCTTGGCCTCTTTTACATCATCGTTTTTTTAATGGAGGGGCATCTTTCGAGGATGCTGTTTGGTATCAAGAATACCGCTGGTCTTGGGAGTTTAAAAAATATGAATTTCGGACTTATTGGGCCCCTTCATCTTATATTAATCCAACTTCCTGTGACGTCCCCGAAGATGAACCGATGGAAGAGATAATAGGGATTTTAGGTGTTAATACTGTTTTTCGGTGAGTGTATTTGTTTTGATGGGGAGAGAGAAGAGAAGGAAGGAAAAAAAATGTGTATTTTTATTCCTGTCCTTTTATATTCTGTTGCAGACCTTTCTCAGCCTTGCCCTATAGTCCTCCACGGATGGGTTATCGGCCTAAAAATGCTGCCTTGGAGCTCGTCTATGTGCAGCGGTATAGATTGGAATGGGAGGAACCCGTTTCTATTTCTAATGTTTGGGATATTGTGAGTAGTTATTAAGAATTTAATAGTTTTTGTTGTTACTCTTATCGATTTATTTTTTAAATTTATCTCTCTTTTTTAAAGCGTTGGAACGTGAGCCTGCAGAGTGTTTGGTTTCCGTGTTAATACGTGTGTATTTTTTTATTCGTTATTATTCATTTTCTTTATATTGTAATTTTTGTAAAAAATGTATTAGATTTTGGGTTTTATTTTAATAAATTAAAAAAAGGTGTTTTGAATTTATCTTTTTTTGTTCTTTTTTTAAAATTTTTATCCCCTTCCTATGTTTTTGTTAGTTTTTATTGTTAAGAGAAAGAAATATTGTTTAATATTAAAAAAAAAAAAATTTTTTTTTGACTGTATTTTTTTTTAAAGATTAAAAAACTTCTTGAGCATATAAAAAAAAATTTCGAGTCAAAAAAATTTTTTGTTAAAAATTGTTAAATTTTTGTTAAATCCTATATTATTGAAATATTTGTAATTTATATATACATATATATGTATATATATACTCTTTGTTATATTGAGGTAAGTATAATTTATTTGAAATTTTGTTATTGTGGATTTTTTTTTATGTTAGAAAAATTTTTTAGTTGTTGCAGGTCAATAAATTTCTACTTTTTTTTTGTTATTTTAATAATTTCTATTTTGTAAAATAAATTATTGTTTATTTCATGCTTTATAATGAAATCATAATCTATTTTTGTTTGTTTCTTCAGTTTAAAAAAAAACAAAACAAAATTTTAAATTAAATAATTTTGAAAAGGGTAATACTGATGTGCGTTTTTTGTAAGTAACTTTTGAAGTAACAAGTGTGATTGTCGTGTGGGGTCAGCATCTCCTGGTGAGGTGTTAATTGTTTTGCTTCTATCTATTCTTTTCGTCGCTGCATTTCCTTATCTCCCCCCCTGTCTTAATGTAGTATAGGTATGTCTGTCAGTATCTTTCGTGTGTTGTTCTTCTATAGTTCGTTATGGTTATATGTGTATATTTTGGTGTAGTTTTTTTTTCTTTTGTTTGAAGTGATTGTGTGTGTGTGTTTGTGTTTTTTTTTAAAGGAAGTAGTTTTTTTGGATTAGTTCCTGTTTCGTGTTTGACGTGAGTAAAATAGAAATAAAAAAATGTTTATATTTTATGATAAAATATAAAATATGTAATGAAAAAAAAATGAATGATAAAAATTCAATTTAAAAAAAAATAACAGTGTAAATTTCTTTAATTTTTTTTTAGGATTCTTTTTTTTTAATTATTAATTTTGTCACGATCTATAGCTTAGTGCGTTATGATTTTCTATAAATTTCCATAAACTACCACTAAAATTTTATAAATTTTCATAAATTACCATAAATTACCGCGAAAATTTCATGAAGTACTAAATTTTAAATCTTTAATGATGATTTAGATTTTACATATTTTTATTTATTGTATTGAAATTTCCTATAAATTTCTATAAATTACCACGAGAATTTCCATAAATTACCAAAATATTAATTTTTGTATGGGATCATCTTTTGTGTGCATTTATGAAACATGTGAAATTATTAATTTGATGTTCAACTTTTGAAGTTTTCTGGTTTTTTTAACCCTCCGTCACACACCTAGGGAGGGATTCCCTCTACGGTTTCAGTATTTTTTAAATAACTTTTGTTTTTCTCATTGCTAAATAAAATCAGTTTCTATACCTTTCGACAATTTACTCCTCAATACATTTCTAAAAAAACATTTAGTTTAAACATAATTAATATTTAATTATGAAGCTTCAAAGCCAGAAAAAACTCGAAAAAGTGAGGTTATGTTAAATAAAAAAATCAAGTTTTCAAAACATTTTTTGTTCCACTGTCGGTTAATGACAAAATTATATTATAAATATAATTAAAATAAATTATTTAATGATTTTTTTGCTTATTTGTTAATGTTACAATATTTTTACATGTAAAGTGAAATTCCTTCGAAGATGTGCATTCGCGTAATTAATTTTTATTTTTGAGGCCGAAAATTAATTTTATTAATTTTATAATTTAGAATAATTTACTACATAATTGTAAGTTTGTATTAAAATTAAATTTTTGTTGATTCCTTTGTTTATGTTGTAATGTCGCTTATTTTACAATGAGGTGAGGGATTCCCTCTAAACGTGTGTAAAGTCGTAATTTTTTCCAAGGTGTGTGACGGAGGGTTAAATGAGATAATTTTGTATGTTTTCTTCAAGTGCATTTGTATAAGTTATTTTATTCTATTTTGCTGTGTTTCGTGGCCGGCCTTGGTATGTAATTTTAACTCTAATTTACTTTGTCAGCATATTTTTTTTTAATCTGGAATTTCTTTTATATACTCTTTTATTTAACTTTGTCTAACGATTGTTGTTTTAAAAGTAGTTACTAATTACTATTTTTTTTACCATGGTTTTATCGATTGTTTATAAAATTGTTATTATTAATTTTTTTTATTAGAGATTTTTTTTTTAATTTATTTCATTAATCGTTTTTTTTAGATTTTAGTATTGAAAATATTTAAGGAAAAATTTACAATTTTAATTCTTAGTGTTTTTATTAAAACATTGTTTTTTTTATGGAAATTAAATAATTGCACGCGTGAATTTATACACGAAATTTTGCGAAAGAGAAGAGAAAAAAATGGTATTTTTGTTATTTCGCCCAAAAAATTCTACTTAATTTTTCATTGAAATTCTGAAGGAAGTTAAAAGAAATAATATTCAATTATTCTCCTTCGCGCGAGATTCTCAGTTCTCTATATATATATATATATATATATATATATATATATATATACGAGGTACTGTATGCATAGGCTCTATGTATGGCACTCCTCGTCTCTTTCTCCGCTTCCTCACGTTCGTATACGTCCCGCATGCTCCGCGGTTGTCACGAAGCAATGCTTTGCTCCACACGTTTGTTCTTTGCTTCTCTACCTTTACCAGCTCCCCGGCGTTTTACCACTTCCTCAAGCACCCACACGCTTTCTTTCATGCGTATTATAGTTAGTTTTAGAGCTAAAAATTTTGCACAAAGGGGAACTAGTATTTGGAGAAAAAAAAAATTTATTCCCTTATTCTTCATTTTTTGGTGTTTAATATTCCCATATTTAAAGAAAATGTTTGTTGTTTAATTATAAGGATTAAACAAATTAGTGTTTAAAATATTTAATTTAATTTCGTATTATTTTGTACTATTATATGGGTTTTTAATGACTTTGGTTTTTAAAATGCAAATAAGCTATGGCAAGAAATAAAGTATTAAGCAATTTTTATGATAATGGGATTTGAAATGATTTTTTTTAGGTGTAATAGTCTTATTTTATAATTTTTTAGAAAAATGTTGTTATATATTTTTTTTTTAGTTGGTTTATTTTTTTTTATATTTTTGGTGTATTTTGTTCATATATTTACACTGATGTTAGTTTTTTTTTAGAGCGAAAATTATTAACGATTTAGTGTAGCATATTTTATAACGAAAATTTCTAGTATAATTTTTTTTTTTTTTTTTTACCTTTTGTGTATCAAGAAAATGTTATGCTGATGAGGAGTTTATTAATTTTTGTCATAAAAATAAATTTGTGTTAATTTCAATTAATTTTATTTTTTTTGTGTATAGATTTTTTTAGGTGTTTTTGTTTATGTCCGAGGCTGTTTTAATGCTTTCGTAAGTATCGTTTTAATTTCTTTTATTGTATTTTTAATTTTTTTTTTTACCACGGTTCTTTTTTTAGGTAGTTTGAAAATCTTGATGGGGGTTAAAGATGTTATCTCTTCCAGTTTTGTTTAATTAGTAGGTATATTTTTAATAGTTGGTTTTCTCTGTTTTTGTATTATTATTAACCTTGGCTCTTTTTTTAGGTATTTAAAAAAGACTTGGAGAGAGAAATGCTTAAATTGGTTATTGTTATTTTATTTTAAAACCAGAGTGTTTTTGTAAAGCATTGTGTGAATTCCCAGTTTGTTAAATAAATTTGTAAGTATGTTTTTAATAGTTGGTTTTCTCTGTTTTAGTATTATTATTAACCTTGGCTCTTTTTTAGCTATTTGGAAAATCTTGGAGAGGGGAATATTTTTATTATTTTGAGAAGAGGGGGTTCCAGAAATATTTCGTTTTTCGTTCCCAGCCATTCATTTAATTTGTATGTATATTTTTATTACGTTTATTATTTTTTTAAAAATTTTTCTTAACGATGGCTCTTTTTTTAGGTTATTGAATTTTAATTGGAGGTTCCTGCTTACCAATATTCTACAATATTGTTGAGGTTCTTGGCTTTTAAGATTTTATTTTGGGTAAGTTTGTTAATGAATTGATTGATTGTATGTTGTATTGTTCATTTATGTATGTTTCATTGGTTTTTATTTTTTTTTAGGTACCCTGTGCCCCTTTCTTTTTTTGTGTGTGTTTTTTTTAAATATATTGATACATAATTGCTTTAAAAATATTATGTAATAGTATATTAATATTAAAAGTATTATTCAGTAAAAAAAATAAAATTATTTTAAAGTTATTTTAAATATTTAGCCCGTTTTTTTTTCTTTTTTAAAATTGTTCATGTTTGTAGATTAAAATATGTTTTTTTTAATCTTTTGTTATTTTTATGTTGTTTTTTTTAATATATTTTGTACCCGTTCGTTTGTATTTTCCTTTAAATTAGATTTTGTTTTTGTTATTATATAAATATATTTTTTTTATTTGTCCTGTCCTAAACTGGTTCGCCTATTTCCTGGATGATAATTTGAGGGGATGTTCCTATGGAAATCGTCGGAGAATTTTGCTTCGTTCCCGGGTCCTTTTGGGCCAATTTTGGATTTCCAGTGCTGTTATGTCTAAACCATGAGGATTGGATACAATTTTCGGTTCGAAAGCGATTTGTTGCTTATCAACCGTGTAAAAACTTAAATTAATCCCAAAAAAATATTAGTTAATTTAAATTATCAATTTTTTATTTGTTAGTTAATCTTATCCCCTATTAGGTTATTAGTTATTTTTTAATTTTTGTATAGGTATGCATATGTGCTTTAGGGTTACTTGTATTTATTTACATGTTTGTGTTAGTTTGTTATTATATAAAATCTTTACTCGTATTTTATTCGAATTAGTTGATAGTTGGTTAGTTTTATCCCTTAGTTTTTTCTATTTATATATTGTCTTAGATTAGTTTAAAGTTAGTGCTTGTTTAGCTTTTTAGTTATTATATTTAAGCCCTTTTTTTACAAGATAGTTTATTTACATCTTTTTTATATCGGTCTTGTCGTTTTGTTTAGGCTATGTCTACGTATTTAATTTCGGGTGTTTCTGTATATCGTAATTTGGAGATTGGGTTTTCTCGTATCGTTTTTTCTTTTCGCATTGTGCTGCTAGATGTGGGTTTGTTTTCTTCTTGTCGTTCGTTTCGTTGTAGGATTTCCTGTTCGATGGTTGAAGGGGATGGGTATGTTTTTTGGTTTGTTGTGGAATTGGTAGTATTTTGGTTGTTGGGTCTTTGTCGTAAAGGGCTGGACGGTATGGCATACATTTGTTGTGTCTCTGTCTCGTTGCTTCCTTTTTTTCTTCTTATACAGCATAGAAATTTTGTATAGCTTTTTATGCAGTGTTTTATAGTTAAATAAATTATTATTATTATTATTACTGTTGACAAAGTTCCTATTATAGAGTTGGTATATTGATATTGTTCCTTTTTTCTAATTGTATGTCTGCTTTGAATTTCTAGTCCTTTCTCTATTTCTTGTAATTTCTCGTCAGTTTCCATTTTTCTCCAAATTGGTCGTACTTCGTTTGATGTTGTTGTCTCTTTTTTTGGATTCATTGTTTTTAGGATTGGTGAAATTTCTTCTAGTTTTAATTCTATTTTTGGTGCATAAATATATTCTTGGGGGTTGTTTATTATTTGTAGTGTAGGTAATTTTATCGTGTCTGTCTTTAAGGTGCATTTAGGTGATAATTTTATAATTCCTATTCCCTTCAGTTTTGGGGGAAACTTTTGTTTTGGGGCAGATTAAATATGCAGTTTCTTCTTTTGTTAGTGAATATAACCAATTTCCTGTCGTTATTAACGGTTTCCACAGTGGTTGTTGATTATTGGTGATTCGGATGTCACAACTTCTTAAGGTGTTATTATTAGGTTCCCCTAGTAATTCTGATTCACAACTTGGTGCTAAAATGATGTCATAAATTCCTTGTGTTGGGTAACAAACATATCTTCCTTCTATTAATTGGCACGTCCTTAGTTGTTCTTCTTCTAAATAAAAGTAATGCCTTCCTTCTATACTAGTAGCGATGTACTTGGAGTGGGGTGTAATATATGCTCTGTTTCCGTTTGTTCCTATAGCTTGTAGTACTGGTAACTCATGCATTTTATATAATAAATATTTTTCTTTTTCCAAGAGAGGGATATCTAGTGTTATAAATAAGTTTTCTTCTTTTGCCTGTATTCCTATTCTTGATATCTCTGTGATTGTTGCTACATTCAAGTTGTCTATATGCATAGGATATTCCTGGTTTTCTAAAAATTTATGTACTTTGGTTGCTATTGTTTTTATCTGCTCGTTGTTCAATAATTTTGGATGTAATTTTCCTTCTATAGCTCTGAATATGACATTTAAAGTTTCTTCTAATCCGTGTTTATAAGTTTCTATTTGTTCGTTCCACTGTTTTGATGTTTTTTGAAACTGCAGCATGAAATCTGTAGTGGTTAATTTAGATTCTACTTCAAACATTTCTTCTTCGAGTTTATAGAGCCTTTTTCTTTCTTCTTCGGATCTGTTATGTTGTTGGTGTGCTAAATCATATAAATTTTGCAATTCTGCTCGCACTAAATGGGTTTGTTCCCCTACTAGATGTGATATGTTCTTCTGTGCCTCGTTTAATTCTGTAAAGAGTTGTTCGTATCTTTCTCCATCGTCATAAGTTAGTACTCCTATGATCGGTCCTGCAATTTTTCCTATAATTCTTATTAATGGCGTATTTCTTTTCTTCCTACTATGAAATGAAGGTTCTTGGTTTGTTATTGATTGTTGTTTCAGTTCTTTTGTGACGTCCATTAATTGTTCCCGTAGTAAGTTTGCTACTGTAATTTCTTTATTTCACATTTGGTATTCTAAAAAATCTTCGCAACTTATTTTCATTATTCTTTCGCAGGCTGATTTTATTTTTTTATATTCTGTTTCCAAATTAGGTAAATGTGTTTTGAAAGTTTCAGTGTCTAATTGTATTATTGTTCTCCATGTGCCTGATATGCGTTGTAGGTTTGGCATGAGTTCGTAAAAGAGTCCTGTGTTCTTGTTTAAGGGTGTAATTGTAATTGGAGAATTTACATCATTCGTTTCTATTAACCCGAATATTCCTAGCATTACGGTGCATATTTTAAAATAGCTCTTCATTTTCTGTAATCAAAATGAATTTTTATATTTAGTTTTCTTCTACATCTATTTGTCGGTTAGTTTCTATTGCTAACTTAGCTAATCTATCTGCTTCTTCATTTCCTATTATTCCGCTATGTCCTGGTTCATAAATTAATTCTATTTCTAAGTTATTGATGCAGTTTTTCATTTCCACAAAGTCGTTTTTACTTATGACTTCCCGTTTTCGACTCGTTTTCCAACCGTTATTTTCCCATTTAGGTAACCACTCTTCTATCCCGTATATTACGAATTTAGAGTCGGTGTGTATCCTAATTTTCTTATATTTTAATTTTTTTAATATAGTTATGGCCCTAATTATAGCTTCTATTTCTGCACTATTGTTAGTTTGTCTATTACATGCTTTATCGCTGATATTTAAAGGGTGTTCTTGGTTGAACCAGATTCCTATTCCAGCTTGTGCATTGGGTTTACCATTTGCTTTACAAGCTCCATCAGTATATACATGCACATAACCGTCTTTATCTATTCTCAAACCCTTTTTATCATTCTGTCAGGAGTATGCTTTCTTGACCTGATCCTTGTGTTTTCGGAATCTCTTCTTTTCGGCGTCACTTAGTATCAAATTATTTTTTTCTGTGATCCCTACAACTTCATATGGTCCGTGGTAATATGGGGAGAATTTTCCAGCTCTTACTTCTTCTTTTACGTCGACTAAGTCTCCTATTTTCACGTCCAAGGGTTTTGTCTTGCTATTTAATTTTTCTTTAATCCTTTCTTTTGACTTGATCAGATTTTTGGCTACCATCCTTCTGATTTCGATTAGTCGTATCATATTTGTCCCTTTCTTGTTTTCTTAGATTTCATTTCTAACAGATCGATTGCTCCTATAGCTATCAATAATTTGGTTGTATCTTCGTTTGGTTCTAAATCTGATGCCATGAAGTGTACATAATTGTCCCTGATAGCAGTGATTGGTTCTCGGCTGTATTGCAGTATTTCTAGTCTATTTAGGACATCTTCTGTTGAAGAATCTGTAGGGTTGTTTATTTTTTTTCTTTTTGTTTTGTCTATTAATGGTTTTTCTGGGTTTTTTCTGCTCCCTCGTCGTATTTAGGGAGTTTTGAAGCTATATCCTGTAATTCTTCTATTATGTCTTCTATGTTTCTTGTTCCTTCTTGATGTTCTTCATTTGCTTTTGATGCTTCTTGCTCTTCTTCATCTTCATTTTCAAACATTTCGTTGTCCCAGAAATATGATTCATGTTCTGCTATTGATTTGTCGAATCTTTTTATACTATCCAGAACGCCTTTTAATGTGTCTTGATTTACTCCTTCAGGTTGCAAAGTATCATCTTCTGATAGTGATGATTCTTCGTCTCTATTTTCCTCATTTGAATTTTCATTCTTCCCTGTTTCTACAGCTTCTTCGAATTTCTCGTCTTCACTTTCTGAACTATTTATAGGGGGTTCCACATGTATGACTACTTCACCTTCTTTGATTTCTTTTCCATTTTCTTCCTTATCTATCTTTTTCTCTTCGTCACTTTCCGATGAATAATCTCTTGAAGTTGTAGGTTTGTCTATTAATGAGGGTAATACACTATATTGCTTTCTTAATATGGGTATTGGTTATGGATCCTCCATTATTTCCTCTTCGGAGGTTGTATTTTCGTCTACGTCATCAATTTTTTCTTCATATTCTTGTTCTGTTTGATTAGTTGTTTTTATTGGTTTTGAAATTTGACTCCTGAGCCTGCTTGCAATAGGTCGTTCATCTGTGTCTATTCAATTGTTTTGGGTTTCATTGTTCCCGGGGGTCTTCCTCTCTTTGGTTTTTCCATTGAACCTACTTTTTTTTGTTCCTTTTTAGCCGAATCGGATTTTGACCTACTCCTAAAAGGAAGGTTTTGTCGATTTGTAAAAGTTCCTACACTTTCCTTTTTCTTTTTGTTTTCGGCAATTAATTTATCTAGTTTTTCGTCTGCCTTTTTGTTATTTTTTCCTGCTACGCTACTTATGGGGAATACTTTAATTTCCTCTTTCGCCGTCATTTCCTCTTCTTCTTCTGTAGTTTCTAGGATTGTCTCTCACTGGAATCCGCGTCCGTAGATTCATTTTCTTCTTCACTGCTTTCTGATTTTCTTACGGGATTTTCCGATAAGGCTGATAGCCAACGATTTATTTTGCCTGGCTTGCACTCGAAATCATATTGATAATCTTGCAATCTTAAAAGCCATTTTGTCATTCTTGTAGTGGGCTTAATTGCGTTGTTAATTATTTTTAAGGGTTCGTGATCACAAGATAATATGAATTTAGTGCCATATAAAAAAGGTCTGTAATGTTCTAAGGCCTGTATTACGGCTAGGCATTCTTTTTCCGTCACATCGTAGTTCTCTTCTGCACCAATAAGAGTTTTTGAAAAGTAGGCTACGGGCAAATCAATCCCGTCTTTTTCTTGCGTAAGTACTGCGCTAACGCAACATGCGTAAGTACTACGCATGTTCAGATGCGTCGGTAGTTACTCTAAATATTTTTTTAAAATCTTGGTGCAACAAAATAGGGTTTTTACACAAGGCTTGTTTAAGTTTCTTGAAACTTTGCTTTTCTTCTTTTTCCCATTTAAATGGTTTATCCTTTTTTAACAAACAATATGCGATTTAACGAACAATTGCGATTTTGGCGTAGTCCTTTATAAACCTTCTGTAATAACCGGTTATACCTAGAAAACCTTTTACTGCTTTGGGTTTAGTTGGTGTGGGGAAATCTTTAATTGCTTCTATTTTCTTCAGATCCGCTCTGACTCCATCTGGACCAACGATGTGCCCTAAATAGGTGACCTCTTTTCGTAAAAATTCACATTTTTCGGGTTGCAGCGCTAATTTTGCTTTTCTTAATCGTTCAAATAAACGGGTTATGGTCTTGTCGTGTTCTTCTAATGTATTTGAAAATACAATGATGTCATCTAAGTAAACAAACAATTCTGCTCCTTGTAATCCTGATAGGACGTTGTCCATGAGTCTTTGAAAAGTGGATGCTGCATTTTTAATTCCCATTGGCATTCTCTTATATTGGTAGTGTCCTCGACCGCAAGAAAAGGCTGTTTTATATTCATCTTCTTCGGCTGTTCCTATTTGGTGATAGCCCATTGCTAAATCGAAAACGGAAAAGTATTGTGCTCCCCCAAGTCTTTCAAGTATATGGTTTATCAGGGGTATCGGATAGCTTTCCCCCACCATCTTTTCGTTAAGGGCTCGAAAATCTATTACTAGTCGCCATTTTTTATTTCCATCTGCGTCGGGCTTTTTGGGTACTATTAGAACTGGTGAATTGTAAATCTGTCCTGTCCTATTTTTACCCATTTTTTTACGTAATTATTTTCCTCTGGATTTAAATAGTCTAATTTCAAAATCTCTAAAACTGCTTTTGTACGACTTTCTGCTAAGTTTTCGCTTTGAATGTTTTTGATCTGCTCGTTTTCCGCTATCTCAAAAGGTAGTAGTTCTTGTGGCAAATTGAAACCGTGATGTCCCTTTCTGTAGTGTTTATGGCCATTATTTTGCATTTTCCCTGTTTTTGAGTTACTAGTGCTTCTCCTAAAAATATCCCCTTTTGGGTTTCGATTTTTGGTAAATATCCCTCTTTTAAATCCGTTTTTAGCACTGGAATTTCTACTACTTGTCTACTCCTAGCTTTGATACGTAGAATCTTGGGTTGCACTTTTATTTCACCTTTTAATTTAGGAATTGGTTGTCTGGGTTCAGGGCAGGTAGTCCTAGGTACAGGCTTCACTTCCTCTTCCAAATCTATATTTGCTTGTTTAGATTCAAGATCGATGAACGGTATGGGTTCAGTAGGCTTTGATGATGTTATAAGACTGTTATAAAAGAAATTTATATTTGATCGTTCTTCCCTTAAAAATGGCCTTCCTAAAATTCCGTGGGCTTCGATTGGGAAACTCTCTTCTACTACATGGAAAAGATGTTTTTTATTCATTATTTCGATATCCACTGTTCCTAAAGTGTATACTTTATCTGTTGTAATTCCCGTAATGTGAGATGTATCTGCAGTTGAAACAGGCGCACTGCCCTTTAAAGCGGTTTCTTTTATTACATTGATGTCAGCTCCCGTATCTATAAAAAAATTTGCTTCGCCATCGTAAAGATGATCTCCTCTCAGTTTAGCTACTGGCGATTCCTTTAGTGGTGCTTCTAATTTGTAGAGTTTGTATTGTTTTGGTATGGTAACACTCCTGGACGCAATTGGTTTTGAGAGTTCATCGGCGCGCCCGTCTGACGAACTTGCTGCCAGTTTAAATTATTGGCTCTGCCGTTCGTTTGTCCTACACTGTATCCAGTTGGATTATATTAATTGTTTCCGTAATTTCTATAATTTCCAGAGTTTGGTCCTCTCCAATTTCCTTGTGTAATGTTGAATGGGTTTGGTTGGTTTCCTTGAAATGAAGTGTTTCTATATCTGTTTTGACTGTTATATCTGCCATCGAATAATTCTCTACTTCTGATATTTCGTTGTCCCCATGAGCTGTTTCTTGATTGATCATTTCTGTTATTGTAATTGTATTTAGTAGGATAGGAAGTATGTCCTTGTCGATTATTTATACCTCTCTCCTCTTGAGTCTGTTTCGCAAAAAGGAAAGCTTGTTGTAATGTAATAGGGCGTCTTGCCTCTATGACATTTGTAATTTCTTCTGGGAGCGCCCTGATGAACTGTTGTCGAGCTACATCCTCTACCACTACCATTGTGGCATTGGCCACCGCTGGATATTTGCTCTGTGCCGCTCCTCTAGCGCCGCTTACATATCCTTGTAATCTATCATACAATTGATGTATATCTTCTTCTCTATACATGCGTAGTTTAGTAATTTCTACAAAATAATGTTGGAACGGTTTTCCGGGAGCAAATCTTTCTATCAATAAGTCCAACAAGTCGGTCACTCTCGGAAACTGTTTGTTTGTGGTGCATTTTCTGGCACTGCCTTGTAATTTTCCTAATATTCCTGTTATGAAGGAAGGTTGACAAGCTGGAGTCAATGGGGTAGAAGCATATGCTACGTCCAACACGAAATCACTAACGTCCATATTTTCTCCATCAAAATAAGGTACAGCGTTCACTGCTTGTTGCACTGTCAATGAATGCGCTAAAGCTGACTGTACTAGTAGCTGTCCTTGACCTGGATTTTCTGGTGCTATTTCTCTTAGATTCACAGGGTTTAAGGTAATAACCAAGATCTGTTCTGTTTCTGAACATTTCTCCTATAGTTGTAGCATTCAAGTCTTCTGCGACTCCTGCCCCTGCTCCCCCGACCAAGTCCTCACTGATTATATTTTTGAACACTCTAATTGGAATACTAGCTTGTACGAATTCGTTAAATGCTGCAGACATTAAAGCAGATTTATGTAACTTATTTATTTATATTTTTTTTATGGTGACCGTGACTTGTAGTCAAGAAAAATAAAGTATAAGCACTAACTCTTTTATAAGACCTAAATTAAAAGGATTTTTCTTTTTATAATCTTGTACTCTTATTTTTTTTTTAATTCAACCTTGCGACCTGTCATAATTTAATTTTTTTTTATTTTACTAGACTTGATTGTGACCTTATTTTCTTTATATGTCAGAACTTCAAGAGTGGTTAAAGAAATTAGTTTATTTCTATTTCCATGACGCTAGCATTGTCGGAGTCATAGTGGTCGGTAAATTCTTCGTTGTTTATTATCTCTTCTCTTAATTGGATCTCTTCTCTTTGCGCTACGATTTTTTCTTCTAAAGCTTGTTCAATCGTTAAATCTATCTCTATAATATTTCTATTTATGTTAATAATTCCCGGAGCCCTTGGTATTTCTGGTTCTCTGATAGTAGGTGCTACTCTACATATGGGTTTTGTGTTTGAAGGTGTATTCACTAAATTGTTGTATATTTCTCTATGTTTCGCAATAATAGGGTAAACTTTTTTTGTTCCTCTTTTTCCTCTTTTGCTTTTACAAATGATTTTGGAATTTGAAATAAATGCTCCCTGTTTAGGCATAGGTAATACGAAAATCAAACTCTACTAACAACAGTACGGGGAGACTGTGGTCTGTTGTGAGATGTATGATTAAATTCAATATTAATTAAAATTTTACATTTAATTAATATTGTATTGTTTCGTTTTGAACAAAATTGCTGAATATTCACTGCTAACGAAACTTTCGTTTTCGCTTGAAGAAATAAATTCTAAGCGTCCGTGAAAGTCGAGCGTATGAATGGCAAAAATATGTTTTTTTTAAAGAAATTTAAAAATACATATTACTCACTTCAGCAACTTTGAGGATTTGGTTAAATTACATAAAGAGGATAGGGGATGATTTTAGAGCATTTATTCATATTCCCTGTATATTTTTTTAAAATGTATTTACTGATAAATTTCTTGAGGCATAAAAAAGATTCAGATTTAAAATTTCCCTTTAACTATCTCTTTATCTCTTCTTAAGGAATTCTACTTGCTACGCTCAGCATTACGAAATTTTCATTGATACTTACTAGTAGCGTACACACGGTCTTGTGTTGTAATTTAACCCGGTTACTTATTTCTACTTTTTGCTACTCTTCGCAAAATCAACTCTAAATTCTTTATATTTAAAGAAATTATATATATTTTTATTTTTCTTTGATAAATAATCTCAGTTATTTTTATTATTTGCAATAGTGCTTAACGAAAAATAGAATCTATATTTTTTGTATTCTAAAATAATTATCCAAAATAACACAACTTTACTCTCAAAACTTAATTCTGATTTTCCTACAAACTTCTGGCCTTGTACCCTTATGCTGATTCACGTAATTTTAAACTATCTAAATTTCTTACGATACTTTCGAGAACAATATTTCTAATTCCTGCACTTTATTCTAATTTATCTTCTGGCAATAACCCTTGTTTTACTAAGCCTAACTGATTAGTTTTTTTTTAAGTAACTTTATTTAAACTTGTATTTTAGTACCCGTAACTAATGAGGAATTTTAATTTTGTAATTTAAACAAAGAATTTAATTTAATCCTCTCACTTGCTCAAGTGGCTACACACTTCCGGCAAGGTTAAGTCGAGGAAATGGGCGCGATTTATTGAAGGAACCAGAGCTTGCCGACGCAAGGGTAGTTACTTTTTCTATGTTCGACGTTAGCGAACAAAAAAAAAACTCTTTTCCCTCACTTTAAAGTTCACATATATTTTTCTCCTGTGAAGAAACAGATAGGTAATTTTTATAAAAATGGACAATCAATGCATATCAATATGTATGTATTCAAATTTCTCATAAAATATATTAATTTTTTTTATTAATGTGTGTAGTGTAACCCTGTGAGATGTAAAATTTAATTTTATATATGTCTTTAAAAAAAAAATTTTTTTTATTAGTTATTTTCTATTTTTATTTTTTTATCTTTTCTTTCTTTCAAAGAATAAAGAGTGAGAATTCCACCGCTGCCACCAGTTTGTTAGAGCCGAATTTGAAAAATTAATTAAATTAATTTAATAATATCAAATTTTTAAGGAAACTTTAACTTAACGTGTCCTTCGGACGTAAATCGTATAGGTAGTGGATTCCCCTCTCTTCTTGGTTATTAGTTCAACCAAGGGGTGAGAATCCTATTTTTTGAATTTGGAGAAGATAGGATAGTTTTAGGAAAAATCAAACTATCATCAAAATTAAGATTAAAAAATATAATATATATATTTTCCCAAGAAAGTAACTATTACAAATACGCTAATTTTTGTGTGTGTAGAAAGAAGAGCTATATGTATGTGTGTGAATGAGGTTAAGAGTATATGTAATTTGGTACAAGATGCTTTACTCACTACTTAGAAATTCTTTCCTTAAAATGTGAATCCAATGACGAATGTTTTTATTCCTCTGTCTATCTCGAAACGGTTATTCCAGAAAATTGTGGAAATACCAAAACTAGGGTCACTAGATTGATATTTTCACTGAGTACTTTAATTTTCCTTTAGGAATACACAAGACCTGAGACTTAAACCTCGTAAAGAAGGGTTGTCTTAACATATATTGGAATTAAAACAAATTCTTTATATTTATTGGAATTATGTTTATTTTTCTGCTGACTTTAGATTTTTACTTTACTTTAATTACTTTATTCTTTTGTATGAAACGCGACTTCTTTATATTTATTCTTTACTCTTTTATTTTATTATTTTTTTCAATTCTCTAATCTCAATATTTATTTCATAAATTCTCTTTATTTGTCTTCTTTCACTTTATTTCAATATTTTATGTTTTTTTTTTACTTCATCAATTTTTTTTTAATTAGGCACTTCAATTATTTTATTTTATTCAAATATATGTATTCAATTCAACTCTTCTTTTTTACTTCGATTTAATTGTATTTCTTTTTTTTTAAATAAACTCACTTCTTCTTAAACAAACTTTTCTTAATTTAATTCTTTAAAACTTCTGAGAAATATTTCCACTTTGAACACGGCTAACTTGCCGGACTTAGAAAATGCCTGGCCCAAAACTGCCGGCTATAACTACAGGTGACTACGACCTGCACTAAACTGCCGCGATTTCCCGGTGTCAATCAATTTTATTGAAAGACGATTTAGTGGGGGAAATCATAAATTAAGTTCATTGCACTTGACTGTTGTCAAGCCAATTTCTGCAACTTTGCAGATTTAGGCAATGGTGTGATCCGAGTTCAGTGACTTGGATGCACCACTCCTTATATTGGGCAATTTATTTCAACAATTTCTCAAAAGGTCAATAAGCTGTTTGTGAATGAAGAGGAATTCGTTGAGAAATACTGTACTATATTTCTTTAGGTTTTTTTTTCACCCCAAGAATTGCGAAACCCAGAGGAATGTTAAATTTGATTGAAGTAGTTATTTTTTTAGAATTAGGTTTTTGATTAATAGAAATACATTAGATTAGCATATCCAAATGAGGAATTTCTCTTTCGTGAGATTACAAATATTACAAAGGGTTGTATTGTGTGAGTGTTTTTCTATGATGTTTGACAAAATTCTTGTGTTCTGTTTAATTGTTTCAAATGATTTTAATTTAACTATAAATAAAAGATATTTGATAGTATAATAAGTTACGGAGTTCGGCCGTAACAAACCGTTTATCCGAAATTTATAAAGTTTTTAAAAATGTTATAAACAATTGTAACAAACAATTTGCTAAATATCAAGTACCGTCATAGATAAAAAACATTTTATAATTATATAATGCATTCTTGTAATCAAAACCTTTATGAAAGATAAAATTTGGAATTTATCATTATTTAGTTAAAAATGTTGTAAACAATTTTTTATAATTGTTAAAAACATTTTTTTGTAAATAAATTGAAAAGGAAAAGTACTTTAGGCAATTAAAATTTCTCTGTTGTCCCATTTTAGTGCTTTCCTGGAAGTGATGGGAACTACAGTCTTTGCGCATGCGTAGGATCTTTTACAACGCATGAGCAGTAAACAGGGTTCCTACCACTGTCCCATACTCGCTTTTTCTTATTATTCCTACTTTTTGTGTCTTAGCGTTTTCTATAGTTTTAAATTTCTTTAATTTTTCTACTGGTCGGCAACATTGAATTTGATTGTAATTTTTATTTTCTCATAGTATTATATAGTTTTCTATAGTTTTAAATTTCTTTAATTTTTCTACTGGTCGGCAACATTGAATTTGATTGTAATTTTTATTTTCTCATAGTATTATATAGTTTTCTATAGTTTTAAATTTCTTTTATTTTTATACTGTTCGGCAAGATTGAATTTGATTGTAATTTTTATTTTCTCATAGTATTATATACACTTTCGCATGTTATGGTATTTTAGGTAAGTATTAACTTTTATTGTAAATTTAAAATGCCAAAAAGAAAAAGGTCAACTGGGACGTCATTACAATCTGACTTGGAAATGATTGAAAATGATAATTATGCTGATGTTTTAATTAATTTAGATTAATTAGATGAGAGTGAGTCAGATTGCAGTTCCAATTAAAGTGATAGTTCGGCGTACGGTAGTGTTGAAGATTCGGTTCATACTATAGGCAACGCATACATTTTTATTCTAATGACAAACCAAGCAAAATGTGAAAAAAACATTTTTTTCCACTCTAAAATTCTTTTTTTATGAAAATTGTTTATAACATTTTTAAATATTGTTAAATAATGTTAAATTAAAGTTTGAACCTTTAGCAACATTCGGATTACAAGAGAGCGTAAAGAAATTTAAAAAATCATTTTTTTTTCTACGAATTCATTTCATATTTTGCAAATTCTTTATAAAAATTGTTAATAATATTGTTAATTAACATCAGATAACAATTTTTTTGTTAAAGCAACATTATTTTATTCAAATGAAGCAAAAAAATAGATGTAGGGCCTAAAATGATGAACCGCATATAGAACTGCTAAGCATTCCTTTTTAGTTGTGGAGTAATTTATTTCTGGTGCATTTAATACTCCAGAAAGATATGCAATAGGAAGGTCGAATCCATCTTTTTCTTGACCCAGCATTGCGCCTATAGCAAAATCTGATGCGTCTGTTGTTAATGTGAATGGCTTCTCATAGTCCGGATATTGTAAAATTGGACTAGTACACAGAGCTTCTCTTAGCTCTTTGAAACTTTCTTCTTGCTGTTGTTTTCATTCGAATTTTACTTCCTTTTTTAGTAAATTAGATAATGGTTTAGCTTTTGCTGAAAAGTCTTAACCACGATGTCATCTAAATATTCAAATAATTCAACACCTTGAAGTCCTGATAAGACTTGATCCATTAGTCTTTGAAACGTTGATGGTGAGTTTTTTAACCTCCAATAGTGTCCAGTATGCTAAATATATTCGGCAAACGATAAAAATCACCAATCGTCTTCTCATTCAGCGCCCTAAAATCGATCACTATTCTCCATTTTTTCTTACCAGTTTCATCGATGTTTTTTGAAATTATAAGCAATGGTGACTTATATGGAGAACAGAAAGGTCCAATAGCTCCTTTTGATTTCATTCTATCGATTACCTTATCAATTTCTTTTTTTTGTGAAAATCTGTATTGTTTAGTATGGATTAGTATTTCGTCTTTTGCAAGAATTTTGTGTTGAACCATATGCGTAGGGGTTAGTTGTTCTCCTGGAAGATGAAAACTTTTTGGAAATCCTCTAACTAATTGCTCTACTATTTTTCTTCTCTATTCATATGATCTAGTCTTAAATATTCTAAAATATCTGAAAACTCTGTTTGGTGATGGTATGTATTCTTCTGTAGAGTAATCATCGAAGTCTTTACCTGGTAATTTATAGAATTCAAAAGGTATTAACTCTTGAGGTGGTATATCATTTTCTGCGTCCTCAGATGTCATATTTATTGCGTAAATAGGACAAACTCCATCGTGATTTGTTACTACTCGTTCACCTAATAATAATCTTTCGTCGGTTTTTATTAAGGATAAATATCCTTCTTTTAATTAAGGATTCTGTTAATTCTGTTAATGCTTCTCTAGCTTCTACTGATTATTTATCTGTGAAAAATATAGGTTTTATAGGGTCAGAGTGTGTGACTATGGTATTATGCCAGGATGAAATTTCAACTTTTTCTTCACGTAAATACTCTCGACCTAGAATTCCGTCGGATTCTATAGTAGTGTTGCATTCAAGCGAGAAATCGCTCGAAAAGAACGAGAAATCTCGTAAAGAATACAATGAAAACAATTGAATGTGATTTAATATTCAATTGTTTTCATTGTCTTCTTCACGAGATTTCTCGTTCTTTTCGAGCGATTTCTCGCTCGAATGCAACACTATTCTATAGGGAAATTATTAGATACTACTTAGAAAGTTATTTGCTTTGACTTTATTTCTATCTGAACGGTTTCCAATGTTAATAGTTTGGTAGGAAAAATTCCGGCTATGTGTATAGCTTCTTCCTGAATTATTCTCAATTCCGGTGATATTATATTTTCTTTAATTATTTTTACATCAGCACCTGTATTTATTAATAAGGTTGCTGATAATTTTTAGAAACTTAGGAAATTAATTACTATCAATGGAGATTCTCTGGAGTTTCTGGCGTGAAAGATGTGTTTTGTAATGATAGAATTCTCGCGTTAGCTGGACGCTCCTTGTAATCTTCGCTCGTCGTCGCAGCTGTCCGTCGAGTTGTGTTTAAGTGTAATTACTCTTTTCAAAAGAGTGTGGGGACTGAGCAGGAGGTAATGTTCCTTAGGATATGAAAATTGAACTCTATTACTGGGACTTCTTCCTCGATATCTATAAGCTTGGGGTTGATATCGTGAATAATGATAAGTATTATAATCAGGTTTATGACTATTGCGACGTTTTTCGAATTTTAACGCAATCTTGAAAGCATCGTCAAGCTTTTTAGGATTTCGGGATTTTATTATAGTGGCCGTAGCATCTAGAAGTCCTTTTATGCAAGCTTCTAAGGCACAATAATTTAGGGGTTGCATTTGGGTTTTAGCACTAGCCGCTCCATAAAAACTAGCTAGTGTTGCATATGCTCCTGCTAATAATTAGGACAGTCTGTCATAAAACTCGCTAACATTTTCATTTCTGTTCATACGAATTGTAATTATATGCTGTAAATACCATGCATATGATTTAGGAGTAGAAAATCTTTTTTTTAATGATCTATTAATTGTTGAATGGTTCCGAAATACTTACCATGAATACTACTTTTAGCAGCACTCTTTAACGCAAAACATTCAGCCATTGAATTTACCATAGTATCATGAAGGGATCTATTCATGGTGGTTGTGAAGGTTACGCCCCTTGCTCCTTCCGTATCATCGTCAGCATTACCCTTTTAATGTTTATTCTTACGAGTCATTTTGATGTAAATTTAAATTAGTTCGTTAATAATATCGAATGAAAAGGGATGTCCTCAAATTCCAATAATATCTGAATTGTCGTTACAATTTCTTGTTTGAAATTCTATAATTAACACAAACTTTTGTCTCTCCGTGCGTTCGTAAAGTACCGTCTCTTAAAAAGTATTTTATTATACGATTTACTCCTAAACAGGGATTAATTCTGTCTTCTTCAATGATTTTAATAGGTAACGACGGATCTAGTATAAATAGACCTTCGTTATGTATGAAAAATGAAGATTTTAGTGATAATAGTGGATACAATTTGCTATATTTGAGTAAAAACTAAAAATATGAGCTCATCAATACGATTAGAATTTTACTCTAATGTAGTTGTGAAATTGCCTTCTATTTTAATGGTATTTATATGTTTAGTTAAATAAATATGTTTGATGAATTATTGGGTTTAAACTGTTGAGTTATGTACCAAATGTTTAGCCACCAAATTATTGAAAATAGGGTTACAATAAAAAGTGTTGTTGATAGTATCATACAATACATATAGTATGTAGTTGGTTAAAATGTTAATTCACTAAAATCTGTATTAAGGAAAGGTGATCCTAATACACCTGTTAACTCAGGTTGATTTGGGTTAATGAAAGTTGTAAATTTTATTGCTTTATTAGCAATTACTATTTTTGTTGTTCCTGAAGTAATGAATGATTTAAAATTTAGTATCTATTTGTGAGATCTTTTTATTTTTGTTTCTGGACTGCGTTTGTTTTCATTTATTAAATTTTTTAAATGAAAGTTTTCTACGAATTTTTCAGAATCTAATAAAGTTTCCATATTAAATCTTCATTTTGCTTTTATTCCTCCTTGATTTTTGATTTTCTTTGATGTCGAAATTATATCACACATAATTTTTAACTGCAAACAAAAGGCATTTTGTGATCTTAAAATTTTGATAAAATTTATCTGTTAAATTTATAAATATTCAAAAACAATTTATAATTATTGAGGAATGTTTGTGAATTGTAAAAGAATAAGTTAAAATGACAGGTTCGCCGGACGGCGCAAACTTTTGTTTAATCAATTAATACTCGCCAGTCGGCGCAATAATTGAGGGGCTGGATGCTATAATGTGTTACGCGCCATGTTAAGTAAATGGCGCGTAACACGTTATAGCATCCAGCCCCTCAATTATATCACAATTTTATCTTTATTAGAAAATAAAATCTTTGCTAGAACGGTTCCGTCGGACGGCGTTAACTATTCTTAATTTAAGCTGAAGCTCGCTGAACAGCGCAAAACAGCTTAAATTGCAGTAGTTTGTAAAATTTTAATAAAAGTGTTTTAAAATTATAACCAAGTAATGTTGTTGGAGTGTCAGTTTAATTTTTCTATATTCTAAGTGTTATAAGTGTTTAACTTGCACCTTATGAAGGAAAGAATCATGTTTCGTATAACTTCTTTACGCGAGCAGAAACTAACAATTGTAAGAATTAAAACTGATAACTTGCACAATAACCGAGTACAACGCTGATTATGATCAAGTTGGTAAAGCTTGACCTTTATTTTTAAGTAGGATCGTTTGTACTTGTCAAAACTACGGGCTTTGCGTTAACAACAAATAAATATTAATCCTTTTTAATTTTAACTTGTTTCTAAGTGTGAAAAAGCAACTTGCACAATAATCGAGTCTAATTCGAACTGCAATTGCCGACTAAAGAACAAAATTGACTTGCACGATAATCGATAATTCAGACTAAAATTGCCGATTACAGAAAGAATACAATAAAATTGTGTATAACTGAAGGGTCGCTCTAGAATGACTATTGGTCTATAAAACCGCACCGGAAAATTTGACTAGCTGTGTTAAAAAGTTTTGGTTTATATACTCAAAAATTATTAAAAAGTGTGAAAATTCGTACACAATTATGGGGATAAAGTGTGTTAGCTTCATAGAATTAACATTTATTCATTATAATTCTATTTATACTTAGAATTTTCAAGTCTTTTAACAAGAGTATTATATGCAAAAATGATAATGGTGACATTCCTTTAGCTTATTGTTACATCGCAGATACAAAAAAACATATTCTTTACAATCTTATCAAAATAAAATGTATCTGGGATGTAACAAAGACATAATATGTTAGGGTCGCTGCAGAATATTATTGGTCAGGCATTTTGCATAATGTCCAGAGGTTTGTTCGTGAGTGTCCAGAGTGTCAGAGGTTTAAGGTTTTGCAAGAGGGATCTCAAGGGTTAATGGGTCAAAGGATTGTGGAACAACCATGGGTTGTGGTTGCAGCGGATTGTATGGCGTTTCCATCCAGTAAGAATCAGTGTAAGTATTTGGTTGTTTTCCAGGATTTGTTTACACGCTGGATTGAGGTGAAACCAATCAGGTCTGCTGATAGCAAGTCCATGGCAAAGGCGTTTGAGAAGCTGGTAATGTTCAGATGGGACACACCTCTCTTTTTGTTGACCGACAATGGAAAGGAGTTTGATAACCAGCACCTCAAATCAACTTTAGAGAACTATGGCGTTACGCATTTAACAACACCGCCATACCACTTCCAGGCTAACCCGGTCGAACGAAGTAACCGGACTTTAAAAACGATGATTGCCACCTTTGTGGGCGAAGACCATAGGTATTGGAACAAACATGTCCATGCGTTCCGTCATGCGGTCAATACAGCCGTACAGTCTTCGACAAAGGTTTCTCCGGCCTTTTTAAATTATGGCCGACAGCCTTAACCTGTCAAGAGTTTGAGGAGAGAGGTTACGGTCCAGAGAATTGACCCTGAGGTTTGGTGCGGTAGGTTGCGTAGGTTGGACGCTCTTAGGGATTTGGTCGCGAGATTCATTGACGAGAAACTTGAGAAACAAAGTCGTTATTATAACCATAATAAACGAGAGGCTACTTTTCATGTTGGGGATAAGGTCTTATGGCGGACTCATAAGTTGTGGAATGCAGCAAACAGGTTTTCGGCAAAATTGGCTTCCAAATTTGAAGGGCCTTATGAGATAGTTAGACAATTGTCTCCGTCGGTTCATGAATTAGCTTCGGACAATAATCGTCGTGTGGACAAAGTTCATGTGTCTGCTCTCAAACGCTTTGTACCTCCTCGTTCTCAATAATAATTGAATTTGTTACTTATTTGTTAACTATTTTAGATTGTTTGGGCCAATATCCGAGTGTAAAAAGGAATGCTTATAATCATGGGAGATCTGTGGCGCAGTAAGGCGACATGAGGTTCCGGCCGAACATCAAGGAATGTCAGTGCTCGGGTTGGGATTGGCCAGGATTTGTTCGGCATACATGTTGTCGGTCGCAGGGTCGGACTAATCTGAATCCGGCAAGGATGGCCATGGAGTCAAAAATGGTAGTAAAGGGGCCGTATCCAATAAGCGTTTGGCCTCAGTTGTCGTTCTGGCGGAAGGAACAAACTCAGAACGGCCTACTCCAATTGAGGTGAATAGGAAGTTGTCGGCAGTTGGTCCAGTGGGTGAGCCATTGGCGAAAGAGGTGGTTCCGAATCCACTGCCGTCAGCTATGGGTTTGATGGAAGATTTGAGGTTGTTGGAAGCCTTTCTGGCGGGTCTTCCACAAAATTTGGTTTTGTCAGCGCGTACGGCTTTTTGACAAGATTGTCAGCGTCGTAGTTTCCCTTAAATTGGGAGCCCAATAAATAAAAAAAATAAGTTTATTTTTGGCTTAATATTATTTTTTGTAGTTAAGTGTTGGCCAATTAATGAATCTAATATTATATTTTCGTAATAAATAATTATTATTTTGTATTACAAATTGATCATTTTCCTTTATTATTAAATTGGTTTGATCAGCAACAATTTTGGATTATTGTTGGCCTATAAGAGGGAATTGGTAAAGAGTCACGTCGTTGGTAAGTCATTTTCAATTACCACCAGGTCGTTGTCTTTTGTCTCGCCGTAGTACGTTTCAGTCGGTTTAAGATCCAGGGCCGAATCTCCCCTAAAATTTATTTGGTTTTATTTATTTATCATTGTGCAGTTGATGCGGTTTTAATATTAATTAAAAATAACTCTGTCACAATGTATATCAACAAAGCCAAGTCAAAGTTTAAGATATTTGATTTTTTTGAGCTTATAAGAAGTAATAGTCCTAGGTAAGATTGTTAAAATCCAAAAAACGTTTAAAAATTTTCAAAAAGGCGTCCGTTACGCTATTTTGAATATCAGAGCAGTTAATTTAGTTGTAAAAATAAATGATTACGTAAACGTACCCAAAATAATAGATGCAAACTAAATTTAAAACTTTCGTATGACACATAATAACATAATAAAAAAATACATTAAATGTACTTAATATTAAGCATTAATACATTTTTTATTATTTATAAACTTTTTAGAAAAGTTTAATTAAAATGTGGAGACTTTTGACATTTTATAAGTAACTTTTAAATTTAATTTTTATCTATTATTTTTGATACGTTTATTTATACAAATAAATTAACTCGTTTTTAACAAATATCAATCAAGAGATTTGTATTATCTAAATTATTTTCATGCTTTTTATTAAATTTTCATAGCTGTAAAACTTACCTTTTCTCTGTGCAACTCAATTTAAAAAATAAAATTATAACTTTAATTCAAAAAGTTTTTAAAAATTCTACAGATATTGAACATTATTCCTACAAATTATGAGATTTTTTTAAAATAGGCCGTAACGACTTTAGGTGACCAAAAAAAAATTAAAAATTTTTGAATGTATACATTTTACTTTACTTCTTGTGGTCGATTTTTAATAAGTAATATCTGGAATTTTTTCTTTCTTAATAAAAATTTACTCTTATGTGTTACTATGACGACCAGCAGGCAGGCATGCAGTTAGGCAGGCAGTTAGGTTTCAAAACTTTACTTAAACATTGAACACTTGAAAATAAGATCATTTTATATTTTAACGTAAGCACTTTGCGTCTTTTAACCACATTTTCATTAGTTTTGATATTTAATTTTAATAGTTTGGCTGTTCAGCACTGAAATTACAATAAAATTCACACGACGCGAAACATAACTGTCACTGCGTTTTATTTTAAGACAATAACTAGAGGAGCTCTTACAGACGATTAGAAAAATTAGGCTTTTTTAAATTGTTTGTCAAAGTTCTACTTCTTTTAATGCGCTTCTAAAATTCTTTGTAGTCAATTGAGAAGAATAAACATTTCAGATTTACTCGTCGAACATTCTATTCTTTTGAATTGATTACCGACAATCGTTAGCAGTCAATTCAAAAGAATAGAACTTTATATTTTTTTCAAGAACTTGCAATATAGAGCTCCAAGGTAAATTCGCGTATTCAGAATAATTCAAAATTCTCGTTTTTAAGCATATTTTCTGGAAATTGAATTCTTACCGGGATCTGAAACCACCTGTAAGGAAAACTTTGTAACATGAAACAATCCTAGTCAGTCCACATGTGTTCTTCATTTTCACGTCACGGCAATAATTTATGATATTTCAATACTGATAAAATTAACAAACATAAAAATTGCTAAACGTAATACCAGTCAATGAGCAACTCTAGACAACTCATTGACACCCGACTGGTGGTTCATAAACACCGTCAACACTTATTCGGACGTGTATATTTTCCGCTTATTCTGAAATCAGAGTAAAAAAATGAAATATTTCAAATTAAGGTTAAACCATGATTTTGACGTGACAGGGTCATACGGACACCAGCAACCTATATAGCGGCCCCCAAAATTTGTATTATGGGAAGATGACTGTAGTTTCAACAACTTAAAAGAATATTGAATGAATGTGACAATAAATGCGCGATTAGAGATATATCTTGTTCACCGACGCTGATTGATTGTAAGGATTTATTTATATGAGACTTTATACAGATTTATTATTAATGAATTTATAATAGTTATAGAGTAAACAAATAAACTATAATAAATATCGCGGGTTGTAAAAGGCAGTTCATATATGACAACTGAATTTTTAGAGGTTTTTTTTGTGAAATTGGTTTTGGTAGATTGAGTAAATTGTTAACGTTGGAAATTTAAGTCTCTGTCCTATGAAATTTTTTCTATTGTTTTATGTAAAAATATATTTATAAAAGCTCATAGAATGTACTTTTATATAAATTCTTAAATCTTTAACAAAAATTAGTAATGGTTAATTGAGTCAAAATATCATTTTTTTGATTAAAATATTAAGGCAATTTTATATAATTTTCAATATTAATTTGTTAAAAATGAAAATATTTAGAATCCTAGTATTATTTTAAAACCGTACTTATTATCATAATAATTGACTGTTGGATATTTAAAAATTTAAACTAAATATTGCATCGCAAACATTGAGTAACAATTTTATTTTCACCAATAACCTTCAAATATAAATTATCTTACATGAAATTATACAATTCAAACTTGCATCACAACGTCAAATAAAAATATCTATATTACTACTATAAATCTGAATTCAGACAAATGAAATTTTTGAATTTGCTGAATTATCTTTGCCCTTAATTTATCAGAACATTTAACTAAATTCATTATTAGAGAAGAATGTTATTAACAAATTTCGTTTGTGTTGGTTTGTCATTTCGATTAACATTTAACGAATGAATAGCGTCGAAATACATATTTCTTTTGCAATAGTCATGATATATATTTTCCCTGATTGTGAATTTGTACACTAGATAAGAAAGGACTATAAACAAATAAATCCCGAAGTAAAGTGTTCTACTTGTTTTACATATCTTTTTTCGTTCAAAATATTCTCTTATTTTAATTGATTAGATTGCAAGTTTTTTTAAAAGTTTACTGTATTTTGATTAATAAACTAAATTAATCTTCTAAAATTTTACTTTCTTTATAAATGTGATAGTTTCTTTATGAAAAAAACGTTCATAGAACACTCATTATTGCTTTCTCATAAAAAGAGTTTTATAATTATGACAACTTAAAAAAACTCGATAATCGTTTAGTAAAAATTTTGCATACCTAATCAAAACAGAAATTAAATAATTTTTAAAGATTTATAAAACGCACATAAAAGTTCTTTCAAAGATCGTACTTTTACTGTTAAAAAAGTCTTAAAAAATGTAAGATATTTTTCAAAATTCTTTTCTTCATTAAAAATGCTGACTAATATGAAACACCCACAAAAATTAATTACAAAGAATTCTAGGGTGTAGACATAAATTAGTAACACACAAGCACATTCGCACATTATATTTTTGAAAAACTGTTTCTCACTTTATTATTTATTCATTCATAATAAAAAATAGTGTAAGTTATTTCTAAACCTATTATATCGTCATTACTATAGAACTTTCTCTATGAAAAAGCAAAGGTCTTTCTATCTGCAATAAATTAAACTTTTCTTAATCTTAGTTAACATTTTTATCTTAAAAATTTTAAATCAATGAATTTTTAAGTTCCATTGTAATTAAAAAATTTAAATATTTATAGAAATCGGGGCAGTAATCTCGTAGTATTATCACTTCCAAAAGTAAATTTCAGTAGTGAACATAAGCATATTTCTCTACTTCCATGCGGTATTTTACATTTTATAAATTTTAAAAGTTTTATCACTCAAACGATTTTTAAATTTAATAGTATATTAAGCAACAAGGGTTTACGGTGATTATTGTAACACAAGTGGAGGCCGAGAGCGCCGCGAAGTCGAAACGAGTGTCACAAAAATCGTCATAAATAAATTAGGCTACCTTTATTCCTTTGTTACTTACAATTCTTTTTATTCATGATGCACAAAAGTGGCGTTTTTAGGTAGCAAACGACAGGGAGTAAGTCATTCACTTGTTGGACTTGTATGAAAATGGACGCCATTTTCATACGGCCCAACAAATGAATATCTTTACTTCCTGTCGTCACCTGTCTAAAAGCGCCATTTTTGTGCCTGTTGGATAGAAAATATTTTTATGGTGAGTTAAATGTTTAGACTTTTTCTAAAAATTTTGAAAATAATTTAAAATTGTTCCGAAAAGTTAAAATTTCAATTGATTACTTTACAATAAAACTCACATGGGAAGAAGAGTAGTTCCGGGAGAATTGAACACCTTTTGTTATTGCTAATTTAATTAAAATACAAAAGTATGTGTCACCAGTTTTATTTTTTATTGTTTTTTCATTTTAAGAATGGTTTAAAACAAAGCATATCTCTACAAATTTTTAAACTGTTTAAGTGAGATAAAGCACAAGTACGCTAAATAATATCTGACTTCTTCAGATTTTAAATTCCTTAAATATATTTAACTGAATTTGAAACTATTGTGACGACAATATGTGTGAAAAATAACTCATGTTGTTTCATGGTGCTTGATTTCATTTATTGACAACGGTGCAATTATCTTTTTTCTGTGTAATAATCACTTGCATACATTAGTTAATACATTTTACAATAAAACTGTCTTGAAAATAGGTTCAACCTTCACCGGAATTACTCCACTATATAAAAGAGATGTTAAAATATGATATTTTTTAAATATTTTATGCTTTAAATCATGGAAGTACTTTTAAAAATTAATTTTAATTCTGAAGAATAAAAAAGTTCATTATTATTCGATTTTATTAATCAATAGATTGTATGATGTTCGACCCATCCTTATGTTACGAGAAGCGGTATTCTGGAGGAAGACAATTAGAGTCTGAACTTTCGTAAGCTGTTGTATTGTGCAAACAGGACTTGCTAGATGAACTATTCCTTTTATCAGCGTTCAATCCTTTTTGCTCATTCTTACGAGGACGTAGTGTACTCATAAGAACAAAACGCTTGTCTTTTCCTACTTCTACTAAGCAATTTGTATTCTGCAGCTGCTCTTCATTTTTAGTTGTATTTTCTACAGAACCTTCACTCCGAGTCTGCATTTCTCCTACAAAATTAAAATCATATGTATACAGTAATATCAAACAATTTTAATATGATGTTTAGAAATCACGTGGTAAAAAATACTCACTAAGGTTCAAGCAGTCATTGCTATGATAAAAATGTCGATAAAAATTAAGATTGGTTATTGACTTGATTGTGTCTCACGCTACCAAAATATTTGAAATTCAATTTTGTTGTTTATAAATATTCTTGTTTTCTTCTTTTTAGGGTTTCGTACCCGGTAGGAACCCTATTGGAACGGTCATAAAAATTACCATGTACCCCCTTCTCTATCGCTCACAGTTTTGCACCTACAGAGCTTCATAGAGTTTTCCGCAAAAAACATCAAATTTTTGCAAAAAAGACATGTACCCCCATCGAAAAACTAAAATCTCTTTTTGCAAACTTCAAAATTCTTTAACCCTTACTGGTTCTTACATTAATTGTATAGATTTCCACAAACATACAGAAAAAATTGGTTTTTACAATTCTTGGCCTAGTGGATGGCAGTTTTGCATTATTTATGTATTTTTAAGTGAAGATTTTAAGAATAATAAAGCAAGAATATTCGGAGTTGATCTTTATATGGTTCTCAACAAAAAAGTGATATTTTTGAAAATTTAGTCAAAAGAGCCTGTATGTGGTTGTGTGTAGGTGGTTACAATTGAGCCGCTGGATCGTAGAAGGGCACGTAAATTTTTTTTTGACCGAAATCAAAGCTCTCTTAGACATTCAAAATTCAACTTTTGAGTTTAAATATTTTGAATGCATATCCTTAAAGGAAAAAACATTATGCATATAAAATATTTAGAGTTAAAAGTAAAGTTTTGAGTGACCTGAAGGATTTTGATTTTAGTGAAAAAAAATTTACGTGCCCTTCTACGATCCAGCGGCTCAATTCTAGACCTATAGTGGACTTCAGATTTATATTTGTATATCTTTTTATATTTATACTGCAAGAAAAATCCAGACCGGGTTCGGAACCCTCGGTTTTAGTACGAGTTCCACTCGTACTTGTCCGGTTTTTTTAATTCAGTTCAAAACCATTTATATAGGTATATGTCCACTGCTTTGGCGCTATTCGACTTATTTATATAAAAGTATTCTTGATTAACTTTCAAATCCAACGTCAGCGCAAAAAAGAAAACAAAGTTCTGGCAATCCAAAAGAAACAGCCGAAATAAGAAAAAATATGAAATAAAAAACGGCCCCTTCTAAGAAAATTGATATGAATGCGATAGGGGCACCAAATCGACCACTTACAACAATTGTAAATCAGATAAATATTGTAGAAGCAAGAGCTAAGCCAACTCAGGTTGTCAAGGCGGTGAAAAGCATGGGTAAGGTGCAGTCAGTGGATCGAAAAGCTCTTCTTAAGATCCGCGACATAGAATGTCTGACCCATGTAGAAGAGGTCGAACAAGTGTAATAGCAGAAACCATCGGAAAGTCAAGACGCAGACAGGTGACGGTCTTAGGACGCAATTAACGAGGAAAGTTGCTTCGTTGTTACCAATCTCTCGGATTCGATTACATGGAAAAGAATTATCAAATTGTGAACTGGTTGATTGCGTGCTTGGAGAAACCAATCATTATTTCGCAGTTTGTAATAATAGCGCAAGCTACTTTTTATGCAAAGAAAAGTTCGGTGACAAGGTAGACACAAACCATGTCGCCAGAAGTGGCACAGTGGAACATGCAGAGTCTTCGTGTGAGCCCTAGAGGAGGCAAAGAAGACTCTCGCAAGAACCAAAAGCTAATTGATTAAGGTAGATTAATAACTTTATATCATTTTAGATTAGAAAAAAACAAACAACTTTTCTCTACAACATTTTTTGATGAATGTTTGTTGATAGTAATGTTATGTTAATCTTTGCTACTACATTATTGTATTTTTATTATATTAGTTATTTCAGTTTTCAAAGCTTGAAACACATACGAATTAAGAACCAAACTTAATTTTTGTCGACATTTTCATGATAACAATGACCACTTTAAGCTCAGTATGAATATACTATTTAAAAAAAAGAAAAATGTATCTTTTATGGTCAAAATTATTTTTAATAGGGAAAGCAGCAATAAGAAGCTCCTTTTAACATATATAAAAAGAAGATGAAAGTTAAAGATAATATAAAAATATATGTAGTAATGATGTTATCACTCGGTCGATAAATAAATAAAAACGATGAGATAGTCGATCACTCCGAGTCAGGATCCTGACTCGGAGTGATAGACTATCTCATCGTTTTTATAATATAAAAATGTTTAGCAAAAAAAATTTTAATATTACCTTGATTTGTGTGATCAAGTAAAGGTTTTTGAAGCTTGGATAGGTAATTTTTTTCATCATTCAAATTTATTGGGCAATGTTGTCTGGCATTATTATTAGTTCGAAATATGGACTCAATAACTTGTCTGGATAAAAGTGGTGACACAGGATGTTCCAAACGCGTTCCATAAACATTGCGTAAAGTATTGCTAGTAATTTTTCCGTTGTCATACATTGTTGTTATTGATGAATTGTCAACAATTAGTTTCTCAGTGTCAGATTCTCCAATATCGCTGTAATAGTTACTGCTGCTTTCTGATTTCTTTAAAATAGATTTTGATTTACGTTGTCGCTCTATAACTGGTGTTGCCTCGCTGTCAATTGAATCGACCGACAGTGACAGCTTACTTCCAGTAGTCGATCCTGAAATTTTCACTTTTAAATACTATATTTCATAGATCACTAATATTTCGCTACGTGATTTTCAGTATGCGGTGAGCTGGCGACTATGCTCTAATTCCTTCCTACATTTTATTATTAGTAAATTGATTACATTTTCTCTTTAATCTTTAAATTAAAAGCAATGTACAATATTTAAGTAAAATGAAGAAAGACACTTTATTTCGGATGAAATTTCGTAAATTTTTAAATATTTACAACATCAGTAAACTTATGACATATTTAAAATAAACAAGCAAAACTCCCATATAAATTCTAGAAGAATGTAGAACCTGATGTAGGGGAGAGTTGGGTATGTTCGGTTGTCGGCTAAGTTCGTTTTTTCTTAACTACTTTAAAAAAAAATTTGTATAAACTATTTTGAAGAATGTTGTGTTATATTTGTAATGCATAATTCTTCAAAAGTAATTTTACAAAAAAAATTTACATTCTCATCACATGAGAAGGTATTAATTTTAGTCAAATTTTGACTTTTGCTAATTTTATGAAATCTTTGCGTTTTGAGATGCCCTGAGTCCGAAAAATAGGGTCCGGCGAGTGCGTCTGTCTGTCAGTCCGTCTGTAAACGGTTTATGTTGTTCTCATGATAACTCTTGAAGAACTTATCAGATCGTTTTTAAATTTAACACACTTAAAGTTGGTGTAAAAATGAAGGCTAAGTTCGTTAACCTGACTTTTTCCCAAAAACCTACCAAAACTACAGTAGATTCAAAATTTTTTAAAAATTTGATTTTTTAAAATTTTAGAATTTTTAATTTTATATTATTTCAGATTAGAATAATAAAAACAACTTTCCTCTAGAACATTATTTGATAAAAACTTAATTTTCGAAGTTATAGTTCCTTAAATGGTCAAAAAACTTTTAAAATCCCAAAATAATACTGAAAATTGCATTTTTTAAAGGAATAAAAATTAGTCAATTGATTTTAACCTATTCTCACCCTAATATACTTAAAAAACAAACTTATACACAAAAAAGTTGTAATTTCCAGAAAAATCACTCTCTAAATATATTGTTTGTGCGCTTTTTTGACAAAAAAATCAATATTCCGACTCTATTATCTCCGAAATTTTTACATATGCAATTTTGTCACTAGAGACTTTTTTCGCCGCTTTGCATCAGCTACAATTTTGCTGTTGACAACTGTTTGCCTAACCTTTGTAATTTTTTCCCATTATAACAGAATATTACAACATTTTTAAAAATAATTAATAAGTCAAAATGCGTTCACTTTGTTTGTTTACTATGTTATCTAGTTTGTGAACGAAGGGTTTTGAGAAAATTTTTTTTTCTAGAAATGGCAAATGATTTTCACCAAAATTCAAATTTTTTTCTAACCTTTTCTTAGCCGATAAACAAATTTACCCGACTCTCCCCTAACAACGATGACCTTGTGTGTGACTAAAAAACTATTGTATTTTAATTATATTGACAATATAAGTTCATTCAAAAATAAGTTTTTATTGTAAATTACTAGTTCTACATTAAATCTATCATTTTGATTTTTTCAAGAAGACTAGAGAGAGAAGGGCTAACTCGGCTGTTTTCTCACTCACAGCAGTGAGTCAGAATTAGTGGGATTATGAAGGCGTGGTTAGATTGCGCCAAATATCTTGTTTCGGTTCTGCACATCTCGCACACTCTTACGTTATATATTTAAATACGTGACAAGCGTGTGTGAGGGGAAGTGCAGAATCAAAACAAGATATTTGGCGCAATCTAACCACGCCTTCGTAAGCCCCCTATATTTGTCCTACCCTCACTACTGCAGTTAGCCCTCCTGTCTCTAGTCTTCTTGGATTTTTTATATTAGTCGACATTTTAAATTTTGAAAATCTGCCTCAAACTTCATAATAAAAGACTGAGATGTCATTTATTTTTTCTGATAAATCAGAGAAATCTTTTCAGCCTAAACATAGGGGAGACTGGGGTAAACCCGCTCACTAGCGATTTGACGCTATAAACTCAACTTAAGATGGAGATATTTGTATTATTTTTGAGACTTAATTAATTCGACAAATTTTTTTTTATGCTATTGGATGTCCTTTTTCGAAATATATATGTGCCCTGACGCGGTGAAAGGGACCTTACGTTAAAAAAAATTGATTTTGAATTCTTGATACCATTCTATCCAGATTTTTTCAATTGATATAATGGCATTAATAACTAAAAATTAATTTTTGAGGTCGTAAGGTCCCTTTCACTGCGTCAGGGCACATATGTAGTTTTGTTTGATTTCAAAAAGATTTATTTAAATTTATTCTGAAATGTGAGAAATACATTCGGGGTAAAGCCGCTCACTTACATAGGTTTACAAACTAAAAATTTTTTTTTGCCAATCGAACAAAACATTTTTTCCTCGAATAGTAGGTGTTTTTTGAGTAAGAAAATCATAGTTTTAATTGTTTTCCCTCGTGCAGTTTTTCTGTAGCTTCAAATTTTGCATTTTCGAGGTGCGACACCACTTAAACTTATCTGTAGGAAAATTCGCTTGTCAAAATATAATGAATGAGGTATCATTGGAAAGGTAATTAAATTACCTTTCGATCCATAGGTCACAGATTAAAATTCAACAAAAATTGAGGGAGTTACCGACGATTAAAGATGAAATTTCATGACAATTTTGATGATTTTTAGATATTTGAGTAACTTCTATTATTTTTTTCTACATCAAACAGAATTTAATCGATTTAAAAAAATTTGTCCGCCATATTGGATCCACCATTTTGAAATTTAGAAAACAAACATTGGATTCCAAATCTACGATTTCCGAAATCCTTGATTAGTGATTTTAGTAACTTAAGAGCTTAACTAAATTCTATTACTTCAATTTTTGCTGCAACTGTTTAAGAGATACCAAAAATGAAGAATGTAGTTTCGTTCACTAAATTTAGTGTAGAATTGTCATTTTTAATCCACTCGAGGTCGACAAGGGCTCAAAATTTATGTAATGATATAGTCTATCAATAAAAAAATTAAAACCCAAACATTCTTTCTTGTTTGATGTAGAAAAAAATAGTAGAAGTTACTCAAATATCTAAAAATCATCAAAATTGTCATGAAATTTCATCTTTAATCGACTGTAACTCTCTCAATTTTTATTGAATTTTATTCTGTAACCTATGGATCGAAAGATAATTTAATAACCTTATCAATGATACCGCATTTATTATATTTTGATAGGCTAATTTTCCTACAGGTAAATTTAAGTGGCGTCGCACCTCGAAAATGCAAAATTTGAAGCTACAGAAAAACTGCACGAGGGAAAAAAATTAAAACTATGATTTTCTTACTCAAAAAACACCTACTGTTCGAGAAAGAAATGTTTTGTTCAATTGACAATTTCACTGTAAACCAGTGTTATTAAATTTGTGTAGGAAGCAGAATCAGTATTAACAGTATTTGCGTTTTTTGGCGATCTTAAAATTTTTAATATTAAAAATATTTATTAAAAGAAAAATAATATTCATTTTCTAACAATGTTATTGAATTAGTGGGTAATTAGTTGAATATTTAACATTTTGAATTTCCCGCATTTCGCGATTTGTGGCGATTTTTTTCAGTAGATGGCGCCAAACTATCAATATTTGTTGGCAACATTGAGCGGAATCATGTCTATATCAAAACCGACAGAATAGCTCGGTCGGATAAATGCCTAGCTCAGTGGGCGGACCAAGGGTACTTGGTTCGCGCCCATTAGCCTGGGATTTTTCTGGCATGTGAGATAATCTGAGCGGGAGGTTTGACGTCGAGGTATAATGATGTGCACTGTCGATTATTGTCCAGTACACACCGTTAAAACTCGGCTGTCGATAAACCGGTTGCACTCAGGAGAGGTTTTGTATAGTTTCCCTCTTCTCTGGCGAGAAATCCCATTGAGGGGTGGTCCAGGTAAATGCGAGTACTCCTAACCTCAAAAGTCGTTCTGTAGAAACGCAAAATCTAGTTGGTATATAAGTGTGTGTGTTTTGACAGTTGGCCAAGCTTCAAGTCATTTAAGAAGAAAAAAAATGTCTATATCAGTCATTATTAGTGATTATTAGGTTATAACGGTTATAACAAACAACGCAAACAAATAATCAAAATTTGTCGCTATCTTTTTCGGCTAAAAAAGACATAAATCTAGTTTGTTGTCTTCGTTCAGTTCACGTTTTATCATTGTTTATTTTTAAATTTAAAATTTTGAATTTCATTTGTTATTTTTTATCAATAATAAAATATAACTTGTTACATCCAAAATTGTATCTACATTTTAATTTTCTCTTAATAAAATATTATTTAAATTCACAGTTGCAAATCATGAAACCTATACTTATTATTTAATAAACCAATATTTATTGTTTATAGAACTCATAATTTATCATTAATAAATCATACTGAAGACGGAAATAAGGAGAAATTTAATATATACAAAATAAAACTGTCGAGATTACCTTAGATTCTTAAAAAAATCAAGTGATCGGGTTTACCCCGAGGGGTGAGCGGATTTACCCTGGAAAATTGTGATTTTGAAATTTGGTATATGTGTATTAAAAATTTTCCCTAAGTAAAACTAAAACAGATAAATCAAAAATTCTTCTTTATTTTGTTAGTAGAAATCATAAGCTTTCAAATTATATAGATTAACTTGGATTTAGAGAATAATTTCCAAGGTTTTTACCGTTCTGAAAAAAGTGAGCGGGTTTACCCCAGTCTCCCCTATATATATTTTTTTATAAACCCAGCTTAAAATCCCCGTACAGGATCCTTAAAGGATCCTATACGGGATTTTGCGACAAGGTTCCTGTGCAGGTTCCGATGCAGGAAATTAGCTATTAAAGGTTCATGTAAAGATTTCTGTACCGGAATACTTGCAGGATCCAGTACAGGAAACTTTGTAAAGGTTCCTATACAGGAACCTTTGCAGTTTTGTAAACTGCAGGTACTTAAGTGTAAAGGATCCTGTAGGGAACCCGTAAAGGATCCTACACGGTTTCCTCAATTAATTTAGTTATATTTTTAACTCCTGCGCAGTAGTTTTCTATGAGTTTCTCGAATGCGCAATACATTTTTCTGTCCAACATTGGTATACGAGCCTAACATATTAAAATGTGAAGTCTATTTATGTCAAATGTTACTTAACATATAAAAACTTTAAAAAATTAAAAAGTTTCCTGTACAGGATCCTGCACGTGTTCCTGTACAGGAACCTTTACAGGAACATTTGAAAGCTAAGGTTCCTGCATCGGAACCTGCACAGGAACCCTGTCCCAAAATCCCGTACGGGATCCTGTATGGAATCCTGCACAGGACCTGTACAGGATTCCGAGAGGATCCTTTAAGGATCCTGTACGGGGATTTTAAACTGGGAAAGAATTTGAAAAAAAGAACCCTACTGCAGCAGGTAATAATTTCAAGTCGGATTTCATGAACACGGAAAGTTAATTTTAATGTTTAGCTCTTTTAAGACATTTTTAGTAATTAAAATAAATATCACATTCTTATTAACTGTTAAAATAAAATATCTTTCCATGTAAATATAATAAATTCCTTATTAAACAAATTATAAAAACTAATGGTGCGTTATGGTACTAGTTATCCTAATCAACATTAAAATTTAAAAACTATCATTTTAAGTATCTCTTATTGTAAAAAAATAAAAATATTTCAGTGTAACTTCTTCTGCAAATTAACTCCAATTTTTCAGACGGTTTTTGTCAGCTAGGCTACTTGACCAAACAGTAAACTATATTATCTACAGATAACATTTACATATCTATGACATACTCTTTAGATATTTAAACCATAAATAATTAAAGAAAATCCTTTAAATAATAATAGATTACACTAAATATCTATTTAAAGGTGAAAACGTGCAATAATTTCCTAAACTCAGGAATACAATTTTTCCTATTTAATAGTTATTTAATCCATTAACGCCTGAAACCTCTGAAATTTTGTGTTTAATTTAAGATATAATTTTATATACTAAACATGCTCTCTGAAAATAATTGAAGCGTTTCATTATGTTTTCGGGGTCGCTCTACAAGATTCCGTGTTCAGATTTAAAAACATTTTTTTTAAATGAATACAAGTGTCCAAAATTGGCACAAACTTATGAATCTTTCAAAATATGTGAAAGCGGAAATAAAAAACACTATGGCGGCTTCAAAATGGCGCTAATTTGAGAAAAAATTAATCAATTCTTTTTATGTTGCACCGATTTAGACAATGGATAATAATGGATAAGAGACAATATGACTGACGAAAATTTTAAAAATTTACTCGATTCGCATGGATTTTGTTACTTAGGGGTTTTTAGAGTATCTGATTATGAATCTGCAATCGAATTTTTAAAATACAAATTGGCGGATCCAATATAGCTAACGAAAATTATTTAAATTTACCAGATTTGCTTGAAACTTGTTACCCATGGGTTTTTGGAGTCGCTGATTGTAAATCTATAAGTGAATTTTCAAAATACAAAATAGGGATCTAATCCCATATAGCACAAAAACTTTCAGAAAACTTCCAGGAAGTGTCCCGTGGAAACATTCGCAAGTTACCCTTGATAACTTCCTGGAAATTTCCAGGAAATACAATAATGTCCACAGGTTAGAAGCTGCCTATGGAAACTTTCTGGTAACTTCCTAGAAGAATCCCATAGAAACTTCCTGGAAGTTAACAGGAAGTTTCCAAAAATTATTAAAAATTTTTTTTAGTGAAATTATTATTTTAAAAATCTGAGTAACAAAATTGAAGCGAATCGAGTAAATTTTAAAAATTTTCGTGGGCCATATTGGATCCACCATTTTGAATTTTGAAAATCTGATTGCAGATTCATAATCAGCGACCTCAAAAACCTCTGAGTAAGAAAATTCAAGTGAATCGAGAAAATTTTTAAAATTTTCTTCGCCCATATTGGAACCGCCATTTTGAATTTTGAAAATCCGAGTACACATTCGTGATGAGTGACCTCAAAAACATATAAACACTAAGTACTATTACATTTCATAGCCATTGTCTAAATCGATGCAACATAAAAAGAATTGATTAATTTTTTCTCAAATTAGCACCATTTTGAAACCGCCATTGTGTTTTATTATTTCTGCTATCGCATATTTTGAAAGTTTCATAAGTTTGTGCCAATTTATGACACTTGTATTTATTTAAAAAAATGTCTTTAGTAAGAAAAAAATTATTTTAAAAAAATTCCATTTTTTCACAATTTGATGCACAAAATTTGCCATATTAAATTTCTTTTGCAATAAATAAAAAATCTGAGCACGGAATCTTGTAGAGCGACCCTGAACACATAAAGAAACGCTTCAGTTATTTTCATAGAGATTGTTAGTACATAACATTATATCGTAAATTAAACACAAAATTTCAGAGGTTTTAGGCGTTAATGGGTTAATTTATCATAATAATTTAGACTTCTCTTAATTGATACATATTTAAATCGGTTTGTGTGTTCAACAATGATAAAGCACCATTAACAAATTAAATTGATGTTATTTAGTAAATAATAGTAAACATTTACATAAGTATAAAAAGATGTGAACAATTTTTTTAAATTGTAATCAATTTACTCTATAGGTTGTCGTATAGGTGCAAAGCCTGGAAAAGCGTGAAAATGATGATTAGAAGTAAAAATATTTTAATAAGATAACTAAATCTATATAAGGTAACGTTTTATACAAATTTCTGTATAAAAAGTTTCTGGAATAGAAAAATTGTACCAACTTTATTTATATGATTCGTACACCATTAATTTATGTAAATATATTGAGCAATAGCTCAATAAGTAAATAGTGTTTCTACTTTCTTCACTACTGTAAGTAATGGCTTTGTGAGTATAAACACCATTTTTTGGTTCAGAAAGATTCTTAATAATAAAAAATCGTCCTCAGAATGATAGTTTTTCTTATCTTTCTTTTCCTTCTGTACATAATTTAAATTTAAACTTTTAAATTATTAAATAACATAACTTAAATTATAGAATAAATTAAAACTACAATAATAAAATTCAATATATAAGGTAAATTTTCTAACTAAATAGAATTTGGGTTTTTCAGAAACCTTGGTAAATATTTTATCTTATCTATTATACAATTATTTGAAATTTTAATGTTTTCTGTTACAAAAACAGAAAAAGTTGCTGATTGCATAGAATTTTTTTGCGTAGAATTAGAATCTGATTCTTAAATAATTATGTCAGGATTAAAAAAAAATTATTTGTCAAAACAGATATTTACGATCATTACGCTTAAAATTTTAAAACACACTTAAGTGATTGTCTATTTAAAATTTTGAAGCCTAATTTTACTATTGTATTATAGATTTTATCTGAATTAACCTATGTAAAATTAAAAATATACCCAAAATATTAATTTTTATAAATATCACAATTGTTTAATCAGACTTATCTGATTCTTTGTAAATTTGTACTTGACTCGGGAGTTAAACTTTTCGAGTTAAAAAATAAACTCCAAAAGAGAGTTAATTTACAACACCCCTTCATCAACACCCATGCGAGTTATTTTTTTCATGGGGAGTTATGCATTTGGGTGTTAAATTTTAGCTCTCTTTATTTAACTCCCCTGGCATTAACTCCTTAATGGGTGCGACTTTTATAGAATACCCTCGGGAGTTAAAATTTAACTCCCTTTTATTACAGTGTAAGAATACGTGAATATACAAAAATTTTTTTCTTCTAGATTAAAAATGTATAATCTGATACAACCCTGACAGCATCAGATTATTAAGGATATCTTATTAATGTCCTCAAGATAACCATTGGTCCAGGAAAATAGGATATTCGTAGGATATCCCAAGGGTCCCCATTATCCCTAAGAAATCTTAAGAATATCCTAATTTTCCTGAACCAACGTTTATCCCTTAAAGATCTATAGAATATCCGAATACTGTTTGGAAATATTTTTCTCCTCAAAAATACCATTGTAATTTTAAATTATGTATACTTTATTTTTCTGAAATCTTCACTTTAATATACGCCAGTCTACCAAAATTACTGTAATGTTATTGTAATATTACGTGTTACATGGGCAGTAAAAAATGATTGATTTTATTTCTTTTCATGGAAAAGTTGGATCCACAGACCATAGTGGAAAGAAAAGGCTGAAGTAAAGTATTAGTAGCATTAAAAGAGCTATTAGTCTGGTGTTTTCAGAGGTATATGATGAGGCTATAAACGAAGAGTGCCAGAAATGAGGAAGCTAAAATGCTTCTTCAATCAAAGGACGAAGTGCATAAGACATTAAAGTTTTGTGAGGTTAAAAAAACGTCAACAGAACGATAAAGGCGTATAAGCCCTGGTAGTCTAGAAGCTGGAAAGTAGACAAACAGGTAACAAAAGAAAGAAGAATTTGCGAAGAAAAGATCAACGATTTTAATCTAGGTGTCAGAAGGCAAGACATACGCTGACGTACTGGATAAACTTCGTAAAGCGTGAATCCAGACGTCAGTAAAGAGCGTATTGTGGGGGCAAGAACTACAAAGAAGAGAGTCTTTTTGAAACAAATCAGAAGAGATTCCAATAAATAAGATTTCACCTTTAAGGTCACCGATTTGGTTGGAATCATGGAGCGAGTACAATCGGTGGATTTTTCCGAGTAGTAAAGAACTAACTAAAGGGTTACCTACTTTGTAATGTAACTCTTTGTGGGAATTCAAGACACCTTTTTCTTAGTTAATAGAAAAATACTCTGCAGTACATGCAACGAATTTAAGCATTACTTACTCTGCCTAATCTGTGATGTATAGGAAACTCATATTCAAAGTATATTGAGTCGTTCATCTGCCTCTATCTTAGCATAGCATAGGCCTGTCTCTTTTCTTGTAAAAACTCTTGTACCATTCTTTCGTATCGGCGTATGAGAAGCTGTGACTTTTGTGATATCTGAACTTAAATCATTTTGCGCAAGATTAATTGTCAGCGAACGTCACATGGTCCACGAATCTTTCCTAGTCTCTTTTAGGTGCCGTTCCATTGGGATATGAAAAAAAGGTTCTGCCGAAATTTACGATGAAAAACGAAGGAAATATAATGTGTAAGTCTACCGGGGACAAGAAAATATCGACGCTTACTTGGGAAATTCCATAAAGTCGTGATGCAATTTGACGATTATCATATTCGAAATATATTGAGACAGCTTTATTAATTAATTTGCAGAGTCTTTGTTAATTATTTTGAGTTTTATTGATAAATTTTTGTCGAGTAAAATAATTGAAAAGACAAAATTTCTGATTGTTTGAGACGCTCTTGATTTATTCGAGTTATTCAAGGACATTTCAAAGATAAAATATCTTTCCCTATTCAGTCTTTTTTATTTCAATATGAATTTTGAATAAATTTCTTTTTTCCATTAGTACAAAGTATAGAGCTTAATGACCTATATGTGACTTAATTTAAAAAATATGGTTTATTTTCTGTAGCGAAAGTCTGATGAATATTTAAAAAAAGAGTTATTATTTTCTTATATAATTTCTATGTTTAAATTTAATTAAAATATACAAACAATAATTTCGAGAATACTTAAAGTAAGGAAAATAAGGTTTTAAAATATGAAGACTAAATTAATATTTTCTCTGCTTAAAACGCAGAACTTTATTACTATTTCTAGTATATTTTTATACGTTTGAACTATGTGGAACAGAGGGTTTGGCGAAAGAAAAATATTTCTTAATGAATTCACCCCAACAGTGTGTACATAGTACGTATAATAGAACTAATTATATAATGTGAAAAATAGTGAAGACCATGTGTGCGGCATTTTTTGGAATTTACCACCTAATTACCAGTATTTTGCTTGGAATCACTGAAAGTTCCAAATAGATGATGATTAATAATCCTCGTTGCTGAAGCAATATGACTGTTCACTGATGGCGAAGGTCTTCCTCCTTTTAATCCATTACGATGGTTATTGTTATCTTCTTTTACATCTTCCTTTATTGGTGAACTTATACAATCTAAGAGATCTTGGTTGTTAGGCAACTGAGCGCGTGGTTTAATATACTGAAATAAGAAGTATATACATCAAGGGCATGAAATTCGATCAACCGTAACTTTTAAATAATTAAAAAAGATACCGATATTTCAGCATATCCTATGAACATTTTAGCCGTATCTGAAAAAAACTGACGATAGACAACATCGTAGAATATTGCTGTTATTAATGAAAAGTTTCTTAAGACTATTAATTCAAATTGATATCGAACTTTTAATGAATGTTTTTAGGATATACTGAAATATCCGCAGCGGTTTAGGGAAAATATAAATTAGTCGAGAATTTTATGTACTATTACATAAAAAATATAAATACCTGTTGAGTGCGAGTTTTCCTATGTTTTGGAATTGATTCATTTATGTTTAATTTACTGCTTTTATTTAATAAATTAATATCTTTGAGCGATTCTGTACTCGGTGATATATTTAGAGTAAAATGGGCTACTCCACCAGACACCGACTTTTTTACTGTCATATTGCTACATTTATCTGTACCTTCTAGTGGATTAACATATAAATTACTATCTGCATCTTCGGTTAAATCGCTTTGGGAATAAAATGGATGAGTCTGGCAGCTAGCATACGTATCAGAACTATCCACACTGCCGCGTTCGTTGTAATTATTTTTACTAATGCATACATTTGATTCTAATATCGGGACTGGAGACAGTTGGAAATCATCAAAACAGGTATTTTCCAAACTACTACCTCTCAATGATTTTAATTCTTGACAAATTGAAGTTTTGAAATCACTTGTTGCTAGAGGCATAATATCTTCTGCATCTCGATATTCTTTATATTCCTAGAAAAAAACCATATTTGTTTTTGTTACATAATGCATAAAAACACTTATATTACATTTACTTTTCATATATCTTTATAAAAATATACATTTTTTCCGTGCGATAATATTTATAGAATAGGCTCCATATTTTTTTTAAATGTCAAATTAAAATTTAACTTTTCTTTAGGAAACAGAAAAATTGTTAAATATGCAATCAAGTTCCAATGTCCAAATGTTATTTAAGTAATAGTCAAGTAAATTAAGTTGCTGTTCTGTTTCTGTTACATGCTTTTTCATTAAATGATAATTTTGTTTTTAGCAATTGAATAACATTCATAGCCCTCTTCTTCTATAAAAACTTCAAACCACTATAATCATAATACTCAAGGTTCCGTGACATCATGTCAAGGCAGATAGGTATAAGTACTTTTATTCATTGTTAACTATGTATCGCAATTTTTAGTTGCCATCGGTTAGTATGATCATGAAAGCTTTTTAAAGCGAGGATTAGAATACGTAAAATTTCAAGAAGTATGTACGTTGTGAGACACTTAACAAGGAATCTAAAAAATTAAAACCTCTAAAAACAGTTGAGTTTTAGCCAAATTTAAAAGCTAAGGAGAAAGTCGTCAAAATTGAGAGAAAAAAAGAGTTACGTTGAAAGACAAACGCGAAGAGAAACAGTTCCGTGAATTTCACATAACTTTTTTGGATTAGAATATATAGCCATTCACTAAACTAGTTTTCTATTTTTAAAGATTTAAAAACTTGTTCAGAATGTTACTAAGTCAGTACTATACAAGTTACGATTCAGTGGAACAAAAAATCATGTTCGTTTTAAAAACGTTCTTCACGAGGTATCAAGGCCGTTTGGATTTTCAAACAAAGCTTCAATGGAAGAATCCCAATGACTATATTGGTGAAAAAAAATAACTCTTTCTATAAGAAAACAGTGTAAAATATTCGTACTAAAGGGTTATGTTTGATCGCACATGCAGACGGACGAAGTAGGTTTTTGATCGTCGATAGCATATTCGCAATACAAGTAAGAGATACAATACAAATTATGCTGCTGAATACATTCGTAGATAAATTCGAATCCTGGAGATTAGATTTTACAATTCTATGAATTGTAAACATATTTTAGGCACCAATTTGTAATATTCGTTATTTTTGTTTCTACGAGAGGAATAATAATTTAATTTTACAAATGTCTTTTTTAATGGGTTTGTCTATATTAGTGGCTTTAGATAACAGTTGTCAAGAAGTAATTTTTGGATAAATTTTATATTTTTTTTATGAAAACTGATGTTATGAATAAAATTTAATTTTTTTTCAAAAAATAGGTTTTTGGTAGTAGTCAGAATATTTATTTAAAAAGGCTTTTGTAATATCTGTGCTTAAAAAGCCATAACTCACCCTCACTGGGTGCTTACTGAGTAAAAATGAATGTTAAAATTTACTAGACTTACGAAATTGTCCGTAATAGGAAAGACTTATTTAGAGTCATAAGACTCACTGAATGATTATATTCTTTTAATATTATGAGAGAAGAATATAAAAGCCGGGAAATTTGTAACCTTGTAGTTCTATCCGTATACTTTTATCTCTTTTCAGACCTGTTGTGAGAAGGACTATTGCACTTGCAATATTTAAAAATAATTCAAATGTAAAATATGGAAATATATGGGTTAGACTTGAGTAATAATAATAATTATAGAAATAAATCAAGTTAACCACTCGAATATTTATATAACCAAGTTATTTATTATCATCCCAATTATTATATACCTTATATACCCCAAATTTTCATTTAGACTAGTGAATTTATGACCTTATAATAATTCCAGTTTAGAACTGATTGCAAGTATGCTGGGGTAGTTTAGAAAGAACCTGATACCTGTAAAACGAACTTGGAAAATCAATCGACTTTTGTGGAAAGAACTTTCGGAATAAATAAATAAAATGTATTAAAATAACAAATAAATTTGGTTTTAATAAAACGTGCTTCATACTTTAGGACCCTGTAAAACTCATAAAAGATGCAACAAGTACAAAACATTTGCTGTTAAATTTCTATTACAAGAATATTAAATTTTTTAACATAGGTATAGCTTACATTTCGTGTTATACAAATAATCGTAACAATCTAATTAGTATACATAATTAATTTCAATTAATATTTTACTCTTAAAAATATATCACAAAGTTATTATTTTTTAATTGATGATTACATAGTTGTATGTGGTTGTCAGTGTCAGCTTTAAACTTGAAGTGGTACATAGGGTGCTTTAAACGAAGATGAAGTGAAAAAACTGCATCTCTACCTGAAGACATATTTGCTGCTTTATTGTAAGCAGATAAGTGTTACTTGGGTTTCAGTGTAAGAAGTGGCTCAAAGTTGAAACATTATATTCCCAGTAGCACTTTATATTACAGCAATATTGAGAACATTGTCTAAACATTACCAATGTTTGACTCAATGTCGTCGTTGCACAACGACAACATTGAGTTGCACCTTACGGACAACTACTAGTATAAACTATGACATTCTACATCTGATACGATGATTAATGATGTAATCTCGACCTATATTGTAACCCACTAAATGTTACATACTCCCACCATCCTATAATCGCAAACTAATCCTATAAAATTTAATTTCAATGGAAAGATTAGCTATTATCATAAGTTATTCAATAGCATACAATAGTCATTCGAACTATTGAGTATTGTTGTTTTAGTCTGAAGTGTGTATTGAGTGATACTAAATTTGTACTGTTTTAAATTATCTCTTAAAAGTAACGAAGTAAATTGAATTATTTGTAAACTAAAAAACTAAGTGAGTTTAATTACAAACAAGTGTCAAAATAAATAACCAACTTCTTAATAACTTTTCGTCGTTGACTTAATGTGACACGATATCAGACTTCACCCTGTCAAAGAAGAAGAAGAAATGTATTGTTTTATTGGAATCGTTAGAGACGACTGGAATTAATGTATAGAAAAGGCTTCATATCTTAGCGTCATTACCACACAACAAAGAGTTGTTCAAAATCCTTAAGATACAAAATTTTGCAAACTTTGTCCGAATTTAATTATGAAAAACCTTATACAGAAGAAAATTACAGTGCAGAAATTGTGCATAATTAAAAATGATATTTATACACTTACACATGAAAAATATTTTCCAGTATATGTTGAATAATCAATTCAACAATTAAATAGTTCATTTTTCGACACGAGGACATTATCCTTTAATGTAATAAAAAGAGCCAAAGAAATACATATCTATTTTATAATTTCTACTTTATATTTTTATGAAATTAAATTACTATTGAAGTAAATACCTTCGTTGTACAAAAGCAACACTCGAATTCACTAGGTAGTTCATCGATTTTTGGCTCGACTTTTCTGTTATCTTTTCTCTCGTCATCCTACAAAGCAATACATAAAGATATATTTATTTCTTTTTACAGAAAAGTATTTATGTTTTATTATAATGATAGAATTATATAATTTAATTAACAAAAGACACCTTATTAAAGACAACTAATCTACTTTATGTGTTGTTTAAAATACATTATAAATAATAGAATCTTAAATAAAAGAAAAATTCTCCCAAAAGAAGAGATAAAGTAGTTTTACGAATATTTTATGAAAAATATTTTCAAAAATATATTTTTAACATAAAATTAATAATGACACTTTAAACCTTGCACAATTTTTTACAATTTAAGTCTTGTTGCGAATTTTGATTATATTGATAACCGAGTCGGCATTGGAAATGATTTCAAAACAAAAATAGTTAAAAATTTTAATCTATCATTCAAAAAACAAATGAGTTTTTTCATGTACCTAAATTGTCTCTAATTTCTAAATCTTTTATTACCAAATACAGGATTATAATAAGTTGATTATTTTACTAAATATAATGCCATCCTCATTCTATTCATGGAATGTATCAAATAATGATGCAGCAAATTTGCAATGATAAGTATGTAAGTAAGTTTCCTCAGTAAGTTTACAGCAGACTAGCGCAAAGCTCGGAATTTTACATTTCATGGTTGCTACGAAGTGTAAAGTGTATAAAAATAATTGAATACAAATAATCGTATTTGCTTTGATCAACCCATTGTAATTCCTGGCTATTACATTACTTTTTTCAAACTTGCAGTAAAACTAAAAATATTTTTTTCTCTTTTTCATTAGATTCTAGTGGTGGACGAGAACCTAATTTTTTCGAACATTTTTCTTTTCCAAAAAAGAAACCGCCCTTGTAGTTTATGAGTATATGGCTCTTTTTAGAGCCATATGTATGGATATGACAACTATATAGATAGGTGTACCAACCGTATATATGGATGTGCCAACCATACTTTCGCTAACAATATCACTATTGATGTCACAACCATACCATTTATTTCCGTGTAGGAAATAGTGAGGAATTAAAATTAGTACGAATCTATTGCCACGTCACTGGAATCGGGAGGTGAACTGTCTACAAGGCTTAAGGGGATGTCAAAGTCGATGCGATTTTCCCATTGAGCTTCAATGGGAAAATCACATCGACTTTGACACCGCCTTAAGACGGTCATTGGTTCGTTCGGTATACTTTCCATACAATACTAGGAATTATGCGCAATCAGATAAGAGGTGTCTGACATCAAACTCTGTTCTAGAAGCCAAGTGGATTCGTAAACCAAGATAATAAATTGGGCCATCAAGCATGGAACCAGGTGGATAGATGATAGAAAGAAGTGGGACTATCGATACATTCGAGTAAAACGAAAGCTGTTATAATGAGAAAAAGTTTGATAACTTATAAATAGAAAGAAAATAAGAGCAGTGATGGCAAAAGCTGTCCATTATTATTTTTTGCAAAGTAATAGGACGGATCTCCCAAAAATTGATAAAAAAAAGTCTTTTCAAAAGAATAAAACGATAATTTACAATGTGAAACTCAATAGTTTTCTACCATAAGTAAAATACCTCACGCTGACTGATGAAACTTGAAGTTGTTCTTTAAATGACCGTTGATTGGCTATGCTCGTAGAGAATATCCAAAAAATTGGAAGTTGTGGAATTTCTCTATGGGAATAGTCAATCAAAATTTGAGAAATTCTAAATATACATACTCAAAAACGTGAAGGTGTACAAGAGCCTTAAAGATTCTGAACATTGCAGTCAAGGTAATTTGAACTTTCAGAAAAGTTTCGATGCTGTGTAGGGACCCATGAATAATGATCAAAACAAAATTTTGTTTTACAGAAGCAAAATGGGTTTTAAAATGGTTCCACATTTTGCTTTAATTTGTTAAATTTATTATAGTACTTGGATTTGGAGGTATGTCCAAGTTTGTAAAATGTAAACAAACCAAACACAAAAATCACATTTTTTAAATATTTTTTTCTCTCACAAAAATGAACATTTTTACACATTCTTTTCGGAAATCATGACTTAGAGTGTCATACTCTCCAATGAAATTATTTTTGTGTATGATCAATAAAAAGCAATACGTAAAATAACAAATTAAAATAACCTGTAAAATTGCATTTCTGACGTGCCGCGAAAATTAAACGGTTTGAGTATATCAGAAGCACGGACTTTCTGAAAGACCCGAAGAGCGATTGGACGATCAGCATGTGGAAGAGGAAATTTTTCCCTTTGAAATCACAAGGAGAAAGGGTAAAAACTTCTGCAACGTCCGTGCGGTTGATTTAGTCAAACACTTAACCTTTTCGCGACGTGAACTCTGTTGCTCTCCGCGCATGCGCAAACCTTACCAAGGACGTATCGACAACACTAGGCGAAAATGCACAATTTTGTTTTACTCTGAAACTCAGTTATTTTCACATGCTTTCAGCTATGTTAGGTGTAGTAACCAAATTCAACACTTCAATTTACCATTTTAATAAAGAAAATGCAATTTTATATGCATTTGTAAAAATAGGAACCGCGAAAAAAGTATACAAGTCGGTCTTCTACTGCTGCTTATTTTCGCGGTTCCTATTATTACAAATTAATATAAATTTGCATTTTCTTTATGAAAATGGTGAATTGAAGTGTTCAATTTGGTTACTACACCTAGCATAGCTGAAAGAATGTGAAAATAACTAAGTTTCAGAATAAAACATAATGTGTCTTTCCGCATAGTGTTGTCAAAGTATCCTTGGTAATGTTTGCGCCTGCGCAGAGAGCAACAGAGTTCGCGTCGCGAAAAGTTTAAGTGTTTGACTATATCAATAGAACTGACGTTGCAAAAGTTTTTACCCTTTCTCCATGTAATTACAAGGAGGAAAGGGCAAAATTTCCTCTTACATATTATGCTGACCGTCCAATCGCTGACTGGAACTTCTTTATCGTTCGTGCGGTTGATATAGTCAAACTTTTCTGCAAGTTTGCTCCGGAAACTTTACACAAGGCGGACATTTGACAATTTGCTGCAAATTTGCGAAGTTTGCAATGCAAAATTGCTGCTAACTTTCTGTAAAATGTCTTAAAATTGTCACTTTTTCACCCCTCCCTACCCCTACGTAGACCAGCGTAGATTTCGACTAAACCCCTCCCCCCGCCTGGTAGAACGTAGTTTTTTTTAATTCTATTAAAATCCATTTTCACTACATAAATACATAGCCTAAATAGAAATAAGTCAATTAAAACACAATAATTTTTTTTTGCTTATTGCAACCCTACTAAAAATAAAATCACAAAACTTCAAAAATTTAGTCAGAATTTCTGATGATTTGAGACTAGTTTTATTAAAATTACAGCCACAGAACGTCAGGCTTGAGTCATGTTTAATCAGAAAGCTTCAAAAGTAGTCAGGTTTTTTATACAAAGTCGACACCCTCTTTTACCTGGAAAAAGGTCAATTGACCGTCATAAAATTGAAGAGAAATCTTTTTATTTGTTTACGTTCATATTTATTTAAACATTATACTTTTTTATCGACTGAGAATTCATCTAACAATATGTTTGTATTATTTATACAATAATATATCCTTTATAACTTTAATTTAAAAATGATATCAGTTTTTATTTATCAATTACGGTTTTCGAGATATGTTACAGTTTTCTTTAAAAAATGTTTTTTAAAATAAATTTTAGATATTTGTAATCGTGGAGATTTCTAAATTCTGCATTTATATTTATTTCACTTGAAATTTTCAAATTGCAAAACTTTGAGCAATAAAAATCAGGCTAGAGACCCGAAGATCCTAACAATAGACCCAAAATTCTATATTTGTAAAAAAAGGGCTACGCAGAAATTTAAAGTTATAACAGTACTTTTCATTTACCCACTATACTTCGGTGGGGGGCTGTAAATAAAAAAAGATAAACTCAATGAGAAATAATCACAAACCATAAACATCAGGATTCAACAGGAGAATAAAAACCCTGTAGTCAGAACTAACCAAAAGCTTCAGAAAACGTCAAAGTAGTCACAAAACATCTAAATTTCTTACGTTTTTTGATTATTCCTTATTTTATTTTTAGCAGGGAACATCAAAATCTTCCAACATAAATCTTATTATAATTTTTTTTCGAGTTTGGAATTACCAGCGTTATTTAAAAAGTAGCAAAATAAACAATATATAAAAACTACGTAGTTGTAGCTTCATCCCCTCCCCTCCCCCACGTAGTTTACCGTAGACTTTCGCTGAACCCCCACACCCCCTAAGCTGTCTACGTAGATTATGGATGATCCCTGGTGAGAAAAAAAGGTGTCTCAAAAATGTGATTTTAGTGCTTGGTTTGTTAAGAACTTAAAAACTGTCAATATTTATGTTTCGGAAAGTTCGACATATTTGTTAGATAATAATTTATTATAAACGTCCGAGCATGTTTTTTGAGAAATGCATTGAATTAGTCGATTTTGAACTGTTTTTGCCTGAAAATATTCGGACGTTTATAATGATATCTCACGAACCGAATAAAATTTTTAAACTATATTTTCGTCTTATATTAAAGACGAGACTTGAATGATCACAAATATGTAAGTTTTAAATTTTTCCTGGAATGTTTAAAAAATGTGCAAGCGTTGAAAAATTTTAAGAAAGATTTTATTTTTTAAATTTTTTTGTCAAATTTATCGTTTACTACAATCTTTGTATTAATTATTGAAATTTTCAGTTATGTATCATTAATCGTATATTTTAAAAATCGTTTGAATATTATATTTGTTAATTTTCTGTCATATTTGTACTTACGAAAAAATCGTGATTTAAAGATTGTTATGCTTTTGGGCCGAGCGCGTGCAGCCGTACCGATAATTCCCGACGGAACTGTAGCTATTAAGTTAATGTGAGCAAAGAAGGCTAACATTTCTTTTAACAAACTATTACATTTTGTCAAATTTTTATAATAGGGCTTTTAATTTTTTAAATTTATTTCAAAGGCGCTTGTTGAATTTCCTAAATGTACCCACGAAAATAATACAATTGTTGCTTTTTATAATTTATATTAACAATGAATGCTACAATTTAAATTTAAAAAATTACATTTTAGCTGCATAAGCAGGGCCCCCAAGAACCCTTGAGTAACAAGTTTCAATTCTTAAGTAATTTTACATTAATAATATTTAAGTAATTATTGTTTTCAGTTTTATTAATTATCAGCTTGATTCTTTAAATGTTTTAATAATAAAACATTTGATTAAATTAAACATAATATAATATTGGTTTGAAACGATATTGTCAACCAAAAAATAAGTAATGAAGTCTAAAGTGATAAAAACCAGTGGGTAAATGGGCATAGCTGGTGAAAAGATATCCTATGGTTTTTTTAGAATAATCTATGTCCTTATGCACACAAGAAAACTATTTAAAAGAGAGTACACTGAAAAAAATATATTTATTTGTCTGCCATAAATATAGCCAATTCTGACATATTATATTGGTAGATATGATACTGCCATACAGTATTGCTGTTTTAGCCATACGTAGTGTAGAACAGCAATATGTATTTGAGAGAATAGCAATACGGTATTGCTGTTTCAGCTATACATCCTAACCATACTTGTATGTCAAAATTAACATTATCATTTTTTTCAGTGTATATATCGTTTGAAAATACCTATTCATAACTGAATAAAAAATTAAATATTAACATATTATATTTTGTTCTGTATCATTATATGCTTAAGCATTAAAATTTTTTTTTTAATTAGTTCATTTTAATTCATTATTATTACTTCTTAATCAGTATAGAACTCTTTTGAAAGTTATTCATTTACTATTTATTTCTATTTTGGGATAAGATTTCTGACTTCTTATAATTGAAATTAATAATTTTTTACATACATTTTTTAAAGGTGTAATGAAAACTTCTATAATTTAAGAGATATGCATTTTAAAATGTCTCTTACCCAAAGGGTTCCAGAAAGATAACAGAAAATAATATCGCCCCAAGCCACAAATAAGTTTCTTCGTGTGAGTGTATGTGTATGTAACATGCGTTCTGCAAAAATCCATTTTTTCTATTTTATTTCGAGACTTTTAATTCCTTATAAAAGTGACCTTTAGAGTTTCCTGTAATGTTTGGAAAGCCTTCCCTGTAAGGTAAGATATTCAAGCTATAGTTTACAGATGTGCTTCAGTAGTTTCTTTTCTTGTGAACTTTAATTCTTTTTTTTTGGAAATTCTAATTTTATTAATTTGACAGACTTCCAATTTATTTTATTTCTATTAAAGATTAATTAATTTTTTATTAGGTCAAACGGGTAATCGACAATTTTTACTATTGGGATCGAATGATTCTTTTTTTCATTATTGTTAATTAATAATAGTGCAAGTATAATGAAATATTTAACTTTCGAATGTTTTAAATTTTTGACACGAAAGTTGACTGAACATTGCATGAAAGTTTAAAAATTTTTAAACTCTCATGCAACGTTCAGTCAATTTTTACGTCAATCATTGAATAACATCGGTCATTTAAAGAAAAACTCCAAGATGCATGAGCTTTGCAATAAAGATTCCAAAGGTCGCAGTCAAACTAATTTCAACTTTAAGGAAATTTTCGGTGGTATATGGGATCAATGTGATTATGTCGTTATCATTAATTAAAATTCATTATTTGTTCATCAGCGGTTGTCAATAATAAATCGAATCATTGACTATATTGTGATTACAGCAAAAATTTTTTTATTTTTAAGTTAGGCAGCTTTTTCTTTATTTTACCATGTGACATTACAAAATTGTTGCTACTCACAAGAATTTTAGCTTTAATTTATTTTCTATTTAAAATTTTTTAATTTATTAATTAAGCCCATTTAATCTCTGGAGGTGGTAAGAATTTTTCAAGAATAGATAGTCAATACTAATTAACTAAATGAGAATTAATTTTGTTAATAAGTTTGTTTCTTGTTACATTGGAGTCATTTTGGAATCATCTAAAGCCTACCTAACTGTCATCTATAAGTTTCCTTTTATCAAGAATCAAAATGCAATGAATGTATTACTCCCATGTATTATCAAATTAATTTAAAAGTATCGAAGACTTGTAAGAGTCATTGCTAAAAATGTAGTCTGTTGATAAGACAGAAGCGAAAGCGTATCCAAGAAAATCTTTAGTATCAATAGATCAATACCTATCAATGAATATGACGAGCTAAGAATTGTTATACAATAATATGTTGCAATGACATTGAAATTATTCTAACTTTAATTCTAATTATTGATCAATATCAACTTATTTCCCAAACTTTAACCATTTCCGCTGAATATTTTCACACTTAGACTTTAATTTTATGTATTAAAGCTGATGTTCCAGGTAAAAATGGGAAATCCGACATAATTCGTATATGGATTACCGGATTCGTACCGGATTTCCTGTCAAATTCATATGATTATTATTATGAAGCTGTGTTTGGACTAATTAAATGCGGACTAAGCAGTTCTTCTTTACCTGTGGAAATTCAAAAAAATTTATTGACCTAAGAAGATTTAGAAAATGCTCTTGACGATTTAAACCAGCAACAAGGCACTGTGTTGTATGAAGAAATAATTAAGATTCAAAAACTGCCGGAATAATCAACTGTTAACCATACACATTGACTGTGGTTCTTTAGATTTAGAGATCGAAGATAATCTTATTTGTCACTTGCGTATCCGGAGAAACGGTGTTCTTGACAATCAGCGTGATTACTATAATAGTCAGAAAATCGCTCCCGAAAAAATGATAACTTTCTCTGATATTCAATTTCCTCCACTACTAATTGAGTCTTGCATAACTCTTTCGGTTCCTGCTGTAGATCGTAAACCATTAGATTTCGCGACTATTATTGGTGTTATTTTAGATGTTAAAAATAGTGCTTATCAGATAGAAACTAAGAGTGGAATTATAAAAGGTTAGTTTCCTGGAACTGATATTGTGCAATCGGCAACCGAAATTTGCCAGGTACTACTTAGGAAATTCTTTGTAATCTGCATATTTTAATATCTTCTAATTAAGTATTAATAGTACTTTTTTCGTTCTAAAATGTAATCAAATTTTTATTAAATATACTGAATACTTATTAAAATGACATTTCTTGCTTCATTTTATTTGGTTCTATTTGAAAAGAATTTATATTTTCTCGTCACATCCTCTAATGATCAATATAGGTCTTCATCAGCCAAATATTTAAATACTTTATTTTCTTTCTGGTTTTATTGTTAACAATAAGTCAGATATTAATGTTTAAATGGATTCGTTGTCTGGTAAATTATTAAATGTTAGTGTTTCAATTTAAATTTAAACCTGTTCACAAGCATTATTCATACCATTGCTGCTTTCAATATATTAAATAAATTAATATTTCCATCTGAAATACTTAAGTTTCCTGAACATAAATCTAAAGATTCATATAAATCTTTCCTTTCTTAAAAAAAATTGTATATCCCTAAAAATTGGACATGATTTTTTAACTCTGGATTTGTGATCATAGTTTTTTAAGTAGAGTGATTTTTCAATACTTTATTTATCTAAGAATAATATAACATCAATACCGATTAAAAACAAATAAGAGCTCACTATCACTTACGAAGCATTTTTTTGCAAGTTATGTATCATTATATTCCTCAGCTCTAGGATGTTAAATTAATGCGGTCCAAAAAATCGGTTAAAACTAATTCCACATAATCGGAATTTTCTAACATCAAGGATTAATCGAAGATATGAATACTCACATATTATGAACACATTAATTAAATTGTTCGCATTTGTGATATAATAATTAGAAGCATTTTTTCTCGTCTACCTTCATTATAATGTTCTTAGCCCTGCACCAAAAGATAAAGTACTAGATACCAATTTTAACAAATACATAAACTTTTGGTAAAAAAATTCATACTATTAATTTTAATAATGTCAATTAAAATTAAGCATTATATGCGGAAATGAGAAATAACTACCAAAATTAATTGATAAAAGTTTGTTTTATCTTTTTCAAATAGGACAATATTAATTTATGTATAAGTTCATATAAAACGTAAAAAATTGTACTTATAGAGAGAGTTTACGCCGAGTATTATATTTATGCTCGCGCGCGCATATACAAAAATATATGCTCCGCGGGCATATGAACCGCTGAATCGTAGAAGGGCACGTAAATTTTTTTTGATCGAAATCAAAGCTCTCCTAGACACTCAAAATTCAACTTTTGAGTTTAAATATTTTGAATGCATATCCTTAAAGGAAAAAACATTAAGCATATAAAATATTTAAAGTTAAGAGTAAAGTTTTCAGTGACCTAAAGGATTTTGATTTTAGTGAAAAAAATTTACGTGTCCTTCTACGATCCAGCAGCTCATACATTCGCATCTGCGCAAACTATCTGTCTGCAACTGTGTTGTGAAAGGTTAGAAACATCCACTTGCCTCGACCTCGAGTTTTTACACAAAAAATTTGTTTGTTGAATGAAAAATCATTATTTCATAAAAAAATCATCAATTTAATATCGGTAAATAAATAAGGTACTTTATTAGTATTGTTTATTACGTATTTGACTTAGATTTTAATATATATTTGTGAATATTGTAAACAAAAACACGAGTAACCTCAAAATTTTACTTTGAAAAAAAACTTTTTACTTTAACCACTTTAACATTAAATAATTGTAATATAATTTTCAAAAAAACTATTAATATATAATTATAAAAAAACAATTTTCATAAATTGAGATTATTTTATTATAATAATAATTGTATATTAAATGTTTTTATAATTTCTACACAAATCGTTGTATGAATGTAAATATACATTTCACAAATGTATATTTATTGTGAAATATAATATTGTTTTTTATAATTATATATTAATAGTTTTTTTGAAAATTATATTACAATTATTTAATGTTAAAGTGGTTAAAGTAAAAGTTTCTTTTTCAAAGTAAAATTTTGAGGTTACTCGTGTTTTTGTTTACAATATTCACAAATATATATTAAAATCTAAGTCAAATACGTAATAAACAATACTAATAAAGTACCTTATTTACTTACCGATATTAATTTGATGATTTTTTTTATGAAATAATGATTTTTCATTCAACAAACAAATTTTTTGTGTAAAAACACGAGGTCGAAGCAAGTGGATGTTTCTAACCTTTCACAACACAGTTAGTTAGTTAGTTTTATGTTTTAACGTTGGCACTTATATTGGCGTTTAGCCATGTATATCTGGCCATGACCTGGTACATTTCACAACACAGCTGCAGACAGATAGTTTGCGCAGACGCGAATATATGCCCGCGGAGCATATATTTTTGTATATGCGCGCGCGAGCATAAATATAATACTCGGTGTAAACTCTCTCATAGAAATCTATTAATTTTTTTTAATTATATGAATAAGATTGAAACTTGTTACTAGAGAATTGTGAAAACCACTAAATATAATTTTAATAATACATTTTTATAATTCTCAACAATTTGAACATGAATAATAAATAATAGGTATGAAAAAATGACAGGATATTTTGTTTTCTAATGTAATATGTTTAAAGAAGAAATAGTTATTTTAGTATCAAGGGCGCAAAACAGGTGAGTGCGACGATGGCGAGATGAAGGGACCGAGGGGACACAATTGAGCTCCCGGATCAAAAAACTCGATTTGCGGGAGAACACACACGCTAATACCGGTCGGGTGGCAGTGAGCGCCTCTGGGCCTCTCACTGCTACCCGACCGGTAATAGTGCGTGCGTTCTCGCGCAAATCGAGTTGTTTGATCCGGGAGCTCAATTTCGCGCCCGAGGCGAAGCCGAGGGAGCGAAAGTGTCCCCGAGGTCCCGAAATCTCGCCGGAGTCGTAATCACCTGTTTTGCGCCCTTGATACTAAAATAACTATTTCTTCTTTAAACATATTACATTAGAAAACAAAATATCCTGTCATTTTTTCATACCTATTATTTATTAATAATAATGACGCCCGCTGACGTCACACAAGCGGGCGGTAAAGTATTTTCCGCCCGCTTCCCATACTCTCGGGCAAAATGTGCTACTTTGCGCCCGCCTTAAGTGCCCAAAATGACATTCTTTCCGTGCAGGTAGGACAAAAATATATTTTCTACTGAATATTTAAGTGATTTATTGAAATATTTCTGTGAAAAGTCCTTAAATTGTATAAGTTCGCTCTGGGCACGAAAACGTCTTTGTTCTAGGAACGTTTCTAACACGTTTCTAGAACAAAGACGTTTCTGCACCCAGAGGGTTGTCAGTTTCGGGTTTATGAATTAGAAATAAAATTATTAAAATTAATGATTGAACTAGGCAAACTCGGAAATCTTCTAAATGACGTCTGATGCCCCGTTTTCAGAATTTTTTTTTAGCAGTAGTACATAGAGCAAATACTAAGGGGAATAGGTTCGGTTGTGGGCTAAGTTTCGTTTTTGACTCATAATTTGTGTTCTTGTAGAAATTAAGCAAACATATGTATATGTATTTAAAGCTAGGGACCTTTGCTAACTACTCGTGAAGAAAATAAATTGATTCCTTTGAGTAGAAAAATTTTATAAAAAATTCACTAAAGTGGTCATTTTTCTAACAAAGAAAATTTTTGTTTGGTTGTGGGCACTCTTGAAAAATCGATCAAAAATGCAAAAAAATTAATTAAGTAACCATTCATTAATTACATAAGGATGATTTCTTCTAATTTTGACATTTAAAAAATCAAAGTCTCATTATATTAATTTCCGTGATGGACCACGAAACTCTTAAAATTCATAAAACACTATTAAATGTTGTAAGGAATTACTTATCATTATATCGACAACGATATTTTACGATTTATCAAAAATAAGAGTGGTGTCCACAAACAAATCAATTTGGATGCTCACTATATACCCCCTTAAGTTCGTTGACCACAATTCCACATTAAAAATTGATAGAATATTCTAATGAAAGACGTATACTTGTGTTACTAAAAACAAATTTGAATTGCTTCGTCACGATAATTCTCCTTGCCCATCGATGTTTTTTATGGTCGCATGTAATCGTCCTGATACTAGTGAATGGTTGTGTCAGTCCGGAACTAACTTTAAAATTGCGCCTTGATGTTAAAGTCCTGCGATATTATAATCTAAAAATATTCAAAAATTGGTTTTTTATCATTTTGAAGTCATGTTATGTCAAAAAGAAAATAATGCCATGCGCGCATGACATGGTTTGTGTGTCATACATTTTCGCAAGGGCATATGCTGAAGTGCAATCAGAAAATAATATAAGTCAGGGAAAAACTTTACATATTTTTGATGCATCAACTGTTTTATTGTCAACCACCTTAGTGTATATGTTTGACATTGATGGAGACAAAAACGAGTGTAGAATATTGCTTGACAGCAATTCCTAACCCAATGTTATGACTGCTAAATTTGCTAAATTGTTGAGATTAAAGAAACGTAAAACAAATGCATCTATTGAAGTAATTAATAATTATGAAATCGATAGTTTGGAATGGATACACGCGAAATTCGAATCAAGATTTAATACAAAACAATAGGATTCCTTTGGCGCTTCCACACACTTAGCTGCAAAGTACAAAAATTGGATGGATCGTGAATGTAAAAATCAACAATCTACATACTCGGAATCAAGTATCATGCAATTTAATCAGATATCAATTTGCATGAACAATTGGAAAAAAATCTGCAAGATTGAGGAATTACTAGTATAGAAATATCTTTCTCCAGAGGAAGAGGCTAGTGAACATCATTTTCGAGAAACAGTTCAACGTGATTCATCAGGGAAATATATGGTTCGATTACCACTAAAGATGGAATTTGAATTGCTGGGATCATTTTACGAGGTTGCACGCCAAAGATTCTTTTTTCTGAAAAGAAGACTAGAGAAGGATCCAAAACTAAAGACTCATGTTGGGACTGGTGGTTCAGGATGGAGTGCTCGGGCTGATACATAGATTCAGATTATTTAATGTTGCAGTAGGAGCAGATATAGAGAAAATGTATCACCAGTTTCACATTCATCCTGAGGAGAGGAAGTATCAAAGGACGATATGGCTACTTAACACGAATGACCTTCCTAAGATTTACCAATTGAAGAATATCATTTTCTGGAACTTCGGCAGCTCCCTTTTTAGCGACTAGATACTTGAGTCAACTGGCAGAAGTTCCAGAGGCTGCAACTGTTTTAAGAAGCGACTTCTATGTGGATGACATGCTGCCTGGTGCAGATTACCAACTCTCTATCAGACAGCTTGCAAAATATGCGTAAAAAATTAGGGACAAGCAAACGACAACAAAAGCACTTAGCATAGTTTGGGACGCATCGTCAGATAAACTTGGATTCGAAGTCAACCTGAATTAGGAATCTGAATTGATCACTAAGAGATCAATTATATCTGAAACAGCTTAACTATATGATCCACAAGGGGCGATTGCCCCGGTTATTGTGCTGGCAAAAATATAAATGCAGCTGTTATGGAAATTGACACTCGGATGGGATAATCCTGTTCCAAAGGAGGTGGAAACAAATTGGCTAGCCTTTCGTGGACAACTAAATGTTATACATGATTGGCGGCTGCCAAGACTCGCTAGAATTTCTCAATCCAATGAACTGCAGCTTCACGGATTCTCCGATACCAGTCAGCTCGCCTATGAAGTCTGCATCTATCTTAATTTTTCCCGTGGGGGTCCGGGTGCAGAATAGGCCTCCTGCGACCGGCTGCATGTCGTAAGAGGCGACTAAACGAGTCTCGGAGTGGCGTCACTGCTTGCGGTTAGTTTTCGGTTCGCCCAGGGTTTCTCGCAGAGTAGTGTCGGCCCGGCAGGTCTAATATTGACCGACACTTCACTTGCCGAAGCAAGGGTGGTAAGACTCTTAATCGGTACTCATACCAGAGTACTAAACAGTACCATGGGGACCGGATGACCGCGGGGACATGCCGAAAGGCTTGTCTCCTACCGGTCATTGGGTTGGACTCGTGGTGACAGTGGTTACAGCCTGCATCGCTTGAGGCTAGGGGCGTTATGAACAGACCGAAGCTCCGGCAACCGTCTTAGTAACTAACGCTTCGACGTGTGAGTTGTGGTACCAACTCGGGTGGTTACCTCCTTACAAAAGACTGTCGAGATGTGGCTACATAATCTTTTACGTGTCAAAATGTAGTGATAAGTTTCACCACTACCTAACATAGCTTCAGTTAGAAAATAGACTTTGTAATTATGACGTCAAAGATACTTTTTAAATAAATTCTTTAAATAAAATATTTGTGTTTAAATATATAATAAATAAAACAACAAATATTACAAAGACTTTCATCTGCAAATTTAGCTTGTTATCTAGATAATATTGAAATTAATGAAAGTGTCGCTAAAATTAAATTACAGTTCTTGATTGATCACACTTAAAGTATAATTTTGCCAATGTTATCAACCGGACAACTAAATAAAATAAGTCACAATGCAGCTGAATTATGTGAAAAATGGGATTTAGATGGTGCTTCAAGTTAACAAGTCTTCAAAGATTATGCAGGCCTGTTGAATTTCAATTTACGAAGGAAAACGCAGAAAAAACTAAAGAAATTTATGCTCATTATTCGTCGGAAATATCTCACTTAAAGAACACGTCTATTGATATTAAAATGAAAAGGTATCTTCTGCTTTATGCAATATACATCGTGCACCACCAAACCAAATGAACAATTTTAATGACTTAAGTGGACATTCCAGTTCAAAACAGGCAAAAAGAAGACTTTTTCAGTATATAGGGGAGGGTAGGCTACATTGAACCGGGTATTTTCTAAAGTCCAAGAACTAATTAAATTTTACAAATTTTGATCAGGTTTTTGTATCAACATTAAGCTGAAGTACTCCTTTAGTTAATATACACGTTACAAACACAAATTATTATTTATTTATTTATTTATATATATAAACGGGCAATGTTTTGGCAAAGCCCAATCGTACAGAGTACTAGTTATAACAAAAAAGAAGATTTTACATAAAGTGGCTGCTAACAGCATTGTTGTTAAGGTCGTATATTTGACCACGCAAATCTCTAATAAACGTACTTAATGTAAGGCCAAAAAAATTTATACATTCATGATATTTGTTCGCCTCACGACTTAATTTTTGTATAACTGAATTATCTAAATAATTAGTCCTGACCAATTGTAATTTGAACAATGGTGCATTTCTTGGTGAGCGCAGAGGTACATAGAAGTTGAAAAAACTCAAAAGCTCAGGACATTGAACTATACCATTAATAATTTTAAACAAAAAAAGAAGATCAGAAAAAAGTAATCTCTTAGAGATTAACGGGATATTGAAGTGTTCTCAGAGATTAGTATAGTCACAGCTATGAAAGTCGCAAGGTACACCAGACTGCCTCGCTAAAAAACGTAAAAATCTATTTTGAATTCTTTCAATTGCTATCATGAGGTACTCCTGACAAGGCCACCATATAATTGAAGCAAATTCAATTATTGGTCTAACCAATGTAAAAAACAGAGTTTTTACAGCAATTACACTTTTAAAATGACATGCATTTCTAATGACAAATCCCAGAACTCTATTTGCTTTGTTTATTGTATTAATAACATGTTCGGTATATGAGAAAAAACGATTGATTGTCACCCCAAGGTCATGCACCTGATGAACTCTAGAAAGTTCTTCACTGCCAATACAATATGTGTAATCGGGATCGTCCATGGATCTGGAAAAAGATATCAAGCTACACTTTTTAGTATTAAAAAGTAATTTATTTCTGATTGACCAATCGTGTAGCCGCTCGAGATCAGATTGTAGATCCAAACGATCCTGACTGCAAGATATAACTTTAAATACCTTTAAATCATCTGCAAATAAAAGGAATGAGGAGAATTTAAATACACTTTTAATGTCGTTAATGAAAAGAATAAAAAACAGTGGTCCAAGGTTTGAACCTTGAGGGACACCGGAGGTAGGCATAAAAACATCAGAAAAATCATAGTTAATACGCACTGATAGAGTCCTGTTAGATAAGTAATTTTTGATCCATAATATTAGGTTTTCCGAGAAACACAGAGATCTGAGCTTTGTCAATAGTATACCATGGTCGACCTTGTCAAAAGCTTTTGCGAAGTCAGTATAGATAGTGTCGACCAAAGAACCAGAGTCAAGTTTATTTGGAACGAAATTTGAAAAAACACTAAGATTAGTCAAAATAGATCTCCCTCTCGTAAATCCATGCTGCTCATCAATAATTAAGCATTGAAGCTGTTGATATAGATCATCATATATTAAACCTTCGAAAATTTTTGAGATAGTGCTTAATATGATAATCGGACGATAGTTAGTAACATTATTTTTGCTGCCATCTTTATGCACAGGGGTAACTAAACCTCTCTTCCATATGAATGGGAAAATTCCGCATGAAAGAGACCAATTAAATAGAATATATAAAGGCTCAGCAAATGAGGAGCAACATGACTTCAAGAGAGAGGGGGGGATTCCGTCAGGACCAGCACCCTTTTTAACATCTAGAGACTTCAATTTGCTTAAAATAGATTCTTTAGAAATGCGCGAGACGTTAATGATATTGTTACTTAGTAAATCTATATCCTCAACCGTTATATTATTTTCAGTAGCTGTATAAACAGAAGAAAAATAATCTTTAAAACAGTTCGCAGAGTCGACACTACCATTAACTGTAACAGATCCATAAGACACCTCATTAGGAATTCCAGTGTTATCTCGCATACCGTTAACGAATTTCCAAAAAAATTTAGGGTTTGTAACAATTGAACTCTCGACGTGATTCATGTGTTTCCTATAACATAAAGTAGACTTTTTTTACATTCGGCACGTAAGCGAGAAAAATTTGAATAATCACAAACTGACTGAGTGCGTTTGTACTAAATATGAGCTGCCTTTTTGATGATACTAATTGTTTAAGATCTTTAGAAAACCATATTGGATAGGTAGATGACATAAATGTTTTAATAGGAACAAACAAATTGAAAGCGTTATAAATTATGTCATAAAATATAGCAACAGCGTGATTAAGATCAGTTACATTCAAAATAGTGCTCCAGTCAGTATTAAGAAAGAACATATGGAAATTAGCTAAATCAGCTCGTTTAAAATCATATTTACAATGTTGCTTTCCTATGCCATTATTTGTTCTAATTGAAGTATCATTAATAATAGAAAAAATGAAAGGAGGATGATAGGGATCCATAGGAAGGATAAGATCCGATGCCAATTCGAGTTTATAATCTAAAAAATTAATCAAAGTTAAGTCTAAAATATTTCCAGAAAAATTTTCATAAGTATTAACCTGTTCAATTCCCAAAAATTCAAATGTATCTGACAACAGGTTGGCTATCTGATTGCACTTTGAAGAAGTACGTACCTTAGAATTACATAATTGTTCACTATCTGATGGTAATCTCCAAGAGAGAAAAGGTAGGTTAAAATCACCAAAAATTATTAAATGCGCATCCCGGAATGCTAAAGCAACACTTTCAATAATATTAGAAACCTTTTTGTAAACTATAATATTAGAATTAGGAGGGATGTAAAAATTGCCGATAATATACAAAGAAGACTTATATCTAAATTTAACAAACATGTGTTCCACTGATGTATCCAAGGTCTCCAAGGTAGATGCTCTCAGCGCAGAGTGACAGGCGATCAACACACCCCCACCACGCAAAGAAGTACTGGTATTATAATTTCTATCTAATCGAAAAATGTCAAAACTTAAAAAACCAAGTTCAGATGAAGAGAAAGATGAAGTAAGCCATGTCTCGGTAAAAACAATAATATTAAATGAAAACGACGGCAGAGTATTTCGAAGATTGATAAGTTTACTTCTTAGACCTCTCACGTTCTGATAGTAAATTGTGAGAGTGCGAGAACCGCCAGTATCATCACACTCCGGCAGAGAGGGGGACACATCTGATGAAACGTTAGTCTGAGGCACACTAGAGCTCAATGCGTTTGCGATGTGCGTGTGCTGGTCTCTGGGTCCCGACTTTTCTTATTTTGAAGAATCTGTGTCTACATTGAACCACCTTTAATAAAACACTATAGTTTACTTCAAAAATAATATTTCCACTTACACATTGTAAAAAATATTATTTTTCACTCAAAAAAATAGAAAATTGTTGTTAAAGAGTTATTGTTTGTTAATATAGGAGATTAATATATTTTGATGTCAGGTTTGGTAGGTAAAGTGACAGTTTGAGTTTATCTCGTTCACAATTGTGATGAAAGCATGTCTTCTAGTATTTTTCTTACTAATTAGTAGAGCAGACAACTTTACCACTCTTAAAATTGAAAATTCTTTGCTTTTTCGGGTGGTTCAATGATGCCGCACTCACTGCATTCACATGACATTCACAACAAAAATTGTTTATAATAAATTTATGTAAGGCTTAAAATTCTTTATCATATCGGAATATTGAAGTTGACACCCTAAGCGACATAAATCACAAGTTTACTAATTTTTAAAACTTCCTATTTGAATAAAAAAAATCATTATATTTCCACAAAATTTTTTGTTTTGTACGTGAAAAACAGTTTTTTTCGTTTTTCTTTGTAAATAATAAACCTACGTGCTCGAAATTTTTGGACGTAGTCGCTTTCGGTAATACTAATTTATATATTAAATAAAAAAAAATTCCACTCAGTCATTTCTTAGAAAATTAAAGTGGTTCACTGTTGACGCTGGTTCAATGTAGCCTACTCTCTCCTATTATTAAAATAACTATGATATTTATTTTTAAAATTTCTTTTATATGTAAAATATGCAAAAAAGGTGTTTTTATTCAGAATTTCTCTTATAAAAAAGAGAAAGTTGGAAATTTTCCAGTTTTTGATATTCCATTTATAAACATTATGACGCTGAATCAAAGGCCGTTTGATTTTTCAAAATTGTTTCAGAAGAACTCGAGACATTACTCTACTAGATCTCTTACTAGATTTTGTATGCGTATCCGCATACAAAAACATCTTTGACATGGAGAAAAAAAAGAATGTATAAACGAAAATACTTGTTCAAGAGTTATTTAGAACCTTATTAAAGAACTCAGGATATGGAAATAAAACAAAAAATGCTACAAAAACATAGATTGAAATATTATTACAAGCTGTTCGGGGATAACTGTTGTAAATTTCTGGACTACTTGTTGAATTTTTTTGAAAAAGCCCTGAACTGGTTTAAGAGTATAAAAATGTGAAATTAACGAAAAAAATTTGCCCGCGTGAGTAGTCGAACTTGAGACTCAAGATCGACCGCCTTACGCCACTCGGCTGCAGAGGCGCGTTACGATACTTTAGTTTTGGATCGTATTTAAAGCGTTAAAAGACAAGTGGCGCTGTATACCTATTGGTTACGCTACGTCTTCTTTCTTAAATAGTGCGAGACTTGTTCAGCGCGCAGTGATTGAAGTACTCAATCGCAGCGTCAAGAACAATTATTTCCAAGCCATTAGAAAAACACCTGAAAATTCTTTAATGAATATTGAACTTTTCTAAAAGAAGTTCTAAATTGTTCCCATATCCTGAGTTCTTGAATAAATTTAGTAATAACTCTTGCAAAAAGTTTTTCCGTGTAACTTTTGTTTTACTTAAAATTTTGCAATAATATTTTAGGAGAGTATTTTTAACACTATAAGAAATCCGAAAATAAGAACAATAAATAATCGAATTTTTTGACATTTTGAACTGGAATGTCCCCTTAAAAAAGTTGACCATGAAAAAAAAATTATTACTACGGTTTGTCAACTCTTCATTGCCAAATCAGATTCCTGAGGTGTTAAACATATCTCAGAAGAAACTTATTCAGGCAGGTCTTCAGTCGAAATTGAGGGTCCCAATCAAAGAACCGGTTATAAGATTTTAAGACTGAAAATTGTCGACTTCTAAATAAAAATGGATTTAAAATTTAAATTTTTTTTAAAACAATTCGTATTTGTATAAAGATTACCAAAATGTTTCTCAAAAAATTGGGATTAAAAACAGTTTTATTTTTGACTTGCAGGATAATGATTTTGAGCTTAAAAAAATTATAACTGGTTCTTTGATTGGGACCCTCAATTATCAATTCTCGTAAATGTTGTAAAACGGCCATGGAAGTACGAATGACGAAAATACTTACAGTCATTTTTTAGAGAATCCAAAAGTCGTACTTTTTAAAAAATTTGTGAGTAAATTTTTTTCCCCTTTCGCAAATTTTATGCCTACTCCCGTCGTAGGCATTGTGCAACACACTTATTGTACAGGATTCAGTTTTGCCAAAACTGAGAGAAAATTCTGCATAAAATAGTATTGAAATACTCAACACGCTTCGCATGTACTTTGTCGTGAGCTTTTTTTATGAAAACATTGTGAATTCGCTCAGCAAACATACCAATGTGGTGTATGTGATATAGATGAGAAAAAAGTATGACTAAAGTTCATACTACTTTAAGCAGAAATTTCTCTCAGTGTAGTATCAATTAAAATACGATTCCTTTAAAAGTTTGGTGATACAAAAGAATAAATTTTAAAAAATGTTATTTTATTGTCTTATGAAATTAAATTGAGGGGTTGGATGCTATAACGGATCGCGCATAGTTTTCATTGTCCCCTCGTTTAGCCGCTATCTCTCTGTACATGGAGACTTTTACTTCCACGCGTTTTTCTTATAGTATCCAACCCCTAAATTTTAACAAATTTTAAATGGATGTTCTTAATCATAAGTATAAGAATCTTCTTAAATTATTTTTTGCCTTCTAAATATTTTGCAAAAATACTAACACAATACTATTTTATGCAGAAATTTCTCTCAGTTTAGGCAAAACTGAATCCTGTTAAATCAGTGAGTTGCACAATGCAGTGGCTGAATTAATGCCGAATTTCGATAATTTAAAAACATTCTGAAATATAGTAAAGATCATTTACCCACGACGGGAGTAGGCTTGAAATTTGCGTAAAGGGAAGTAGTTTTTTTTGGAATATTTTTATAAAAAATCGAAGGATACAAATAGATTTAAACTTAAAACTTTTTAAAATGCTGTAAATTTTTTTTGAAAAGTTCACGAAAAAACAATTTTGATATAAGAAAGTTTAAAATTGATCCGCATTTGTAAAAGTTATGAGCAATTAAAATTTTGTTTTCCAATTAGTATAATTTTGAAAAATTTGTATCTTGTAAACAGCAAGATAAAATTAAAAAAAATCATACAGCTCTTTTTTAACTAGAAGTAAAAGATAAAAAAATGCTTGATCCAAATAAAAAATGTGAATTTTGCTATACACTATTTTAATGTGGACTCAAATTCCTTCGAGGTTCGAATGAAAATGTAAAAAATAATTTTTAACCTCAGAACCGGGGCAAGGATAGTTATAAGAATCCAAATACTAAAAATGTCATAGAAAATCTGTAAATTTTTGTTTTTTTTATTTTATTGGATTTATTTATTTATACACTCGTCTTTTTGCCTTAATACAAGCGTCCCCGTGGAAATTTTTCTTATAAACTATCTTATACTAAATGTTGCGCCTACAGAACGGCTTGAAAATTAGAAATACTCGCATTTGCCTGGATTACCCGCCAAATTGGTTTTCTCCCCAGAGGAGAGAGAAACTGTAGAAAACCTCTCAGAAGTATAACCGGCTTATCGACAGTCGAGTTCTAATGGGGTGTACTAGACAATAATTGACAGTGCACATCATTATACCTCGACGTCAAACCTCCCGCTGAGAAAAGTACCGGGCTATAATGGACACCACGATGGTCATCCATCCAAATACTAATCGCACTGAATGTTGCTTAACCTCGATGATCGCAAGCCACAGAGTCTCAACACTGTGATTTACCATCGTCATTTTTTTGGATTTAGACTATTCAAAATTAATATCTGAAGTATTAAAAATATGTTTTGAACATTTTGTATTAAGCTCTTATTATCCTTGCCCCGTGATCAATATTTCAGTTTTTTTCTAAATTTTAAGGAACGTCGTGAATTCATTTAAAAATAAATACGATATTCGTGTTCAGCAGAAAATTTCACTCCGGAAAACACTCACATGAATAAGAAGAAATAAAAAATTGTATTCATATTAATAAAGCACAGTGTTAGGGTAAGTTTAAATTCAATATTATTAAATTAAAAATCTAAAGGAAATATACATTCTAAAACTTACACTAGGTGTAGCAATTCCTTGATTCAACTGATGTGCTGACACTTGATCGTGAAAGAAACTCTCACTCTGATTTGTAGATATGTTTTGAGCAAAATCAAGTAGCCGTCTATTTGGACTGTCGGGTGTTGTTCCAAAATCATTTGGCAGAGTCGGAAAGCAGGTAGAATTGCTAGTCCGTTTATTTGATAAGGTAACATAATGCTCGTAGTTTTTATAACAACCAGCACCCGTTTGAGATGGACCTCTATCACAACCAGATTCTCCTTCCGTACTGTTTCCATCGACACCAGACATGTTATGCCCTGTAAATTAAAAATTAACATGAATTTCTCAAATTTTTTCTGAGTCGAAAGTTTGTGAAGCAAACCAACATAGTTCTTTAGAATTATTTAAAAATATAAGTATTCCATTTGTAATTCTACTTTTTAAAAAAATAATAAGTGTCACTTAAAAATAGTAAGGTAACAGTTAAAAATAAATGATTTTACCAAAAAGACATGAAATGAGGATTACTGGAAACAAAATGAATTAAAAATCAATTTAACAAATGTTTTTAACAGCAAAACCTTTAAAACTCATGAAATTCTAAGTCTTTTCTAATCTGATTTTTATATATTACTTTCAACATGAAAATATTTATGTTATTATATAATTTTAAATCATTAAAAATGTTGGCATGGCTTCAAAATTTTCACTCTTTTGGTTGTTCATCTATAAATTTTTTTTATTATTTTAACAACTTTCTAAATTGTAAATTATAGTAAAACAATTTAGATTTTAATTGTTAAGAAATGAATTTAATTTAAATAGTACGAAACAAATAATATTTCCTGAAAAATTTTGTATTATAAATAAATTATATCGATAACAGAATTAATGTATTTTATAATATTAGTCTTCATACCTGAAATTCCTAGGCTTTAGGCATTTTGGTCTAGGTTATAAAGAAACTGTTCTCTTTAAAATTCCGGATTAATTTTAGATAAATTAGTCCAAATTAACACGGTAATTTTATGTAAAACAGTTCGAATCTAATCCGCAATAGCCCGAATTCAGTCCTCACAGAAAGACACAAATCCGAAATGACTTTGAAAAAGTCCAAAATTTGTGTAGAATACTTAGTCCAAACACAAAATGTAATAATTTAGACCCAGTAAATCTAGAATGTACATAATATATCCTGAATATTCCAGAAATCTCCTATTCACGTATTCAAAACATTTTAATGCAAAGAGACAGAATTATTGTTACAGTAAGAAAAATGTCCTACCAAATAACACAAAAATTTGCAGCCATATTGAAATATTATAGAAAAGAAGAAATGAAATTAAGGGAAATCCGCTCACTAGAGATTTGACGCTATAAACTCAACTTAAGATGGAGATATTGATAAAGATGCTGTGAACAGTAGTAATACTGCACAGGGACGATAGTTTCTTGTTTACAAAATTTAAAAGCCATGAGAACAAATCTTTTATCTTTTTTACTAAAAAACCGGTTTTCGACGATTTTCTTGTCATTTTTTCACTTTTTTTAATAGGTGTTTATTACTTAATAATATAACGGTTAATAAACTGCATAAATTTTTTTCTAACTGGCAAGGGTTTCAGGAGAAGTATTAGTAGTAATTAATCGTTTTATTCAATTTCGTAGCTGCGGAAAAGATGGGTAGGGGAGAATGGGGCAAGACGGGGTACTCAAATGAAGCAAAAGAAAAGAGAAATAAGAGAAGTTAAGAAAACTACTTACATCAAGACTGAATAAAATAAAAGTGACCAAAAAGTCAGGCACTTTTTACAAAATATGACAACGTACATTCGACACAAATGTTTTTAATTGTCTGAATTGAAAAGATTTTGTTAATCCATACAGAAACACGGTTGCAGCATTGGAAATTCGTTGGTCCAAAAGTGGGGAAATTCCGTTGAAAAATTACATGTTTTTAGTTAACAAATAGAATTATGCATAAACTATTTATCCGATCAAGCTAATTTTTTTGGGATTTATTCAGCTTTGCAAGGAGAATATTTCTGGAAAATTAGAAACAAATTCGATAATTATTAACAAAGTTATTAAACAATTTAAAAAGTGCTATTTTTGATGGTTTAAATTCATTTGCAACTAAACTAGTAAACCTTTTTCAACGTATGACCAATCATTTGAAAGGTATTTTTAGGCTCTACAACTTTCAATCACAACTTTTTCCTCTAAAATTTAACCGGAAGCAAGGGTCATCGAAAAACTACGTTTCTCGAACTTTGACGATTGTTTACTCTATTTTTTGCAACCGGAAATCGAGAGCAAACCATGGGGCTCTTATATGGGGCCCCCAAACTACAAGAAACTATTGAGACTTTTCAGATTGCACTTTTGTGCACTTTTTGCACTCACCGACTGGCCTAATGGGAATTGACCGTAGATGCGAGATCTATTGGCCAATCCCCACAGAGCGTAAAGGCTCAGCTGTCAAAATGATTCGCATTACATTGCTATGGTATTTCCAATGCTGCAACCGTGTTTCTCTATGGATTAACAAAATCTTTTCAATTCAGACAATTGCAGTGAAAATTTAAGTAGTCCACAAATAGGGACATTTACCTTAGCGGGACGTTTTTTTTCTCAATGGTTTCTTACTAAAAAATGTATGTATTTTTTAATTTTAACGTATAGCATGAAGAAGACTGTTTTCATTATAATATTATAAATAAATAATTTAAAAACCAGTAAAAAATGTTTTGAACAAAATATATTTTTAAATTCTACGCTTCAAGACGAAAAAACGCATATTTGGTTTTTAATATCGGTTCAAAGAACTCAAGAAAAAAATATTTTCATTTAATATTGCTAAAAACTTTAATTGTTAATATCTATAGTAAAATTTTTTTTGCTTTCAATTTTTTGACATTATTTTCATCACATAATAATGAGAATAAAAAATATTTCATTAAAAAAATTTTTTTCTTAATATATCCGATCCGTTTGGCTAAGCCTGACCCAATTGTTATTAAATTTATTATAATTATTATTATGAAAGAAGATTTTCACTATGTCAGCAAATATAATGACTTCTATAAGAAGTCAATTAAATTCTTTGGTTTAAGGGGATGTCAAAGTCAATGCGATTTTCCCATTGAAGCTCAATGCAAAAATCTATTCGACTTTGACACCACCTTAAAGAGTTCAGTCGATTTATAACAGATATTATTATGAAAATTATTTAATAAATTTATATTTTATTGTTTACAACATCTATACATGCAGATCAGTGCCTATTGGTAGGGGAGAGTGGGGCAAAATGGGGTAGGCGGGTCAAATGGGGTACCTCTGTTTCTCCATGATGGCTACATTTAATTTTTTTATCCTCAATATATATTATTCATTTTGATAAGAAAATGTTATTAATTTTGAGAGCAGTATGAAAAAAAATTTTTTTTTTAAGTTATACAACATTAAAGTTTTGAGCGAAAAAAATATCGATTTTTTTCGAAATTAAAGTGCTTATAAAACTTTTTGGGAAAATTTATTAAATTTGGCAAGTGTGGAATCGTTTTCAGCACTTATTCAAGAGTAATTTCCAATAGGATAGATTGTTAAATTGTTTACAACAATTTGTAAACATTACATTTTGTTGTACTATGCAGTGCGGGGCAAAATGGGGTACCTATGTGTATATATCGATATTTTTCATTACCGATGTTTTTCTGTTAATTTCTAATAAATATTGCTTGTTTTTTTTCATAATAATAAAGAATCTTACTTTTTGTTTGTATTTAAAATCTCTTACAACAAGAATTTAACAAATTTTGAAAAAATATTCCATGTTTTGTATGGTAATTTGATACCACCCCATTTTGCCCCACCCATGGGGCAAAATGGGGTTTTTGCACCTTCTCAGAAAATGGGATATAAGTTCTTTCAAAAATTTTTTTCTCCGCTATTATGATAATTTCCTCAAACCTAAGAGTACAAAGAAGAATTCTGATGATTAGTTGAATCGATTTATTCGTTTGGTTCTCCGTAAACAGCCAATTACAAAAAGGTACCCCATTTTGCCCCACTCTCCCCTACATAAAGTATTAAAAATATAGAATTAATCAAAAATTAATAACTTTGGCGAAGAGACGACAGTACGTGTCACTTTATTATTGTTATTATTTAAGATTATTATAGGCAAATTTCTCACAAAATGATTATGTGAAACTCCTATAAAATTTGTGTTGTGGAAAAATTCCTTTGCCTTACTACATAATCTACTAAGTTAAGTTTGTTAAATACAGATTATTCTCATAAGTGGCTATCTAAAGAATGTAGGATTTCGTCGTGGTTTGATAGGTACAGAGAAGTTTAGTAGCATTGATATTTATAGACAATTAATAGTTCAATTTAAAATTATCAATTTATAAAATTGAAGAGGAGTAAAAGATCAACTTAGAGAGAAGAATTCGATTAAAAATCTTCATGATAGAAAACGTAGGTTTGGTATACGTACTTTCTCTGTTTTAAAATACTTCTGATAAGAAAACCAAGTAATTAAGACGAACTGGATAATTGTCCTAATTTAAGAAAAACATAAATCCTTGGTTGGTGAGTGAAATTGTGAATCTTGATTGGCCTGAACGTCGAAAACACCCATGGAATCATTCGATAATTGTAAGGTTAATGAAGAGCGCATGAGTAGATATGAATAGTGACGATTGTGAGCGAGAGTTTCCAAATCTTTCTTTACAGGTGGTTACGGTCCAAAGGAGTGACGGATAGTATAATGTTTATAGAAACTTTGTTGCAGTTTTTGCTGTTAAGCAGACATTTTACACATTGCGCCAACATTTCAAATACTTTGCACTAAAATATTTATGAAATATTTAGGATATGATGTGTACTATCAAGGGGGTATATTTTTATACTAGAAATTATTACGGAATAATCAAAAATGTTTTTGTCAGAAATCTGGTTTAGTTCATAACAATTAAGATTCATACACTTGGAAATTGTAATCAAGAATAGTTGAAATTGTTTGTTGACAAATAGAAAGATGTTATCTTCATCACAAATTTTTTAGTCACATTGCCTATTTAAAGTATTTCTCGGAAAGCTTTATTTCTTAAAAGCGTTTTAATTACAAATAAATTTTCATTTAGAAAAACACCAGTTCTAAAATTTAAAAGGAGTCCTAGAGGAGAAATAAAAAAAACGAAAGATACATATGATATAAATCACGTGTAACTGGATTAAAAGGAAAATTAACACCTCTAACTTTTCTAAAGTAGCTCAATAGATTCTAACAGCATCCACATATACAGAATATCCTGTTAATGTCCTAGGGATCACTATTAGGATTCCCAGAAGTAGGATATTCCAAGTACATCCCATTCATATTCACGAACATCCTACTGACATCTTATGGATAATGCCAAATTTGTATTATATTCATAGACAATTTACTCTCTGTTGCAAAATCTTATTGTCAATCAATAAAGAAAAAATGTACATTATTTTAAGTAATATAAAATCTTATTGTTAAGACAGGCTGATGAGGTCATCAAGTGTATTAGATTCGATAGTGTTTTTTTTATATCCATAGGCCATCGCAACTGCAAATTTTTGTAAGAGATCGGAGCATTTCTGCATCTCTACATAGATGAAATAATTGCTTTTGAAGCTCTTTATAGAAAACGCTTCAATGTAAGACATTTCAAAACATTCAAAGGAATATCGCTAATAAATATTGAAAAAAGTTATTTCATTTAACGATAGGTTCTTTCATTCCTTTGACATGTACATTTGAACATATTGAAAAACAACACCTGGACCACTGTAAATTGGCTATTAAAAATATGCATCACGTCTATATTTGCATCTATTTACTCTAAAACTCAAAGAATAAATAGTCTTGAAGTTGAACAAAGCAATCTATAGCTTAAAACAAACACGTGAAATAAGAGGTTAAATAAAAATTTATTAACATCAACTTTACTCTTAATAAAGCAAATTACTGCTTTTATAGAGACCACGCTACGAACTTTCAGCTCCATTCAATATGGAAAAATTATAAAATATTTTTAGACACAAATTAGACTGGGTACCCAAAGGTCGAAAAACATACACAGGGTTTGCTGTTATTATCAAAATTAAAAAATTTTACTAATCGTTTCTTTTGAAGAATATTAACCTTCCATTGACAAATAATAGCACTTCAGTGGATATTTGGAAATAAAATAAATAATTATACATTATTCATCATCAATATGTTGATTTTATATTATGTTTAAAAATATTTAATAAAATTGTTTTAAAGTTGGATTAAAAATTGGTGATGTACATTTTACAGAATAAGGTACATCTATGTTATTAAACGAAATGAAAATAATTTTGTGTTTGTTAAACTTTTCTTAATTATTTACTTAAAGTAATTAATTTCACGTTGTTTTAAATTTATTGTAATGTATAGAAAACAAAAGTTTCATTGCACTTCTAATCTATTTGTTCTAGAATATTTTTGATTAAATATTCCAACAGTAAAAACAAATTTCTGAAAAGATTATGTATTAAGTTAACAGCATTGTGATATGTTTATTCTATAAGTGTTCTTGTATGGCATTGATAAATGTTTGAAAACTATGTTTTCTGTTTGTCATAAAACAATTATTACTGAATATTTTGCTAAATACAAGATTGAGATAGGTCAGCTTCTTTACTTGCACTCAGGCGAAGAAGAAACTGAAAGAAAGACAGATATTTAAAAATACTGTTATCCAGAAAACGGATCAACGAAAAACCACAATTGTTATAGTGGTTTAGTTCTCTTAATTAACCTGAGAACAAAGCAGGGGTTACTGGTACAAAGTCTTACCAGTATCAACTATCACATCGATGAGGTCCATGCTCTTTGCGAACGCATCCCTCAGATTGATATGATGAAAGGACACGATGCTGCCCTCTCTTTTAGCCCTCTCGAGTGCTTCTCGACGCTTAAGTGCTTTTTCTCTCCTCATCTGGTTTTTGTAGAATTCAGCAAAATTATTGACGATAATAGGAATGGGTAACGCAATTACCAGGACACCACAAATGCAACACACACTGCCAATCACTTTACCAAGGGGAGTTGTTGGGTAAATGTCACCATACCCAACGGTCGTCATGGTGATACCTGCCCACCAGAACGTCTCCGGAATGCTTATGAATTTAGTGCCTTGCTCATCTTTCTCAGCAAAATACGCTAAGCTAGAGAAGATAAGCACCCCCATCGCCAGGAACAACATGAGTAGGCCTAACTCCTTATATGAATTACGGAGCGTAAAACCTAAACTCTGCAGTCCTGTCGAATGACGAGCCAGCTTCAGGATTCGCAGGATCCTCATGATCCGGAAGATCTGCACGACCCGGCGCACATCTTGGAACTGGTCGGTAGCGTTTTTGTTGGTCTCCACAAGGAAGAGGGATACGAAGTAAGGCATAATTGCTAGTAGATCTATAACATTCAGTCCACCTTTGAAGAATTTCCATTTATCCGGCGATGCGCTGAATCTCAACACATACTCCAGAGTGAACCATGTGATGCATACAGCTTCCACCATTGCGAGTTGTGGATTATCTTGAAGGTTTCCCTTCTCATCTACTTGCATACTAGGAATGGTGTTGAGAGTAAGTGCAATCGTTGAAAGCACTATAAAGAGTATTGATATCACAGCTATCACCTGCAAATTCACGCAATTTGGTAGACTATTACTAAATACTATTTTCAGAGATCAATATGAAAATGAAGTTATAATTTCCATAATATTGATATTTAATTATTTCAGTGTTTTTCGAAGACATTTAAATTTTTTCAAAAGTTAGAATATGAATTGTACAATTATTTTTATTTAAAGCTATTTTATCAGCTTTAAAAGAAGAAGACTAGCTACTTTATTACCTAATTTATTACTATATTCTACCTTCTTTTAAATATACTTTAGAAGGATACACGCAATTGTGTAGTCGCCAAATATTAAATAAATTCTATGCTTTTGAGGGGGTGCCTTGTAAGTGTCCACTGTGCTGCAAACAATAAATTGCATTTATGCAACACATTGTACACTAAACACTAAAATTAGCAAGTTATTCAAAGAAGTGAAAGTCAATATATTGATATAGACTCTCTGTTTCTTCAGAAAACAAAGTGTTACAATTCTACAAGTAACACATATCATACAAACCAATCACAAAACATATCATACAATCAATCACACATTTTAATAATTATCCTTCCAAACCCCGCTCCCTGTTTAGATTTAAATTTTAATTAATTGTTTATGTAAAAATAAAATTTTTTTAAATTATTTTAATATGGCTCCTATAAAATACAGAAAGTATTACTGTTAATAAAACGTTGCTTAAAAACTACAAAATTTATTTCTTTAATTTCTTTCGTAGAAAACGCATATGTAACCTAATTTTCGCCATTTCTAAAAGTAGTTAAAATCTAATTCTTCGACTGTGCGTTCTTTAGAGTAACTAATAATGGTCGAATATTTGTTGTCAACAAAGTAGTACAAAATAAGCAATTAAATACAAAATAATGAACTTTTTCATTCCTTACTAATTGAAGCATTAGCAGCATTAGCTGAATGTCTTGGTAATATTTGTTTAAAATATTACATTGACGTTCTGGTAAAATTAAAATATCCACCCAATGATAATATTGCATATACTATGATACTGACGGAATATACCACAATAATTTCTATCGTCTAAAAATATCTTAACATAATGAAATCCTTTCTTATTATTACAGTTAATTCTTCCCTCAATATCACAGTAAAATATATTCATGGAGCAAACAATTAGTACTATGTGTTAAGCATATTGACTTATACCATTAGTAAAGCTTCATTATCATAGCAAAGCATGCATTTGGCATAAGTTTCTCTATATCGCACTCGTAAGCCATTAATAATATATAGGTTTTTCATATTTATGGTAAATCCAGTTTTTGACAGTCACATTTTTTTCGAACTTATAATTTTTCAGTTTATGCCTTTAACATGTATTATGAATTTCCTCATAGAAAATGAATTCAATTAATTAATTTGTTTCATGCATTACGTCTTTTTATTTTAATATATTTGTTTCCAAAATTAATTATTATTTAAACACCAATGACACAGAAATTTTATAAAGACAAAACGTTATTTTTTCTAAATTTCCATATTACAATAAATCAAATTTACATTTCAGTAGTTTAAAAACTATTTATTAAAATTACAAACATCACAGAAGATTGCTTAAGCTTAATATAAATCTATAAAAAGTATTATACACTTTACACTGAAAAAATTAAAAAACAGATGCTGTCCTTGCAGATAGCGCTGCTTTCTTTTACGCGAGACAACAGTGGACTTCTATCAAAAGGATCGCGGTTACTCTTTTAGGGGTAACTGCTGCCCCCGAAAAAGAGAGATGCTCGCTTTTGGCGGTTAACTGTTAACCTTTATGGCAGAGCGCGCTGCTGTCTCGCATTAAGAGTATCAAGGTGCTTTAAATTTTTTCAGTATAGTTTTAAAATCAATTATATTAGATGTCCTAACACCATCCTGATACTTTGGAGGTGTAACAGATATCTTTAGAATATCCTGTAGCTTCCGGAAATTTGAATTTTCGTATGACGTGCAGAATTTTCTATTTAAAATCGTTCCATGAACAAAAAATGATCTCAAAGAGAACATTTTACCAATATAAGTGTTTCAAACAACGTCGCAAACAATTTTCACTGAAGACTTATGTTGCATGCATTAGAATACAAATTTATACCTCCAGTTAAATTATTAGAAAATATAATTCATTAATTTTTTTTTAAATTATTAAAAATGTACAAAAGAAATAATTTGAAACTAGAAACATTTAGCATTATTTTCAAATAAATTTTATGAAAACTCTAGGTGAGGGTTTTGAAATATTAAGGGATTTATAATTTAAACAGAAATTTCTTTATGTAGTTGACAGAATTTAAAAAAACATATAAAGACCAATTTGAATTTCAATAAATAGTAAAAATAATAAATTAAATATAAAACTATATTATAAATAATTGAATTTTCATATAATCAATTTTATTTAAAAAATGCTCTCCTTGAAGTGGTCTTTAGTTAGCAGAACGATTTTAAACGGAGAGCTCCATACATATAAAGAGCTTTGCTACTAAACTGTCTTATGCAAAAATTGTATTCGAATTAGAAACATATTGTAGTAGTAGATACTTAGAGACATATTAGTTTATTGACCCAACTATTTAGTCGTAATGTTATGGTTCAAAGACTTTTAAAGTAATTATTTCAAGACGAACAACTATAACTTTTTTTCTAAATACTATACATGTTTGAAATTTTAATTTACAAAAAGGTTCTAGCATCAAAGTATAAAATTTGATGAGTTATTGTTAGAAGCTTCTGTTTATAATTAAAGATAAGGTTCAAAAAGAATAATGTTATTATTCGTAAATGAATATTGTAAGTTTTCAGCTGATCCTAAATTTAAAATTTGAAATAACTATGTTCCTTTATCATTTTCTTTGATTCGATTGTATGTTCATAATAAACTCTTAGTAAACTACCTGCTAAAGCACCAAAGTTAGGAATAAAATCATGTTTATAAACTAACATGTCAAAGTTAAGATAACCATTATCATATGCATCACATGTCAGCTTAATATAAAATTTAAATTAATGGTAACCACTAGCCTATAAAGTTGCAGTGCAAGCTAACAGCATGTTTTTAAGCTTCCTGTAAATTTATTTATTGTTTGGCCGTTACAAATTGTTAGTCATTTTAAATTTGATTTTACATGTTTATTCTGCAAGAGTTGAAATTTAAAAGAATGTGCAATAAGTCCAGTAGCAGTGTTGTAGATTGTAATCAGTAGCAACCATAAAGCAAGGTCTAAGTGAGTACTTAGAATTTACATAAAGAATTTAAAAAATTTATTTTCAATGGATGTTAAATGTAAATATAGGGTTACACAATCACCCATTTCTTTCTAATATAAAGTGGGTTCAAGGAGTTTTTAGTAATAAGACAGCTTAAGTAGTGACCCTTACATGCATGAATGCTCTAGTTTTTATGCTTATGAGACATAATCATTGGTAAGTATACCTAAATGCATAGGTTATCTAATATTATCAACCTGGTTTCTTAAGCAGTTTTGTTATCGATCGAGAAAGCTATGGTTTAAATATAGTTCTATATAATCGATACTTTGCTTTACCATCTAACAATATTTCAAGAGTTAATGTCAAACAATTTATTAAAATTTAAATTTTTTTAACTTTCTCTAAATTTTAATAATTGAAAAGAATAATTAAGAAATAATTTTTTCATCAAAAATATGTAAAGTCTAAATATTTATTATAAACATTCACATCTTTAGATGGGAGCGGTGTCGAGAAGGGTCCAATGTGATACCTGGTAATCGCATATAATTATTCCCATTTTCGTCAAAAATATTTAATTTACTTCACATTGCATGCAGAGATTAAACCCTATGCAATAAAGTCAAATGTACATTAACACCACCTAGAAATAAAGGATCTGATTAAAGTCATATAATTTTTTCTACACAATAACACTTTACTTTTAATGTTTCTAATTATCCAATTAAATATTGTAGTAGACCTTGACATCAATTGTTAACCTTCTGTCAGTACTATCTCATCTTCTTTTAGACGATGAATAACCAGTTTCCTATTGGTTCCATTAGAGTAATGTATTAGTAAATTTTTAAGTAATTACAATTGTTGCTGGTAACAACAGGCCGTTTTAATGGTATTGAAATGAAAAATATTTCTAATCCTTAAACAAGATTAAAAAGCAACTAAAACAATACTATTATTACTTATATATTTATGTAACAGATTTAGTTTTATACAAATTAAATTCTATGCGGAACGATTCTACGACATTCCAAAGAGAAGTTGTACAAAATTCACAACTGTTTCAACAGTAATTTTTATATCAAGGTAAATGTACATATTTCCGTGCTAGAACCTTATTCCGTGCTATTTTTTTTATTAATTAAAATAAAGAATTGATAATATATTTTAGCAAGTGGAAAATTGTAGAATAAATTTTGCTATTTATTAGATTAATATTATGGGTTTTATTTTACTAAAATATTTTATTAATTTTTTATATTAATTAGTATTAAATGATAGCACAGAATAACGTTCTAGCACGGAAAATATGTACATTTACCTTAGTATCTATAAAATATTACATATGATAACATATATATGTGTAATTTGTACAGTTTTATTCATCTGAGGAAGACAAAATTAATTGTAAATATTGTTAAGGAAGAAACATTCAATAAAATTTTTTATTAACTTTTGTAGATGAATTCTATTAAATGACTTTCTTGAATGATTTTAAATGAATTCTAAAAAGTAAAGATGTTTTACATTGCAGCCTTAAAAAGTATTTTCATCTATTTCATAGAATATATATACCTATAATACAATCCTTACGGGAAATTTCCTCCATAAAACCATTTTAGAAAAAATTTAGTGCTATCAATTTTTAATTTGAACAACATTTTTAAAATTTTAAAGTAGCGCTTCTAATTTTCTTTTCAACTTTCCAAGACAGATGTTTTATATTATTTTAACTTATTAAATGTTTAAAAAGATAAATTTTAATTAATATGTTTTAAAAGTATTATTGTAATTATATAAATTATAATTCCTAGAAAAAATGTAATAAATAATTTACAATTTTTTTTAAATATGTGACGCGCTCCGAAGAAAGGTACCTAAGAAGCAAACGAATTATAGGTTAGGGTCGTGTTAGATTTCTCTTGATTAAAAGTTTATTTTTAATTATTTGAATTTCAAACCAATTTTTATTGAATATTTTGGATATAATGAAGACTTGAAGATCAATAATTTTTAATTAATAATTGATTTTTTTTCTGTATTTTTACTTGAAAAATTAAAAACATAACCTTAAATTTTTTGCTTCTTAGGTACACTTCCTCGGAGGGTGACACGTATATGTAAATTAATTTCAGTTTCTTTCATTGTAAGTATTTTGTAATGTAACCCTATTACACCCTATTACTCGTGTAATTATACGTGTAATTACACGTGAATTTTTTCAATACGGAAGTGATAAATCTTAGTATAAATATATGTATGTATCTATATGCATATTTTGTCATATACTATTAAGGTGTTATGTAAAAAAATAAACCTGTTAATTTAATGCAAAAGTAAAAACTGTACTTTCCCGTGTAGAAATTGCCATTATAACCTCAGGGCGCTTATGTGGAACGCAACAGTTTTCCTCAACAAAAAATTATACCGTGTTCCATATCTGGTCCTAATACGGCCCGATTGATGAAACCGAATTACAGATTTTTGTACATAATGTGACACGCGAAGTAAATCTCTTAAAAGGGCCCCAAACAGAGCGAATACAGTCCCTAATATTAAATGAATTTATTATTATTACTATTATATCATGAAATAATTATTAATTAGTTATAATTATTATTAATTTAATAATTGAAAAATTGAAAAACATGTGCTAGACCAAAAATAATATTAATAATAATGTTAGATTTTTCAATTCATTAATTAACTTATTATTATTATTATTATTATTATTATTATGTATATATATAAATTAAACAATTAAAAAACAATTGTTAGAAAAATGAGTTATTGTTAATTAATATTTAATGTGAACATAAATGAATTTAATAAATGGTACTTGGTTAGGTTATCAATTTGCGAATGTTAGGGTCGTGAGTTCAATTCCCGGCGATTGGCAATTTTTCTTTGTTAGGTATATTTATATGAAATACATATAAACAAAAGTAGGGTAGAGGAAAAGGTTAAAAAATGAAATTATATAATTATAAAACGTAAATAAATAATTTCATGTTTGCTACTTTAGATCATTAATTTAATTGTTTTTTATAGTTGTTTCAAATAAGTTTTTTTATTAGCGCCTCCTGGATCCATGAAAATTTTTACTCATTCTCCTAATTATTTACGCCTCCTAAACCTATAGTTAAAATTAAGATTTAAGTAGGGCTTTAATAGGAGTACTTGTTTGGGGCCACATTAATTTTTCACTGACTGCCCCCACAACATTTTGTGTAACGAAACTAGTGGGGTCCCTACCAATTTGTTCTACTTGGCCCCTAATATTAAAAGGGAAAACAGTTACGGCCCTTTACAGTGCCACAGTGCCACATTGCAACTTCTATACGGGTTTTGAACAAAAAGTACATATATATGATATATATATATATATATATATATATATATATCATTTCATAAAATAAAAGAAAGCAAATATTTTAAAATTATAATTCAAATAAAATTCAGAAAAAAAGATAAATTTATATCCTTGACACCTGTTAATTGGTTTCATGTGTAAATATATTGTTTAATGTGTGCTTTATTAAAATTTTGTGGTCTTTTATCGCAACTTCTTTTACAGATCATTCAGTAATTTTTTTGTGAAACAACAATACTGTATCGGTTTAGTATCACTTATAACTTTTGAGTTTTCTTCTTTTCAGTTCTCGACCTCCAATTCGTTTTTCTCTTTTATTATTAGCCACTCGTAAAACACCCACACGACCTTTTGATAGCTATTACCCTACTTTCTTCCACATGCTAATCATGTTCAATTGTAGCACCAGATTTGTTTTCTTTAATTGCATTACTTATTGATAATTTAAATTTATTTTTTAGGACCTATTATTAATAATTCTTATTAATAATTCTAATACTTAATAAAACTAAAAATATATAATATAAATAATGTTTTTACATAAGTAGAGCAAATAACAATAATACTGGTTGTTTATTGGTTATATTAAGCTGCTGTACATTATATTAAAAATATTTTGAATATAGCTATGTGTGTAATAAATTCAATATATATGCACATATATTTATTACAAGGTAACCGAGACAGTTTTATTTTTCTTAAAAAATTAGTTTAAATTTACTCTATTGCACAATTTGTAAACTAAATAATTTTTGTTTGTTTTACCGCGTACAGAAAAATGTACCTTTCAAAGAATTTGTTCAACAATTAATTTCACTTCATATAAAAGTAATAGGAAATGTGTGAAGTGAATTGAATAGTATAATTTTTAGACAGGGTTAACCGATGCACCAAAAGGTACAAATACTACAGCCAAGCACTTTTTACAAAATCTGCATCCAAACCATCGGCACAAATCTGAATTATCCAAACACGAAAGATTTTTTTAATCCATGCAGAAACGCTGTTGCTAAATGGAAAATGGCTGTAACTTGTACACATCTTGCCATCTGTCATTACATTACTTTTGTTGCTTTTGTATTTCCTATTTTTCAACCGCATTTTTGCATGGATTCAAAAAATCTTTCGGATTCAGGTAGTTAAGCCCAGATAGCACGCAAGCTTCAAATATCTCACCTGTTACAAGGTTGCACTGTAAGATTGCTGTAAGCTTGCCTGAATGTTGCTCGGTAAGATTGCCGTAAGGTTACTGCAAGATTGCCGCAAGGATACTACAAGGTTGCCGTAAGATTATAAAAAAATTGCTGTATATTTTAAAATCGAAAAATGTCTAAGTTTTTTTTTCTACGGCAAGTTTTTTTTTACGGCAAGGTTGCCGTAAGATTACAAAAAAATTGCTGTATATTTTAAAATCGAAAAATGTCTAAGTTTTTTTTAAGTTTTTATATATTTTTTATTGCTTAATACCCGCGTATATATAAAACACAAAAATGTTAAAAATTGTAGTAACCATTCATTGTAACTTTACGGCAAACTTACTGAACTGAAATTATATTAAGTAGTATTTGACTATAAAATTATATTATAATAATCGACATAATCTGTCCTCACCAGAAGTTAGCGTTGTTTTATTACAATGTTTTGTTTTTGCAGTTCAAATTTTTAAGTATTTTAAAATTTTAAGCAATTAAAGAACAATAATTACTTAAATATTTACTTTACAAAAGTTATTAAAATTGGAAAAATTTAATTTGGAAATTTTTAAAAATTAGGTTTTTGAAAAATAGTAATTACATTTTTTAAAAGAAAAAGGTACATGACTTCACAACAATGATTTTAACAAATTAAAACAATTGAAAATTCTGTAAAATTTTTTAGTTTAAAGAATTTTATTTTTTCCTCTATAAAAATTGTTTATAAATATAATTATATTTTTGAAATATATCATTTTATGAATTTACAAAAATTATTCTATTTAAATAATTCAATTCTCGTAGTTGAATTCTGATAGGAATTAATTAAACAAAAATTTGAGTTAAAATTTTAAAACATAATTAAATATTTAAACCGTTGTAACATGAATTTTAGGAATTAATTAAATTTTAAAAGGTTTTTAAATTAAATTCCTTGAAAATTTAAGAGACGAAAAAGTTTAAATATTTTTAAATTTTTATATTTAAAAAATTATTAATAAAATTCTTTTTCTTCATAAATTATTAAAGTTTTTGAAAAATTTTATTCGAAAATTCTAAAAAATAATTGAATTTTGGATGTACAGTTGTAAATATTAAAAATAATTATATTTCATGAGGTTTTTCCTTGAAATTATTTGAAATTTCAAATTCCTCGGGATTTTTAAATTTTTTGTATAACAAAAAGTAATTCTAATGAATTTATACAAAACTCGACAGCCATCTTAGATGTACTATTTTGAAATTTGTAAATCTGACATTATTAGTTTATCGTATTTATAAGACATTAAATTTCTAATCAGCGTTCCTAAAAACTCTTGAGTAGAGAAAGAACAGGTAAAGATTGCAAAATTATTTAAGAATATTTTGAGTAAATTGATAACATCTTCTTTTAGTACACGGAAAAAAGTTTTTATCTGGAATATCGAAAATATTAACTAAAACAACTAAACATTTGACTAAGCTAGCGAAATTTGTAGCTGTTCCAGGTGAAAATTTATTTGCGTGTAGAGAAAGCGGATGTGAAGAGAATGTCACTGGCGCAGTTATCCACGAAGAGTTGCTAGGGAGAAATTGGGAAATTTTCCTTTATTTAAGTGAAGTGATTAAAGTGACACATTCCCATTGGTAGATTGACGGACTCGATAATCAGTAAATCTCGAATGCATAGAAATAGGTAGCCTATTTCTAATTAATATTTAGATTAATATCTTATTTAGTTATTATTAATTACTTCATATTTTTTAATATTTGTTTATTTAACTAAAAAAAATTTTTTGGATTACATTTTTTTCCAACGACATAATATTTTAAAAAGTTAAAATAATATTACTTATAACCCTTTCATGAATCTTATTCTACTTTTTACCTATACCCCTATTGAAAATACCCACATGGGATCTTACGTGGGTTCTTATACAAAAACCTGTATAGATAAATAAAGGATTTCATATGGGATTTCATGTTGCTTATATAAGATTTCACATAGGAATTCACAAAACATTTGACATGTGATTACATTAAGTATATCCATTGTGAGAATTTTCAAAGGATTAAAAATTATTTAATTAAAAATTAAATAATAAATTGTATTATCATTTCAAAATAAGAAAAAAAAATTCTATAATTTGAAACACTTCTTCTGAGATATAAACTCTCAGTTATATAGTGTTCAAAAATCATGTTAACTGGGGGAGAAGTCGCTCTCGCCACCTGGTGGTGAATGTGTATGAACTGTAGTATTCTGTATCATTAATAAAAAACCACGTGAGATCAAGATCCCATGTGGAAAATTATATGGGAAATAATATACGATCTCACCTGGGATTTCATATAATTTTCATTTCTATATAAAATCCTACATGAGATCCCATATGGTTTCATATGCGGGAAATAATATGGGAAATTCAATGGTATTTTACGTAGGATTTTACATAGGAATGAAAATTATATGAAATCCCAGGTGAAATCGTATATTATTTCCCATATAATATTCCACATGGGATCTTACATAGGATCTCACGTGATTTTTTTTATTAATGATACAGAATACTACAGTTCATACACTTTCACCGCCAGGTGGCGAGAGCGACTTCTCCCCTAGTTAACATGATTTTTGAACACTATATATCTGAGAGTTTATATCTCAGAAGAAGTGTTTTAAATTATAGAATTTTTTTTATTTTGAAATGATAATACAATTTATTATTTAATTTTTAATTAAATAATTTTTAATCCTATGAAAATTCTCACAATGGATATACTTAATGTAATCACATGTCAAATCTTTTGTGAAATCTTATATAAGCAACATGAAAACCCATATAAAATCCTTTATGGAATCCTTTATGTATTCTCACATAGGAATCCATGTAGATTTTTATGTAGATACACAAACTCAAATTCCCACATGAATTCCTACTCCATATCGTGTCCCAAATATACATGTGCTTTAACATGGGATCCCATGTGGATTCTTATGTGGGATCTGGGATTTTATACAGGTTTTTGTATAAGAACCCACGTAAGATCCTATGTGGGTATTTTCAATAGGGGTATAGGTAAAAAGTAGAATAAGATTCATGAAAGGGTTATAAGTAATATTATTTTAATTTTTTAAAATATTATGTCGTTGGAAAAAAATGTAATCCAAAATTTTTTTTTTATTTTCAATAGGGACGCTTAAAGTATAGAAGATTTTCTAAGGAGCCTGTGAAAAGACCCTTAAGGATTCTTTTGAAGGTTCTTTCGAAGAAATGTAAAATAGTGTCCTATGTTATAGATATTTCAAAGAATTATTAATAATTTATTAAGAAAAATAAAAAGATTTAGGATAGCCTATAATACATGCATATATATTTTGATATAAATGTTTTTTAAATGAAACCAGGAATCAGGTGCGACAATTTAAGTTTCTCTACGTAAAATTGTAATTCTTAATAACATAAAATATCATCTTAAAAATACTTTTGGTTTCCTACTTTGTACATATCCTCTAAAGACCCTAAAAATTACGTTATTCTAAATCTACATGCTGAAAAATTTCTTGCCTTCTAAACTTTATACCCATTTCAAATACTTGCAAGATGTCTTTTAATATTCGGGATGTCTAAAAATACTTTAATTTAAAATATTATAGGGTCAGTTGGGGTAAATAAAAACAAATTTGCTAAGTTTAGCCAATAACATAAGTTTTTTCTTTTAAATCGGATTACTTCCGATTTTCTTGTGTATTGAGTTTTTATTTCACTTCCGTGGAACAATTTTATATGGTGGTAAAAAATATAGGTATTATTAAATCACAATAATCAACTGTTTCTATTTACCCCTAAATTTTTCAACTTTGTTAAAATTTAGGGGTAAATAGAAACAGTATAGTTATTTTAGTTAAATAAAAACAATTTTAAATAAATGCTAAATTAAACCTTTAACCTTATATCACTCCTAACGGATTCTAAGTGTTTTCAAATTTTCCGTTTGTCAATTAGGAGCAGTATATATACAAAAATATTTCGTATTGCATAAATAATTGAATATCAAAGAAGACACCCTTTCACTTTTTTGACTCGCATTTGGAAAAGATTAAACTAAAAAATTATACTTAAATTTATAATTATTTCTTATTAATACTACTACAAAATTCAACTTTGATATTTTAATTTTGAAATCTTTTATTAAAAATGCGATACTGTTTCTATTTACCCCAAAAAACTGACAATTCGGTGTTAATAGAAACAGCTGATAATTTATTAAAAAATTTAAGAAAATGAATTTCAAGTATGGAAATGTTAAAGGATAAAAAGAATTACATAAAAATGGTATGTTAGTAATAAAATAATTCAAATTAATAAATAATAAAGCATTACATACGTTTAAAAATAAACTATGCCAAAAGTTGAATCATATTACACAAATAAAAGTTTGTTCTCTCCTATTCTCTCTCATTATAGTGTTGTAATTTGATTGAAACAATTTTTTCATTTATATTATAAGAAATATTATTGAAATTTCTGCTGTTTCTATTTACCCCGAATTTCCAGTTTTTAGGGGTAAATAGAAAGAATCTCCAATTTTTAATAAAAGTTTGAAAAATTGAAAAATCAAAGTTGATTTTTGTTGTAGTATTCTTTGATTTTTAATTATTTATGGAATAAGAAATATTTTTGTACACACTGCTGCAAATTAACAAACGGAAAATAGGAAAATGGTTAGAACTTGTTGGGGGTGACCTAAGGTTCAAGGTTTAAGGCCATATTTATTTCAAAAATTTTTATATTTAACTGAAATAACTACTGTTTCGATTTACCCCATCTGACTCTACTAAATTTCATTAAAGGTGTTGAAAATAAGTTAAACATATTGCCATTTTAATGTCTGCAAACAGTCAGTTTGCAAAATATTTGCAGATACTCTTTTGAATTCATAGTGGTTTAAAATAAATTTGTTCCAAAACCTTTTATTCTAAACACCATTATACGTAAATCCCTTTTACTGAATTCACAAATCACATTAAATAAATGATATGGAGGACTATGTCAACCGTTGTATATAAATTTTTGTGACTAGTGTTTTTTCATATTGAAACTCTCATTTTATAAATTAAATGCAGATTTTATTTTATATCTTCTGTAATACGTCAATCTGTAAATAATTTAGTTAAATTTTTTTAAAAATTCGGTTTCATTGTTTCAGTTAAAAATTAACAGCTGAATCATGTCCATTATCAAGAAATGTCAAGCGACTAATTTAAATTTTTTTTAAATGTAATACTTATTTTTAAAGTTGAATATAAGCATGTCAATTCAATAAAAACTTAAAAGTTTCAACCCTAATAGTTTTTTCAAAAAATGTTTATTCAGGGTATATATATTTAGGGTGGTTTAACCCCTTAATAGCTATATTCCCATTGTAAGTATAACAATGTTCTCAAGACATCATAAAGAAAATCTTTTGTATTCGTAAGCATTGGGGTAGATTTAAAGAAACTGTGTAAACAAAAAATTCAAATTGTACAAATCATTTTGCATGTTTAAGTTGTTTTCAACACTCCATAAGTGAGTTTCAAAATTATACATAAAATGTGATTTATCTAATATCTCTCATAATTACTTATAATTACTTATAATTACTTAATAATTTAAATCAATAAGGTATCTTGCATGTATACTACACGTTATATTACCTATTAGTCAACAAATACCTTTGATCGAATATATCCCGCGCGAACTGTAAGTATTATATTATGTAAATACAATTACCAAACAATTAAACCAAATGTAGTGTATATTAAAATGTTGCTACATATTTTCTTAATATCTTGTAATGCATATACTTATAAAACTAATGATCTGTTATTGACTTCTGAGAGATAATTGCCCTTATACATATATTTCAACCTAGTATGCACTGAAACATGAGTTGTCTATAGAAAATTCATACCCTTTCAAAAAACAACTTAAATACATTTAATACTATAAAGAAGTCTTTTTGTACATAAGTTGTACAAAGTTAGTTCCAAAAGAATATATAAAGTTATTTACAAGCACATGAACATTTCACAGTGAGCTAGGATCGTCGAATTTTGGAAAAAAATACAATTTTTCAACTTTCAAATACACACAAAATAATTTATCCACAGTATTTAATAATAATAAATAAGGAATTTATTGCATAAAAGATTTGTTAAATAATTAAAAATTATGTCTTCTAGAACTATTTAAAGTATAACATTTAACATAAAATAATGAAATGTTTTTGATTGAAATACTTAATTTTTCTAAAAATAAATTAATTATTTTTGTATAAGTACTTATTTTTTCTCATCCACAGATATACTTAAGTAAAAAAACCTATAGTTACTCTAAAAAAAGAAAGTTTCTTAAAATGTAGCTCCATTGAAGTTAACAAAGAGTGGATTTCTCAATAGTGTGCTGACTTTCAGTTAGTCGAGCTCTTCCGAGCCGCATAATTTGGAAAAACAAGTTATAGAACGATAACTTGGCATGTCTACTTTAACGCCAATATGTGCCATTTTGACCCTTTTCATATTTTTTCAATATAACAACAATATTTCAATAAATATATAAAGACAATTTTCAAAATTATTCAATTATGATGAACAGTAGTATTTAACGGTTTTTTTGTGTCGCTGATTACTCATCTGATGTCAGATTTCGAAAATTCAAAATGGCGGATCCAATATGGCGGACATAAAAAGTTAAAAATCAATAAATTTGAATTAAACACAAATATTTATGGGTTTTTTGGGTTGCTGATTACGAATCTGATCCCGTACGGGATTTTGGGACAGGACAAGTGTTCCTGTACAGGAACCTTTACAGAAATCTTTGATAACTAAGGTTCCTGCATCGGAACCTGCACAGGAACCCTGTCCCAAAATCCCGTATAGGATCCTGTACAGGACCAGTAAGAGATCCTGTATAGGATCCTGTACGGGGATTTTAAGCTGGGGATTTCAAAAAATCAAAATGGTGGTCATAAAATTTTTTTAATTAATCAATTTCCATGAAATGAAGTATTTATACGTTTTATTTTTGTAGGCTAATAACAGGAAAATTTTTTTATTTACTGATTTTTATAGACACTAGTTTTGCAATCACCAAACTTAAAAACTCCTAAGCAACAAATTGTAGGCGGATTTAATCCAATCTAAAATCCACTTGAATTCTTTTATTAGATTCGTAATCAGCGTTCTAAAAAAAACCCTAGATATAAAGTTTCATAAAAATCAATTAATTTTAAAAATTGTATGTCCGCCATTTTGGATCCGCCATTTTGAATTTTTGAAATCTGACATCAGATTCGTAATAAGTGACCCAAAAAACCTTTAGATACTTATACTTTATAAAGATACTTATGTTTCATTAAAATTGATTCATATAAAAAATTTATGTCCGCCATATTGAATCCGCCATTTTGAATTTCTGAAATCTGAGTTCAGATTCGTAATCAGTGACCCCAAAAACTGTAGGTAGCATACTTGTTATTCGTAAATATCTTGTTTTTTAAAATAATAATTTTTGGCCAAAAATCGACGATCCTCGACCACTGTGCATTTTAAGGATCTTATATAAATGTCCCAAGACAATCCATGTCCCCTGTCTATTGTGATAATATATCATGGCAAGAGACGATCATTATTTTTTCAAAGATTATATTTAAAAAATTTCAGTAGTAATAGATAACTTTCCAATGCAGATTAAATTAATTTAAAAATAATTAATCAGTAATATGTTATTAGTTAAAATTGTCTAAATTATCATAAATGTAGTTTACCTTATATGCTTCTTTGTAACAGTACAATTACAGCACATTTGTAATTTCATTTACGCAAAAACCGTATTTTTCGTTCAATAAGCATTCATTGATTTATAATAATTTTTCCAATATAATAAGAGAATTTGAATATGTTGGATCTACTGAAATTTTTGTTAGAACTTCCCTAAGAATTTTTATTATGCTGCTTAATGTTCAAATTGCAGATAAAAATTTTTCCATTTAGTTAGAACACGTTATTTCTTTTTAATTAGTCATGGTTATTAGCTTAACCTTTTTGTTAAAGCACACATTAATCTGATGAAGAAATAATCATCTAATGGATTTTTACTTACCCTGGCAGCTATGGACGTAGTCGGCTTTTCGAGCAGGTCCCACAGCCATTTTTGATATTGGGCACATTTACCCTCACCAAATTCTTCTTCTTCTCGTTGCCTTAGCGACTCGGCTTCTTTTCTCATTTCTTCATGTACATGCTCTTTTCGTTGATGATACTTATGTTGACAGCAGCTCTCTAAATAGAGTTCATCTACTCCCCAGTACTCAAGATCGTCGCTGAAGGCAAGGACGCACATCTCGTCAACTAAATGAAGTTTGCCAGTTCTGTAAAAGTTAAGAATAGAACTAAAGGACTTTGGATGACGATCGAAGAAGTATTCATTGTCGACGAGAGAATAGTCATCACAGAGCTCGGTAATGGCTTCATGGGTATTGCAGTCTCGAAGGCGACCCAGTCGAGTGTGTGGTAATCGTTCTAATGTACGCCAGAGAACTTCATGCTTCACACCTCCAACGTTTATTGAAACTCTTCTATTCAAAGCCTTTGATCGCATAATCATGAAAGGCTCAGGGGGTAGGGAAGTCATGGATCGGGAATAGGTACGTTGCTGCATTTGTAGCGGCAGAAACGGTGGGGGTGGCGGGGGCGGGGATGATGATGTAGGAGGTGGCGGGACAAGAGGCGGAATTGGGGTCGGTAAGGGAGGTAGAATTTGAGAGAAAGGTGCATAGCGGACTTCTTTGCTGCCGACGACACTCGTTCCGGTGCAATCTGCCGCTGTTGTTGATGTCGCCGCTGTTGACATGGTCGACATAAAAGTAGGGACATCGGTATCGAAGCTGAACCCGTCCACATTATAAGCGGTCGGATACATACCACCGATCCCATTTCCATTGCGGTCCGATTCGCCCTGACCTGAATCACTAGGTTCACTGAGCATCAGCTTCGTCAGCATCAGGTAAGTTATAGCTGGCTGGGGATAGATTGCACACTTGGCAATCTTTTCTGCTTATGTTCATCCACCAGCGCAGCCACTCTCCTTCACTGTCGACGAAATGACCTTGAGCCACATTATTATCTATAACAAAGCATAATATTTCTTCTTAAAAGACTTTCTAATTAAGGCGTTTAAATAAAGTTCTATTTAAACGCTCACTATAAGTATAATAAACTATATTCTATTGGAAATTTTATTAACCAAAATGAAAATGTATTTTATACTATTTTAACACGCTGTAGCGTAAATCAAGAACAGAGTTTTGTGCTGTGCTATTCTCCATCGACGACATCGTTATCTCTTAAGAATAAAGTAATATTTCAGAAATGTGATGCCATATGAAGAAAGGGATTTAAGAAACAGAGTATTGTCAGGAACTGTACGAAACGTGTCTCCACCATGCCTAGACATCAGTTTGTAATAACTTAACTGCCTATATAAAAGGGAGTAGAAAATTCAGATCAGACTCAATGAATGTCATTCATTGCTTAAATTTTGAAGTTAAAATATTTATGTTTATTTTTTTCAAAAATAATTAAATCCTTATATCTTTCTATATGAATTTATATGTGAAGCATTTCATTTCAAACCGTTCCACCGACAAAAAACAATCGCAAGGAGATAGATTTTCTAATAATTTTTATTATATATTATATAAAACTTTAAATAAAGAGGTCCAACCTTGTCGGGGGCGAAAGAGAAATAAATATATATTTAATATATATTTGTTTTTCCTTTTGTTACATATTTTCCAAAATTCCTTATATTTGTAAGATCCTTATATTTCCAATGCGAGGAAAGCAGTAATTTTGTTTTTTTTTCAAATATAAGTAAAAAAATGTTGATATTTTTACACATTGACTCTAAACGTTCTAGAAATATTCTCAGGGCATTCTAGAGATATTTTTATTATATCCTTAGCATATCCTGAGAATTTCCTGAAGATATCATGCAGGTATCCTGAGTACATCCCATGGACATCATAGGGATATCCTATGATATCTTGGGCATATCCTATATTTATTCAGGACATCCTGAGGGTATCCTGGGAATATCCTTTTGATGTAAGGGTACACAGAGAAAGACTCGTTCAAAAACAGTTATGTACTAACTTCACGTCATTTAATCCAAACAGTCGTTTATCTTGGGTCTGTAAGTTACACATAACCTACAAACTTCAGAGACCATCCAACGCTCTTAACTCAGGTGCGCCTTGATCAAATGTACGTTTCCATATTGCATTTTATATACATAGAGGCTCCTATTCTGAATCGAATGCTTCATAGAGTTAAGAAATTAAGGAAAAAGACAGGACGAATTGTAGTGTTTGTAGAAAAAGCTTCGAATTTAAATTAAAGCAAAACTCGTCATGAATGAGTTGCAAGATAAAGTTCGTCAAGAAGAAAATACTTTTTTTTTAATTTTCATCTCTACTGAGCAATATGCAAAGAAGGATTTCATGTAATGATATTTAAAGAACTTTATGGCAGCGCGCGTGTGTTTTATAGTACACGTCATTTTCATACGCTTTTACACATGCTGATCTCCCGAGGGAACGTACCGAATTACGTTCGGCAAGCACCATAAGTCATGATCCGTCATCTTTCGAATTGCCCAAGGAGTCTTTCAAAACTTCCTCGAAAACTCTCGGTATTGGCGAGATCTATCCAATCCCCTTTGACTCTTCAGATCAGAGCCTGAGGTGATAAAGCAACTCACAACATTCAGATCGATAAATCGCCTGTAGCTCAGTATACAAGTTTTCAACCACTAATATGAGGGAAATGAAAAAATGCTTCTAAAAAACAGATGCCCAATAAACTAGTCTGTATACTTCAGTAAACACAGTCCCCATTATGATAGTTGATAGGATATGGTTTTGACTAAATATTAATTAATAATTTAACTAAATTCGTGCTGAGTGATTATTCTGTCACCATCTACGATATGATGTAGATTATGGATGACCTATTGTATTCCCAAATTCGTGTACTCTTCCTGCCTCGTGTTGATTTCCCAAGATTCATAAAATAGACGTCCTGCGGTATACATTTCAAGTACGTTTTATAATTACCGATATACAATAAATGTAGTTAAATTTCATACCGGAGTATGAATGTATGATAATAATTCTCGTGCAATCAATAAGAAGCAGGGAAGGCATTAAAAAATTGAATTCGGTGACGTACAAGTTACATAGAGAATTGATATTTTGTTTATTTCCTTTTATAAGTTTTAGAACAAAATTTCTTGTTATGTACACTTATTACTTTTACTAAATAATAATAATTAAGTAATAAATAGAATTTAAATTATAGTTTATTTAAATAATTAAACACAAAGTAAATAAAATAAAAATATATCAAAATTTATTAATAGTACATTATGCAGTAAAGGAGGTAATTCCGAGTTTTTCAATAATGTGCGAGGCACATAAACATAAATTACATCCCATGTTGCATACTTCAATTTACGCAAACAATTTTTAAATATAATATTGCTGTATATTGTAATATTCATACATTTCCAGAAAAGTTAAGTATAGTATTTATACCCTACAAATCCCAAGATACCAAGTGTTGTCAGAATTATTCAATATTTAAATATTATAATTATTGTTAAATATTATTAAATATTTGAAATTCTGACATTAAAGTTATTAGCGTCCCCGAAAACAGTTTGGTTCAAAGTTTCAAAAAGATTCATCAAATATTCAATTTTCAGTCCGCCAAATTGTATCTGCCATTTTGAAATTTGAAAATCTGTCATCAAATTCGTAATTAGCGAACCTGAAAACCCCTAGTACCAAGTTTCAGGAATATAAAAAGAAAAAAAATTGAACGATAAAGTGTTACAGAGGTTAATATCTCTAGTTTACAATCACAAAAAAGTATTTTCCATTAATTATAAAGTAATTGCGTAATAACACCGTCCGACAAAATTAAACTTTTTTTGTACCCATGAACGAACCAAAGATTTTCGGAAACTAGAGCTAAAAAAGATACCGGTGTCTGGCCGTTTTTCGAGATCAAGTCGTTTACGGTTTTCAGGGGTATAAAAACAACCCTTAAATAAAAGGTAACCAATTGTATTGAAAAAATGTATGAAAATGGGCCTGCGGGAGCTCAATTGTAATATCATTCTACAGCCTATCATTTTCAATTTTTCACTTCAACCCCTATCTCAAAACCTACCCCTAAGCTAAATCAATATATTGAATACTGCTCTACAATTTTTTGAATTTTCTAAAATTTCGTATTTAAGGGTTTTTGGGGTCGCTAATTACAAATCTAAAGTCGTTGTTTAAAAATTAAAAATGGCGCATCCAAAATGTCGGACAAATTAAAAAAATCATCCGATTTTTATAAAACTTAATAACCGTGGTATTCACACTGAAAAAAAAATTTATTTGATTAAAATAACCGATTATTTGTCTATAATCAAATAAATGTTTACTTGAATCAAATAATTTTTATTTGAATCAAATAAATTGTATTTGAATCAAATATTTCAGTATTTGAAGCAAATACTAATTAATTGATTCAAATAAAAATTATTTGATTCAAGTAAATATTTATTTGATTATAGACAAATAATCGGTTATTTGAATCAAATAAATTTTTTTTTCAGTGCATGATTTGTGGAATATAATGAATCATTTAACCGCAAACAAATGCGACCAACGATTACTTTTAAAAACATCCAAAATTTTTTAGTTTTATTAGTATTTTTTAAAAATAAATCGAAATAGGGGTACTTTTTGGGGTTGAGGGTTCGACTTGAAATATTAGTAAGGGTATGTTTAAAAGTCCCAATAACGTTAAAAGAATTTTAAAATAAAAATTTTCCATTTTTCTATATTTTATGCAATACAATTGGTTACCTTCTATTTAAGGGTTGTTTTTGCCCCTAAAACCCGTAAACGACTTGATTTCGAAAAACGGCCAGATACGGGTATCTTTTTTTAGCTCTAGTTTCCGAAAATCTTTAGTTCGTTCATGGGTGCAAAATCGTGTTGGACGGTGTAATAAACTGTATAAGATACTTGTCTACTGAAAATTTTTACGGTAACTTTCCGTTAATTTAGGAGTATAAGAAAAATAAAGAATTTTTTATAAAATGTTATTGTATATTTTAGTTAGATAGTTTTTGAGTTTATGGGTAGTTTTGAAAAAATGGTTTTTAATGCTATATTATAGCATTAAATGAGTTTTAAATTCTCGTGAAATTTTTTTTTAAAATATGCTTTTTTAATTTACGTAGGTAGTTTCTGAGTTTAAGGGTTGTTTTTGGAAAATTGTTTTTAATGCTATGATACAGCACTAAATTAGTTTTAAATTTCTATGAAGATTTTTTTTTAAATATGCTTTTTTATTTTACGCAGATAGTATTTGAGTTTTAGGGTAGTTTTTGGGAAATTGTTTTTAATGCTATGTTAAAGCACTAAATTAGTTTTAAATTCCTATGAAATTTAAAAAAAAACGTTTTTTTATTTTAGTTGGGTAGTTTTTGAGTTTATAAATAGTTTTTGAAGAATTGTTTTTAAACTATGTTAGAGCACTAAATTAGCTCTAATTCTAAATTCTGGCATTAATAAAAAATTTTTTATGAAAGTGCACAGTAAAAATTAAATCTTATTTTAAATACTGTCTGAAATTAAACAAGTCCTGATAGTTATGCCAGTCTTAATTTAAGCTCGTCTTGCGTGAAAATAAGGATAAGAAATCTGAATTTACAGTTCTACTTTTTAAATTAAGTATAGAACTGCTGATTTTCAACATGATTACCTTAAATTCAGCACATTTTTTGCTGATATTCAGCAAGCTTTTACTCTTTAAATTCAGCAAAAACATAAGATTTGAAATTAAACAAAAGCTGTCTTAACAATGTTGCATCTTAAATTAAGGTACCTTTCATGGCTGAAAATAAGACTTTCTTTTTACTGTGTGGTACTTGCAAGATTACCTACCTCAAAATTTTGTAATTGTAGAAAATATGAGAAAATCCAATTTTTTATTCCATCTTATTGGCTGGCAGTTAATATGAACTTTCATTTATTCTCAAATCTATTTTCAATTAAACATTAGGTGTCATTAATTGCTTCAAACGTAAAAATTTAATTTAATAACTGAATAAAAATGTTCTGTTCTTATACTAAAAAAAGAATAATGTGCATGAGAATAACAATTTACGGAGAACGTCCTTCACCCACTTCTGAGGCAATATTAGGTAAGATAACTATCACACTTTCTACCTATTTGTATATTATAATAGATGGAACCACAATTTAATGTGTAAAATATTAAATGAATTGTATATTGTAACAATTTAAAAAAATGTAAAATAAATTTACAGTAAGACTGTTTTAAAGAATGAAAATTTGTTAGGTACATTCATAGCTTATATCAATCATATGATAAGGAGTTATTTAATAATTATTAATTCAGTATTCAATGATTATTACATGACCCCTAGAGGTTTTAATAATACATAAGTTTTTGTATTTACCTAACTAGAAGTTTTCATATTTGAAGATATTTTAGTCTAATAAATATAATTTTCTAACATAGTCCATAGCATATTTCTATAAATAATAACCGAAAAGTAGGTTGCCCATGAATTATTGATTGGCAAGTTTACTGATCAACCCATAAAGTAATTCACAAAAAATACCAGACATAAGATAATAAAGGGACAAAGCATTGAAAAAATGTGATATACACTTTTTCACCTTTTTTTATACCAAAAATAGCGTGAAGGTTAGGATCGACGATCTCGAACTTGAAAATTCTTTTCCTTGCTCTCATTCTTACCAACGCAACATGACATAGAATCGATTCGCGGCCAAGCATCCCAGATTTATATAGAAAGGCTTTTCTACCCTTCCATTCACAGATACCACATGTGTACGTACGGAAAGTAGCGCACGCAATACCCCGTCGTTTACTGACTCCCGAATGTCTACGACATACTGGCTGAGTGACCGACAAATATTGATTGCTGGTTATGTGGAACATGCTGCGTCAAGTGGGGTTTACCAGCTGAGATAATTTGAGTACTTGCATGTGTATTGACTTTTCCGATGATATTGTAAACGAGCGAATAAGTTCAATCAGTTAGGAAAATAAAATTCTAACACTACTACTATAACTCTTAACTTATGATGATTGTTGAAATTTGAGTTTCCTTTCCTCAAAAGTCAAAATTTAAGGAGGGTAAGGGTTTCCACTTTCAAAAAATCGATTATTATTATTTATGTCGTCTCTTATATTTAAACATCTTAAGAATAATGTCCCAAAATTTCTAGTAAATTAGAGGAAAAATCTTAAAGTTATTTACTAATATTATTAGTCTTCTGTCCTCTAAAACTGCAATTCCATTAGCTAGATATACGTTTGGTCGAATAATTGTTCTCAGTGATATAATATAATGCCAAAACTTGAAAAAAGAGCCGAAGACATCGAAGCTGCTGCATAAAATCTACTCTACCCTCCTTAAAGCCTTGCAGATTTTTTTGAAAAAAACAAACAAACTATTATTTACAAGCAGTTTGAATTAATAAGTCTCTATAAATTCAATTTTTGACATATTTGTAGAAAATACTCGCCCTCGGACCTACTTTCAATAATAACATGCTATTGCTCCAGTTGTGGGTCAAGTACCCTCTTAGAATGCACAAAAACAATTCACAGATATGAATTTTTTTTTAAAGTGACATATATAGAGGTAATTAAATTCTTTTTAATATAAAAATAAAAAAGTTCCATCAAACTGCTCTAAAATAATATGTTTTTCAAGAATTGCATTTATCCTTCGTAAGAACAATGGCAACAAACAAATTTTGAGTTTTTGACCATATTTAAAAGACAAACCGTGGAAAAAACCCTGAAAAACGATTAGACTATCACAAAAGAAAAAGAGAATATTGTCTGGTAGAATAAATGATAGTTCAAAGAGTTTCTGTGAATTACATAGTTGGTTAGCGATTGGACGGTCATAAATAGGATAGCGCAATTTTTCCCCAATCCAGAAAACCGAGTTAAGTAATCCGTCCAATCGTTCTGCAGGGTTCGTTCACAGGGTTCGTGCGTATTATGTAAAAAAAATTTGGATAATATTTATTTTTGGTAAATTATCCGCATTTTGCAAATTTTAAAGTTTTTACAAATTTCAAATGTAATTTTAAACAGAAGGAGACCACTTATGAAACCCAAAACAAATTTGAATACACTAAATTAAGGGGCAAACAACTTTAGAGGCAGAAAAAGGGACCTATTTTTTTAAAAACTTGAAATTCTGAAACAAAAACCAAAAAAACTATGATAATACAAATGCATTTTATTAATTGGATGTAATCTTTATTTTTTATATACAAGTCACTGCTTATTTTTTATAAAAAAAGACGTACAATTTAGTCAAAAAGTGTGCCATTTTGCAACAATTGATGTCAAAAAAATTTAAAAGAAATCCTATTCCTTTTTTCATTTTCCTAAAACAAATTATCGAGAATAGGTTTTTCTCTGTCTCTAAAGTGTTGTTACCCCTTAAAAAATTTAAAGCAAAACAATTTTTTATGGTAACTTCCTAAAAATTTCCAGGAAACACAATAATGTCCGTGGTTAGAAACTTCCTATGGAAACTTCCTGGTAACTTCCTGGAAGCTTCCCAAAGAAACTTCCTGAAAGTTACCAGGAAGTTTCCAAAAATTATTTAAAATTCCTTTTAGTGAAATTATTATTTAAAAAGGTGTACAAAAATTTTAACTATTCAAATTTTGCATTGTTTTTAAATAAAAAAGTGGGTTTTATTAACAAAAAATATCTTTACAACTCCAGCACACATGAGGGTAAGGCGGACTCGAACCACCATAGCCCTCAAAAGTGTGCTGCTGGGATAGCGCTTTATGCGCTCAACCAAATCGACACTTGACATTACAGGGTTAATTTATATATTATATATTTCATTATATCTTTGAGGAAACTAATTTTTACTTAAGATAAATTCTTTTAAATTAAATTTTACGATATTTGGATGCTTCGAACATTTTTCAATTAAATAACAATAATTATAATTTTAATTTTTAAATTAAGTAGCACAGAAAAAAGGTTAGATTGACAGCTATGAAAATTAACTAAAAAAGCATGTAAATAATTTAGATAAAACAAATTTCTTGATTGATATTTATTAAAAATGTGTTAATTTACTTATGTATAAACAGATTATTACGTTAACATACCCAAAATAAAAAAAAGGGTATTACTGATTAATAATTAGTACATTTAATGTACTTTCACATTACGTGCGGATTTTTTCGTTTTATAGTATAAAAATGTGAAAAAATTTACCTTTACTATTGAATCTTTTATGATATTCCGTGTTTTCAATTGCACTTGTATGCCCTCTGGCGGTCAACAAAAAAATCCTATTTTGGTTTTAATCTAAAAAATCTACTTGCATTTTAACCCAAAAATTTGTATTTTTGAACATATTCTTTAAATATGAATAAAACTTTTAAGTTTAGTAAAACTAAATCAGCACATAATGTGAAAGTACATTACATGTACTAATTATTAATCAGTAATACATTTTTAATATTTATAAACTTCATAGAAAACTTTAATTGAAATGTAGTGACTTTCGACTTTTTCTATGTAAGTTTTAAAATTAATTTTTATCTATTATTTTGGGTATGTTTACGTAATAATCTATTTATACATAGGGTAAATGTGGGTATTATCGAGGAATTTTGTATAAGTCATACTTCCTAGTGGTTTAAAAATTATAAATGAATATATATGGCTTTGATTTTTATTTTAAATGAATATTAAAGCTTTTTTTCTTTAAAAAAAATTGACAATGTTGTAGAAAATAGTTTTCATATTTAAATTAATAATTAAATAGAAGACTCATATGCTTGTAATCTCGCGGGACTTAGTATGACTTGAGGGTATTTTTGCGTGTCAAATATCGCGGATAATTTATTTACTGATTTTTGTAGTAGACACTTAATTAAAATATAGTGAATGTAAAAAATTAAAAGGAATAATAATAGTTTTTAATAATAAAAATATAAATATCGCAAGAATTTGAATTAAAAAATTTTATGCACTATAATAAATGGACGAATTCAATAATAGTAAATTGGTATCACAAGAAGAAAGATACTTGGTTTTATTATAATTATTTAATTAGTCTCATAATATAATATAATACTCTGATGAAATATTCTAAGGCAACTATTATCAAATATTTCTAACGTATAGTCAATTTTCTTTTGACACTATTGCACCTTTTTTACCACCTATTAAAATTTTTTTCTTAAGTATACAGATCTCACTTACTTTAATTTTAATTTTCTTATCCCTCCCATTACTCTTTATTTTTTAGCTTGTATTTTATTACTGTTATAAGAATTACTAAAATTCTGAACGTTCAAATAAACATATTTTTGTTGTGTCTAAATGTGTTTCACAGTTACTGTGCAAAATGGAAAACTAATGTTAATTCAACATTTACTTAGTTGAAAATTATCTTTTTTATACATATATACAAGGTACTTTTATTAAAATAAAAATTAAAACAAGCAAAAATAATATCGGCTATAATTTCAACGTTTTAAACTTTAGAGACACACTACTAACCTTACTTTCAAGGGTTATGATAGGAGCCGCGAAAATACCCACATGTTAGAAAAAAGATGTCTCCATTATCAAGACTGTTAATATTTAATAAAAATCAGTTTTTTTAAATAAACAATTTTTTTATGAAAAATAATAATAAATTTACCAAAATATAAAAAAGAATCATCTCTTAGAGTTTTATATAATATGAAAACAATAACTTTTGACACCACTGCAGAGTTGAATCTCAAACCAAGATGAGCCATTTTGAACTTTTTTCAAACAACAAATTTTAAAACATTTTTAATAAATTGATTAATAGAAAAATAATCAAAAATATGATGCATATTATAATGTCTTAGATATCAGGTTTAATGAGTGATTGTTTAGTGTCAAAAATTTCTTATATTATTTGAAATCTTCATTAAAATATAAAATACCGCGATAATACCCACTTTTACCCTAAGTAAATTAATACATTTTTAATAAATATCAATCAAGAAATTTGTTTTATCTAAATTATTTACATGCTTTTTTAGTTAATTTTCATAGCTGTCAATCTAACCTTTTTTCTGTGCTACTTAATTTAAAAATTAAAATTATAATTATTGTTATTTAATTGAAAAATGTTCGAAGCATCCAAATATCGTAAAATTTAATTTAAAAGAATTTATCTTAAGTAAAAATTAGTTTCCTCAAAGATATAATGAAATATATAATATATAAATTAACCCTGTAATGTCAAGTGTCGATTTGGTTGAGCGCATAAAGCGCTATCTCAGCAGTACACTTTTGAGGCCTATGGTGGTTCGAGTCCGCCTTACGCTCATGTGTGCTGTAGTTGTGAAGATATTTTTTTTAATTGAACCCACTTTTTTATTTTAAAACAATTCAAAATATGAATAATTAAAATTTTTTTAAACCTTTTTAAATAATTATTTCACTAAAAATTTTTTAAATAATTTTTGAAAACTTCCTGGTAACTTTCAGGAAGTTTCTTTGGGAAGCTTCCAGGAAGTTTCCATGGAAAGTTTCTAACCACGGACATTATTGTATTTCCTGGAAATTTCCAGGAAGTTACCAAAGCTAACTTCCCGCAGTTGCCACGGGAAACTTCCTGGAAGTTTCCTGGAAGTTTTTGTGCTATGTGGGTAATTTTATTTATTTTGTTAAATCATTCTTTGTAATTATTTTTATTTTATATACTTTTAATACACTCCTTGAACAGGAAATCATTTAGATTTTGTAACGTTGGAGTAAATAAATTTATTTTAATCATTGTCAGAATGTTTTTATTTTATAAAAATTTCGAACGGTAAAGATTCATTAACTAAATACAATTTAATTTCATTTAATAGCTTTAAAATTTTAAAGCAATTGTATTTTTATGATTTTTAGGATTCCGTACACCTATGGTGTATCGACGGAACCCGATTGGTGAGACTCTTTTGTCCGTAGCCAAATCGTGCCCCCTCCCCTAGCGGTTAAACTACTTCATCTATAGAGCTCAAATTTGGTACAGATATATATCTTCACACGTAGATTACAGGAAAAATATAGAAAATGTGATTGGACGTGATGGCAATAGCGTTGTCAAGGAAATAACAAGATTTTTGTCCAAAAATGCATAAAAAGTGAACATTACCCCCCTTAACTTCTAAACTTTTCAACATGGAGAGCTAAAATTTGGCATACTGGTGTATTTTAACTCGAATATTACAGGAAAAATATAGAGAACTTGTTATGTAATAATGGCCAAAGCGTTGTTAAAGATTAAAAAAAAATTCTGAAAAAAAATTTTTCTTTCTAATTTTTTACTAATTGCATCAATAAGAAAAAGTTTTTTCATTTGAAAACAATTTTTTTCAACAAAATAAATACAATTTTCAATTAACAATTACAACAAAATATGATTTAAATTCAAAATGTTCGTTTCAAATTAGTTTCGAAATTTTTAAGAAACATTTTAATATAGTTTAATCAATTTCCTTTTTACGAGATATTTACAAAAATAATGCAATGAACTAAGAGCGCATATAGGTAGACATCTGAGATAGCAACGCATTGTTTATCTTAGGCACATATGTTAAGTCTATGACTAAAGATATTTAAATTTAGATACATTCGAGTAGAATTATTTTCAAATTTAAAACTTAGTAATTGCAACATGTTTGCTTAAATATCTTTTACAGAAATTTCACGAATGATATACGTAAAAATCACAAAGAAAACTACTAGTATTAAATGTATATAACATGAAAATAAGCTGAAAATAAAGTTTTATATAAAAACACAAGCGATATATATTCAATTATTATTCTTATAAAAATTGCGTTTAAAAAATTAATTTTTTTCTTTCTTTAGGGTCTACAGTCCGCCTAATGTTTTTATAAGTGTAAGTAATTATTATTTAATTTAACTTAACGAAATTTATTGTGTGAATCGCGGGTTATTAATTTGAATATTTTTGTAATTGTTTTCAAATAAAACTATTAAACTTGGAAAATAACAATTTCTTTATACTCTATATAGATTGATTTTGTGCCAAATTATTTGGAAATATTTTTCACGCAATTAGATAATATATTAAGTTTACTTAATTTTCAAAGAATTTGTTTCCAAGATGCATCACAATTGCTGGCAATGCTTTTATACTAAGAATTACTTTAGATTTGGAAGAATTATAGTCAATAACTTTAATTTTATACAGAAATTAGTTTCCTTTAGTTTACCATTTGCAATAACTCAAGATATCAAGTGGCGAAAGTTTCAAAAACTTTAAGAGTATATTTTTGCAGACCTATATTTTCTTACATCAATTATATATGTTGCGCTTTCTTAATACAAAAATAAAAATAAGTTTTATATATATTGTTGATGAAATTATGTTAAAATTGTATAAGTACCTAATTTTATCAAAATTTTTTAAAATTTAATTTTTTTTTATATTATTGAATTTATTACTGAGTAAAATATATATATATATATATATACACTGAGAAAAAATACTGTTGGTTCAATAGGACCGATGCTATTGAATTTAATTTTTTTAAAGCAATGATTTCTGTATTGAATTAAGGAAATATTTGTTAAAATATAATAATTCATAATTTAGAACTAGAAGCATAATGTTGTCTAATAAAACATGCAAAATGGTTGAGATGAGGGGTTAATACAATTTAATTAAAAAAATATTAATTTGTTTGAAGTAAGTGTTGCAATTATTTCAAATAAAACTTTGTTAAATTAATAAATAGTATTTAAAATTTGTAAAGATGTACATTTTAGACGATGCAATATGATTTTGAATCAATAGCACGTGCTTTTGTTATTACAAACTATGTATTCAAATACGTTTAAAAGCAGATGCTATAAAATTGACAGCACCATGCAGTAAAATTGTAGTCATACTTATTTGAGTTAAAAGTATTAGGTATTGTCTTATTCAAATTAAGATAATTCATTAATTGATATTTTAGTAAATCATCTGTTTTAATTTGCATCACTTTTGTATATAAGGAAATTCAAATCAACATTATTTAAATGTATTATGATATGTATAAAGTATGTATGTATGTATAACGTTAAATTGTATGTTAAGTATATGTTACAATAAAATTTAATTTTAGGTTGAGTTGTAAACTTATAAGTTATATCTCAAATTGTATGTACTGTATATAGATTGTAGAATTACAAAAAAGTGTATCATGAAATAGGTAACAAGATGTAAAAGAGCAAAAATATGTCTATTTCTCAAAATATTTTTTTCAAAAGAATAATATTTTATATTTGAAACTATAGAATTATGCTATAAAATTGAATTTTAATTCATTAAAATCTAAAGTATGATGTATTCTTTTCAAAATTATGTGTTATTCAAACTGTTGCATCATGCTATGAAATTGATAGCATATTCTATTGATTTGAAAGTACATGCTATTAAATTTTTAACAGATGTAATTATAGGTATGAAATGCATTTCTTGATATTATAGCATTTTTCGTTAATACTATAATTTCTGTAATAATATTAAATCTATAGTGCAGTAATCAATAGCAACATGTTATTGAACCAACAGTATTTGTATTCGAACGATATTGAATACACCGTTTATTGCGACAAACAAATATTTCATTGATTCAATAGCATTTTTTTCTCAGTGTTATCAATCCTCCAAGTCAATCAATAAAAAAAGAAAAAATCCTTCTTAACGTTTCAACAGGACAGCTGTCCTCTTCAGAAACTGCAACATTTATTATAAATTACAAACAAAAATTAAAAATAAAAGAGTCACAAAAATAATAACAACATTAACCCTTAAACCGCACCCTGAGTGTGCGACACCCATATTCTAGCTTTTTATTCTAATATTTCGGTTAAATTCGTAAAAATGGAACATGTGTTGATATTAGACAGTACATTTTGTACTTGACATTATGTTTCGTCAGTGACATTAGTCTGCCGAGTGTCTTTGTGTATTTAATAATTTTATGAAGTTGACGGCAAAAAATTTCTGCTTGTCTGACACCCAGTTTTTGGTTTAAGGTAATTTCAGTAGTTTTAAAAAACTTTTTTTTAAAACTAACTTTTTTTTCATAATGATTAAATAAATCATTATGAAACCTATTCTCCTTCAAAACAGATGTATTGAGCTATAGAAGATAATTTTTCCAAAAGATAATATCCTATTCCAACTTGGAGAACACACTTAAAAGTCCCCGGGTGTCGCACACCTAGTGTGCGGTTTAAGGATGGATTCGGCAGTGTGCGATTTAAGGGTTAACAAAAATAAAAAAAAATAAAAATTTTTGATACCGTAAAAAAATTTTTATGTAATTTTTATTTACAAAAATTTACAAAAAAAACATTAACAAAAATAAAAAATATATAAAAAATTTTTTGTTTGCCGTAAAAAAATTTTATTTTTGTTAATGTTGTTAGTATTTTTGTGACTCTTTTATTTTTTGTTTGTAATTGAGCCTTCCAATTCTATAACTCGCCCGACGCTCGAATGCACGCGCTATAATGCCAGTCGGGTAGCAGTGATAGGCCTAGAGACGCTTACTGCTACCCGACTGGCATTAGCGCGTGTCTCAGAGCGTCAGCCGAGTTATAGAATTGGAAGGCTCAATTTATAATAAATGTTGTAGTTTCTGAAAAGGACAGCTGTGCTGTCGAAACGTAAAAAAAGATTTGTTATTTTTCCTTTTTTTATTGATTGACTTGGAGCATTGATAACTTCTTACATATATTAACATTAAATTTATTTTATTTAGAACTATATTTGTAATTTTTTAGGAATTATGCGAAATAAGTTGAAACTTCTCTTGCAAAAAGTAATTATAACTTTTATTTAGTAATTACAATTGATAACAAAAGTTTATGGATATCAAGACAGATTTTAAGGAATACACTAAACAAATCCGAGACAGTTAATAATAAAAAGTTAGAAACTTCAATTTGTTACGTGATACTTATGAGGGATTCCGCGTCAACTGATCAAGGGGTCTTTTGGTGTAATGTTTATTTCAATAATTTTTTACTCTTAAACAATTAAACATACAAATTTGACAAAGTACATTTTGGAAAGGTTTTTTCATGCTCTTTCGATTGGAAATAAGCATTTAAAAAAAAATTTTTTTGACCCAAAAAAATCAAAATTAAAAATAAATTTCAATTTTTGGGGGAGAAAGACCCATTTTTTTTTAAAACGAAAGCTGAGGTTTTTTCCTAAAAGGACATATAAATGATAAAGTGGGACTAGAATGTTTAAACATTGAAAAAAAGAGTTTTCTACTCGCCGGAGCGCTCAAAATCCGGTTTTTAGCTCCGTTTAGGAGAAAATTCTTTTTTTCAATGTTTAAATATTCCAAAATGTACTTTGTCAAATTTGTATGTTTAATTGTTTAAGAGTAAAAAATTATTGAAATAAGCATTGTACTGAAAAACACAAAAATTTAACCCTCTCCCCCTCGGAAAATATTGGACTAGGTAAAAAAATATTTTCACATAAAAATTACTATCTATGAGTACTACAAAAGCCTCAAGTTTTGCTACGATTGGAGAAAAATTTTTCTCCACCTTGATAACTTGACATGGAATCCCCATTATATATATATATGATTAATTGTGTTAAAAATGTTATGAACATTATAAATGAGAATAATCTTTTATCGGTTTAATTGATTAAACGGATATTTTAGTTTAATGACTTTAACATAATTTAATATGATTGGAGTGTCAGGTGTGGATTTTTGCTAGTTCATATAGAAAGAGGACATTCGTTTTTAATGAAAAGAAATCAAAAATGTTTTCTCATGATGACAAGGGAAAAATTTTATTGTCCCACCCCAATAAAATATTGTTAAGAAGCTGCCTTCTCCCCTAAAATATTTGAAAATCTATAGAAATATAGCAGATGTTTAGTAAAAAAACCGAAATCATTTTTAACACTCACAAATTCAAAACAAAATTAAAGTATTTCGGAAATTTTTATAAAAAAAACTTTTAAATGAGGTAAACTTGATTTCAACAAATTTTAACTATACATTTCAAAATAATAAAGTTGTAATTAATTGGTGACATAGAATATTAATATAATTATTTGTTGCAAGAAAGGAATAAACATTTCGAAATAGATAAAAATTTTCGGAGGCTGATAAACTACTTACGTAAAGAAAACCTCATTAGAAATAAGTTTTAAAAAATAGATATAAATACACAAAAATAAGTGTCAAAAATGACAAACATTTTATATCTGTTAAGAAGATAATTAATTTCTTTTGTAGCACAAGCTAAAAATGAAATAAAAGCATTAACTAAAATTACGATACATATACAGTAAAATTTCAAACCAATAGTAAGAAAATGTAAAAAAACAACGTTCAATTGTAACGGGAGCTAAAAGTAAATATAGATTTCAACGAAAAATTAAGTGAAATGGTACAAACAACCCCCTTAAACTACATTATAATTGCTATTTGAATATAGGTTTATAAGTTATTCATAAAATACTCGAATAATTAATGTATCCGATAAACATTAGGCTGTTGGAAAAATTCTATATACATACCCAGATAATCAGCGTACTAGTACGATACACGTACAATACGAGTATGGCGTATAAGTCGTACTGGTACTGTACCCGCCATCTACCTTCGCACGGTACCAGGTACTGTACTAGTATGTCATACCAGTATGCTATACTCGTATAATACGAGTACGATAATAGTATGGTGTACTAAAGGTTTTTGTAATTTAGTTCATCGTTCGATTACTGTATTTGAACTATACTAGTACCGCGTGTAAAGCCTTTTACAGCTCTCCTCCTATTGTGCCTTAGTTTGTATTAAGTATTAACTATTTGAATTTAATATTTTATGATAAATTTTCCGAAAGAATCATTACTAATTGTAAGATCAATTTAATTTTGAAGTAAACTATTTTGATTAAAAGAGTTCTTTTTTGTACCTAAAAGATATTTATTACATGTAAATCATGTAACTTGTAATCACATTTACTTATATTAGAACAATCAGTGTTTTGAAGTATTTTAATTAAATAATTCTGCAGTGGTTTTGCTTTGTTAATTTTTAAACATTCTTTCAAATAATTATGAATAATTACCATTTATTATCTAAATGTACTTTAATGTACCCCAGTAGCACGTTATATTACAGCAATATTTAGAACATTGTCTCAATATTACCAATGTTTGCCTCAATGTTGTCAATGTTGCTGGAACATTCTGTGCTACTAGGGTAAGGAAAATATTTTGGACGTTCTAACCTATAATCGATGACACATGTTTATGTAATATATAAGAAAAATTATTAAAAAATTGTGCAATTGCTATATATATTTTATTGTAACTCTTGAATTAAAAAGTTTTTCTCAAGTGTAAAGTACAAAAGAGTTGAAAATTAAGAAGTTGTTCATTGTTGTAGTAGTAATTAGAATACGCTAATGATAAAAATAAGCATGATGACAAAGCAAAACCACTTGAGATTAATAGTATACACTTAATACATATGAATTAATAGAAACTAAACCACTTATTTCTAATTTAAATATAAAGACACATGTTACAAAGATTAAAACTTTTAGATTGCATCCTAAAAGTCAGCTTTTCCACAAAAAATCATTTCACCATGTGCACTGCATGCATATGTCATTGACAATTGTGAAGTAAATTAGGTTATGTTTGCATCACCACGCAGAGTATGGTGTACCGATATTGTACTTGTATCGTACGAATATGCTGTATTTTGATAAATGAAATAATTATAATAAAACCAAGTATCTTTCTTCTTGTGATACCAGTTTACTATTATTGAATTCGTCCATTTATTATAATGCATAAAATTTTTTAATTTAAATTCTTGCGATATTTATATTTTCATTTTTAAAAACTATTATTATTCCTTTTATTTTTTTACATTTACTATATTTTAACTATTACAAAAATTCAAAAAGCAATACAGTAGAACCTCGATTATCCGAGGTAATGTGGGGAAGAGGTACCTCGGATAATCGAAAACTCGGATAACACGGAACCAATGAAAATTTCAAAATTTTAAATTATTTTTCAAGTGTTTAAAGTGTTAGAATAATATTAAATGACAAAAATGGACAAAAATTTAAATGGAATGATCACAAACAGTGGTTTTGTAAAATTTACTTTCCAAATTTAGTCGCTCGATCCGTTTTATCCGAGTTATTCCGCATTATCTGAGCATGTTTAGTGCCTCGGATAATCCGGAATCTCGGATAATCGAGGCTCGGATAACCGAGGTTCTACTGTAAATAAATTATCCGCGATATTTGACACGCGAAAATACCCTCAAGTCATACAAAGTCCCGCGAGATTACAAGCATATGAGTCTTCTATTTAATTATTTATTTAAATTTTAAAACTATTTTCTACAACATTGTCAATTTGTATAAAGCAAAAAAAGCTTAAATATTCATTTAAAATAAAAAACAAAACCATTTATATTCATTTATAATTTTAAACCACTTGGAAGCAGGGACCGTCACGGAAATCAAATTTTGATTTCGTTACGATATTCCAAAACAAAACGAAATTATTAATGTATTTTTATTTTGATTCTGTAACGAAACAAAATTTACTTTCTATTTTGATTCCGATACTGTAACGAAACAAAATTCACTTCCTATTTTGATTCTGATACTGTAACGAAACAAAATTTACTTCCTATTTTGATTCTGATACTGTAACGAAACAAAATTTACTTCCTATTTTGATTCTGATACTGTAATACTGCAATTCGGTTTTCTTATTGAAACAGAAGTCGATTCGAATTCTACTTCAGATTTCGTATGTAAAAACGATATTATCTTCTGATATATTTGACATTTGCAACAAAATTTAGGTTCAATGACACTTCTACATGCGCAGTATTATTTTATCAAAATTAAAAAAAGAAAGAATTTTGATTTTTATATTAGAACCAAAACGAAATAGGAGGGAATTTTGATTTTGATATTGATATTAAAACCAAAACGAAACAGAGTGGAATTTTGATTTTGATATTGGAACCAAAACGAAATAAAGTGGAATTTTGATTCTGATACCCATATCCGAATCAAAACAAAAGTATTTTTTAATTTTGTTTTGATTCCGTGACGGTCCCTGCTTGGAAGTATGACTTATACAAAATTCCTCGATAATACCCACACTTATCCTTTTTTGTAATTTTAATTGTTTAACAATTTTTTAATTTGTTTTTAGAAGGAAAGAAAAAATAGCTGCATCATTTCGAACTGTTAAATAAATAATATTTTACATGAAAAAAGTAAAAAAATTTTGTAATTCGACAGAAATAAAACAAATTTAAAGAAATTAAATTTTGTTTGATTTTATAAGAAAATTGGGAATACTAATAGATATTATTGTTAAATATCTATTAACAATAAATCATGAAATTTAGACGAGGTTTAAAATAAAATGTAATTGAATTTAATAAAAAAATAAAGAAATAAAATTATAGATAATATGACACATGTCACCTAACAATTGAACTACATAACATGAAGACAAAAATAAAATTTAGATCGAATGAAAATTGGGTAAAAATAGTAGATAAAATAAAATATTGATGCCCGATATAAAATAGGTTACATAAAAATGCAACACATGAGAATCACGCTACATACAAATTATTTCCAACCGAGGCGAGGATCCCACAAAAAATTGATTTTATAAAAAAATGTAACAAAAATTAAAAAAAAATAAGAATTACTTCAAATATGACATGTGCTTTAATCAAGAAATTTAGTTATATTCATTTTAAGTTTCACATTTACTAAGTAAACTGTTAATCCACTTATACTATAAAAACAATTATTTAGCTAAATGATTTACCTGTTTATTATTCATTAAATCTACATATATATTTGAAGTAAATACTTTATTTTTAAAAAACGGTGTTTTATGCACTTTTTTAGTAATGTAAAAATTGCAGGGAACCTGTATTCTGTATTTACCGAGTAACCTCTAATGTATCTTTGACAGCCTGGTAAAAATGACTTGGATTCAAAGCATTGGTACATATCCATTCTTCGTAAGTAGATTGGTTTGAAATTTATTACTCAGGGGTTTTTTGAGGTCACTAATTACGAATCCAAATATAGATTTTAAAAATTCAAAATGGCGACTTCAACATGGCGGACAAAATGTTAAAAATCGTTCGAATTCGCTCGAGACTTGGTATTTGGAGTCGCTGATTGCGAATCTGTAGTCCATTTTCAAGAATTCAAAATAGCGAAACAAAAATGGTGGACAAATTTTAAAATATAGAACAGGTATTTTCTTGTTCATTGGCACCCAAACTTTCAATAAACACAAGAATTTTGAAATAAACACTTTTTTAAAAATATTGAACTCACATACGGTCAAATCCTTGAAGGGTCCGTATGGACAAATTAAACAAATTAATGTTTATAATGATTATATACAGTATAAAACGTATTTTTAACAGAAATGTTTTGACTTTTTTTTAATAATAAAAATATTTATTGTTTATTATTATATTATTAATATTGTTATTATTAATAATAAACTATTTATTTATTTATTTCTTACGGTTTATTAGTGTGAAAAATGCTTTATTGAATCGTTAGAAGCAAGTCAACAAGTCACTGACAATATATATATACACGGAAAAATGTAAGGTGCACATGCTATACAATAAGTATAGATTTGAATTGAATAGTAAAATTTTTAGACAGAGATAACAAATGCACCAAAAGGTACAGATACTGTACCACGAGGGCACCACATGGAAAATCTATATGGAATCCATGAGAATTTTCCTTGAGGGCACACATGAGGGAAAGCATGTCACGCCTTAGAGAGTTCTACGTGGATTGCCCCTAAGGATCGAAGTAAGCACGAATTATACGTGTTGGTTTATTAAATTAAATTAACTTTATAAAATAAAATTAATTAACTATTTAAGTTGAAGATTTAACTAATAATAAATAATAAATTTTTAAATATGATTAAAGTTAATTAATATTAAATATCCATGTGATTTTTTTAAAGGAAAATACGAATTTTAAAAAAGAAAAGTAAATAGATTTTAGTAACTCTATCTAAATGTTTAAAAATAAAAATCACTACTGTTAAAAATAGAATCAAGTAAGATTGAATTATTTATAGCTTAAAATCCTATTATTCGAAAGAAATATTTTTTATCTGTTTTCATAAAATAATAATGTATTCACATTGAAATTATTTAATACTCTTAATTATATATTACTCATTAAATAATATTTTGTTTACTTGAATTAATAAACTGAAGTTATTTGATCAAATAATTTTTAAATTATAATTCAAAACCCAAATATTTGAATGAAATAAAGAAATTAATTGTTTGAAATAAACCCCAAATTTTTATATTAATGCAATTATTTTTATATTAATGAAATTATTTATTGAAATTTAAATTACTATTTATTTTTTTCAAAAAAATAATGAATTAAAAATTAAAATTGAATTAATATACATTATTGGCATTAAGAATTTTAATTAGCTGTACCATTCATTTATTCCCTTCTAAAGTACTTAACAGTACTTTAAAAAATACATTTGATTCAAATTAATGAATCTTTAATTATTATAAACTTAAAAACAGGCAAGATTTGAAAATGGTGAGTGAATTCTTTAACAGATGAATGCATTTATGTAAGAAAATGAACATTCTGGCTTTGAATACTCTTTTTGTTTCTCTGCTCGTCGCCTAGGAAATCAGTTTATTAAAGTGATGGAAATAAAGTTGAACGGCTTCTTTATGTATTTCTCAGTGCTTCGTTGTTTTTTCAAGTGCAATGGGAATCCCTTGATTGCGTAATTATTTTTAAAATGTCTAATGGAGAGTAGGGGGGATTTTGTCTTACACATTAAATTAGTTATTATTATCATAGTAAACAGCTAATTTTAAATTTAATTACAAATTCTTAAACTCAAGATTATTTTTAGAAAACATAAATTCCAAAAATACATAGTATAAATATACTACGTATTTTGGGATAAGAAAACTGAAAAAAACTTGAACGACCTAAGTCATTTGACTTCAGTCTTTGGAGGTCTAATAATTTAATGAACATTAGGGAAAACTAACTAAAATTGATTACCATTATTAATATTACTTTAATCTATTATAAATAACTACTTGGGATGATTCGCTGGAGATTTCAACAAAATTCCAAAAATATTTTCCATTGGAACTCTATTGGATTTTTTATTCCTGCTGTTATTCCGTCAGAAATGTGATTATAATTTAAATTTTTTGGGAATTCTGTTGTAAATATAATTAATTTCCAGTGCAATTCCATTAGAAAATATTATTATCGAGTTGAGATAATATTCACATTCTACTTCTAAAAAAAAATTTCCAAGATTTTTAACTTTCAAAATATTTTGTTTACAGACTAAATTAAGAAAACAAAGTTTGTTAAACTATGAGAAACTGATATGTTTGTTATTGAAAGTAATATATTCTCCAAAAAACCTCATTTTGCATGTAGTAAAGATTTTCTAAATAATTATAATCATTTGGGAAAATACCAAGTCATATTTCTCTATTTTATCACTTTTTCTAAATGTTCTGCAAGAAAAAGTTGTAAAATTTTATTGTTTAATACATTTTAAAAATATTTTACCACCTCAAAATCGATTTTCTAACCTGTCATCTAAGTGCTTTTCATTTTTTCAATACGTAAAACAATTATTTAAAAAATGAAAATAGATACTTTATCATTTTTTTCTAAAAGTTATGATATTTAAGAATAATATTCTAAGATATGAATAAAATATGTCGTGTAGTTTTTTTTAAATATAGAAAATGAAATTTGTCATGTAGTACCGCGTCATTCCTCTCACTCGTTGAATATTATCCAATATTTTTGCTGTGGGTAGAGATATTGATTAATTATCGTGATCAATATTTAAATTAACATCTCTAGTATTAATTTCTTAAGTTACTTTAAAAAAAATGTAATTATTTTGCGTTAAAAAAATTAAAATTGAAACATAAGCAGAGATTCACAACCTAAAGCGTAATTCCTCTCACCCCTAAGAAAAACAATATTAATATATATAAATTGATCGCAAATTTTTTTCACATAAAGTTGTCCTTTATAAACATGGTAGGGAGGAAAATTATTTGTCAATTAAATAAAATTAAAAAATGTTGAAATTGTCATTCCTCTCACCCGTCATTCCTCTCACTTTTTTGAATAAAAATTAAAAATTGATATGATTGTCGATTGTTTACAAACTGCCAGTGAAAAGTGAACCTAAAATGTATGAAAAATAATTTTTGACCATTGTTAAAAGAGATTTTTGATAACTGTAAGTATTTCAAAATCTATCAAATTTATAGATAATAATAATAAATTATAATTATTAAATAATTGTTTATAAATGGAAAAATATATATAATAAAAAACGCCGGCGCCAAATTTTAACCTCTTAATTTTTTTGTAAATTTTAATTTAAAATATATACTTTAGAAGCAAAATGTTAGCATGATCATGCTATAGAGGTGGTAGATTTTTGAAAACTCAATATAATTGACTGAATTAATCCATAAATAATAATTTTTTTCTTTTCTGTTTGTAACTCGCAAAAAGGAGTATTTCGGGAGAATCACCCATATATATACTTAAATATTTGTTGAAGTATAGTACGTTTTTAAGCCTAAACAAAAAAGTGATTTACATTTCTACTAATTGTAAATATAATTTTAAAAACACTTCAAAAAAAGTAAAACTGTTTTTTCTTTAAATCAGTTTTTTGAGAAATAATTGAAAGACTGTTTTTAATTATATAAAATTGAGATTTACGTAAATATTCATAAGTTTCTTAGATATATCAATTACTGTCTATGACAGTTAAAGTTAAGAAAAGACTGAAACAAATAACTTCGATTAATATTAAAAATAAAAATTTTGCTATAATTACTGAAGGACACTAATAAAAGTTTGTTAAGTATAAAAAAAAAGTTTCAATATATTGGAAGTCTGTCAAGTTGAAAAATAAGTCAAATATAAAAAAGTCCATATTTTATAACCTTTTTGTGAAAAATTGAAAATCGTCACGAATGTAAAGCTTCCTCATAAGAAAGCAAATTATTGTATTCATTAAAATTAAAAATGTTTATAATATACGTTTAACATTTTTATTACAGTCAGTAATTTTTGGAAATATTTATATTAAAAAAATATTTCTCTTTTTTAAACGTTCCAAATTTTTGAAGCTCTGCGACTGGTGAATTATAATAATAATTAGTAAGAATTATTAATAAAATATGAGTTTAATTTCTTATTTTTAATAAAATAGAAAACAAAGTTTAAATAATTTTGCTGCAATATTAAAATGCAATATAAATTTTTTTTGTGCATTTGAGACAATGCGTATTTAGTGGTACGAAAAGCATTGTTTATAAATAAAAACGCTCAAAGTTGCAACTAAAATTTCTGTGTTTATTTCAAGAACACTTTCCTTCCTCATAAACATTTTCGTTTTATGAATATTATAAATAGCTTTATTGCAATTTAAATTAAACGCCTAAAAAGGTATTTTTTTAAATTCTAATTTTTAAAATGTCAATGACTTTTTAATTCTAGACTATATAAAGTTAAAATAATATAGGTCGTTCGTTACGTTCCTGAAGCATTTTTTCAAGCGACACGAAATGTTTCAAATTAAATGTCAATTTAATACCAAAAAATCTAGAAAAAATACCTTTTTCCAGAAGTTCACTTTTTAAAATGTTAATAACTTTGGAAAATTTAACATAAATATTTTCAATAAGGGGTCATATATAATTTGAAATTGTATTAAAAAGTAAGTTTTGAATTCATGAGGTCAAAACATGTGAAGAAAAATGAAAACTCAATTGTGATTTTTCAATTCCGTTTAGGTACAGCTAAAAAATAATTTTGTTCTATAAATACATTTTATTCAAATATTATTTTTTATTAAATAAAAAGTTTGATATTTTTTGAGAAAAAAAGATAATCGAACACAAATTAACATTTCAAAAAATGAATAAATTTATATTTTTCTATTCGAACTTTAATTTTTTAGCAATTTTCGAGAAGAAAAGACAATCAAATACAAATTATTATGATTGAAAAAAATGAATATTTTAATAGAAAAATATAAAATTATTCATTTTTTCAATATTAATTGTATTCAATTGTCCTTTTTTCTAAAAAAATATCTAACTTTTTATTGAATGAAAAATAATATTTTAAAGATAATTTTTCTATTAATTGGACTAGATATCTAAGCGTTAAGATTTAAAACTATATTTCCCTTTATTTTATCAATATATGGGGCATTTCATGTCAAGTGATCAAGGTGGAGAAAAATTTTTCTCCAATCGTAGCAAAACTTGGGGCTTTTGTAGTACTCATAGATAGTAATTTTTCATGAAAATATTTTTTTACCTAGTCCAATATTTTCCGAGGGGGAGGGGGTTAAATTTTTATGTTTTTCAGTACAATGCTTATTTCAATAATTTTTTACTCTTAAACAATTAAACATACGAATTTGGCAAAGTACATTTTGGAAAGGTTTTTTCATGCTCTTTCGATTGGAAATAAGCATTTAAAAAAAAATTTTTTTGACCTAAAAAAATCAAAATTAAAAATAAATTTTAATTTTTGGGGGAGAAAGACCCAATTTTTTTTTTTTTTTTTTTTTTAAACGAAAGCTGAGGTTTTTTCCTAAAAGGACATATAAATGGTAAAGTGGGACTAGAATGTTTAAACATTGAAAAGAAGAGTTTTCTCCCCCATATATATCTTACATTTTTTTAAGAAAATCAGTGGGGATATTAATACATTTTTCAATTAAAGTTGGTTGATTCCATATGCGCTTAAAGTAAATTAATGTTGATTATTAATTTATTTTAGTAGTCAAATAAAATCGAATATAAACTCAATTTAAGAATAATTTATTCAATATCATAAATATAATCTCGCACTATTAAAAACACCTACATACTTTAATGTAGCAACCTAATCTCTTTTTAATACTTCCTTGGCTACAGTAAGAATTCATTAATATTCGAATTATGGTAAATTATTTTGAAATTATGTTGAATAAATATTGTTCTTTTCAATTTATTCAGTATCTGATATTCAATAATTCCATTAATTATATTATTAATATTTTTTTTAAATTACAATTTTTCGTATTTAAATGTTTCAATTTAATTGTATATTGTTAATAAATCACTAATTATAAAATATAAAACTCATAAAATTGAGTTAAATTTTACTAAAAATTCCTAAATAAGTTTTCTTAAAAGTTTCAGTTTGTTATTTAAATATTGAATTATTTAAGTAATATTTAAATTTTTAAATATTGAAAATACTATAAACAGAAAATAAATATTTCAAATTATATAGATTTTTATTTCGAAAAATATGATATTTCAAATACGTTTTTTAAGATTTTTAACTCTGTAAAACAATAAGTAGCAACAAAATTGATAATTGATATAAAAATAAAATTATATTAATTTCTTTAAAAAAATAAATATTTTTTGATAAGTCAAGTGTTCAACTGTTATTTTGAATTTTAAAAATCGTTTTTTTCAATTAATTGTGCAAAAAATTAGTTTTAATAAATTTAAGAACTATTTTATACATTTTAGATTATAAATATTTCATTAAATAAAGCTTTTTCATTCATGAAATGTCATTATGATATTGTTATGGCTATGTATATAACAGTATAGAAAGGGGTGGTTTTGTTTTCCTTTTCTACCGCAAGAACTGTCATCTTTTATAATATATGTCTCACCTTTTTAATGAAGGCAGCATTTAGTAGTTATAAAGTGGAGTACGACACACATTCCGCACATAATAAAAATGTTGTGCCAAGAATGAAAAGAAAGAAGAAATAATCTCGAATCGCAACACAAAACACAGTCCACCACTTGTTCCACGGGCGCTACTAGCGACGTTTCCCTCATCTATCGATTCCCCCGAGCAAAGAACAACAAAATATGAAAGTAGTTTCAACACCATCGAGGTTCCGAGGCAATTCAGTTGAGTCCGACGACCTTCAGGAAAGAGTATTATTTTAGATTGTCAAAATCTATGATGAAAAATGTTAATACGGTTTTTATTTTTGCGGGGGTGCCGAAATTTACTTACGATATATAGAACTAATCGAGTATGCTACTCCGCGAGGCTACTACTGTTACTACTGGTTCTACTGCTGATTTTCCGCGACTCTGCGCTCTTGATGATGGCAAGGCGGCGCTTAAAAATTGGAATCGGGCCAACCATGCGCTTGTGTTGCTATCTGATTATTTCAAACACAACCCTTCATATATTCTCTTCATACGTACAATTCAAACTTTTAAATAAAATAATAGTGGAATAATATTGTAAAACTCAAATATTTCAACCCAATTTTATTGATTTGCATATTGTCACTTTTTGTTAGAACTTTATGTTTTGTAGGGCAGATATAGTAGGGGAGACTGGGGTAAACCTGCTCACTTTTTTTCATAATGGTAAAAACCTAGGAAATTATTCTCTAAATCCAAGTTAATTTATATAATTTGAAAGCTTATGATTTCTACTAACAAAATAAAACAGAATTGTTGATTGATCTTTTTAGTTTTACTTAGGAAAAATTTTTGATACATATATACCAAATTTCAAAATCACAATTTTCCAGGGTAAATCCGCTCACCCCTCGGGGTAAACCCGATCACTTGATTTTTTTAAGAATTTAAGGTAATTCCGACAGTTTTATTTTGTATATATTAAATTTCTCCTTGTTTCCGTCTTCAGTATGATTTATTAATGATAAATTATGAGTTCTATAAAAAATAAATATTGGTTTATTAAATAATAAGTATAGGTTTCATGATTTGCAACTGTGAATTTAAATAACATTTTATTAAGAGAAAATTAAAATGTAGATACAATTTTGGATGTAACAAGTTATAGATTTTATTATTGATAAAAAATAACAAATGAAATTCAAAATTTTAAATTTAAAAATAAACAATGATAAAACGAGAACTGAACGAAGACAACAAACTAGATTTATGTCTTTTTTTATCCGAAAAAAACAGCGACAAATTTTGATTATTTGTTTGCGTTGTTTGTTATAACCTAATATATACATGATATATACATGATTCCGCTCAATGTTGCCAACAAATATTGATAGTTCTGCGCCATCTACTGAAAAAAATCGCCACAAATCGCGAAATGCGGGACATTCAAAATTTTTACTCTCTAAATTTGAATAAGCGAAATTTCACTGTTTCACAGCGATAAGTATACAACTAATTCCAAAAAGCGTATATACGCTAATCAATTAGTGTAATATCCCTGATTTTTTAGCGAAATTTCACTAATTCGCAGCGTATATACGCTAATTGGAATCAGTTGTATACTTATCGCTGTTTCAGATTTAGAGAGTAAGATTCAACTAATTTCCTAATAATTTAATAACATTGTTAGGAAATGAATATTATTTCTCTTTTAATAAATATTTTTAATATTAAAAATTATAAGATCGCAAAAAAACGCAAATACTGTTAATACTGATTCTGCTTCCTACACAAATTTAATAACTGAGCGGCTTTACCCCGACTTCATGTGAGCGACTTTACCCCGAATGTATTTCTCACATTTCAGAATAAATTTAAATAAATCTTTTTAAAATCAAACAAAACTAAATATGGGTAAGCCGCCGTCAGAAAATATGCGATTTGCATGGGGTCTCTGGATTAGGCTGTGATTTGGTGAAATTGTAGTATTGGTTACTAGAAACTAGTGTGCCAAATTTTTTTTGAAAATTTTGAAATTTGTTTATGTTACGCCATCTTTAATTTTTTTGTTATAATTTTTTTAAATCTTAATATTTCCGAAAGTTTTCGATGAAATTTAATAAAATCTGAAAGGCTTATACTTGAAATCATGTTTCTTCTGACTATCACATAACAAAAAAAGTCAACAAAAATTTTTTGAAACTATTTTGCCCGAGCGGGGCCGATTTTTGAGTTTTCTTGTCAATTAATAAAATATTCCTTATAATTTCACCTTTCCTTTAAAAAAAAGAAATCAATGGAGACTCAAATAGTTTTCGAGATATTGCAATTTTTGTGGAAGCGCGACCACGTTTCGGTGCCAGCGCTGTGTCAGTAGAATTCTTACACTTTACAGTTCAAAATTGTCTAGAGCCTACAGCTTTTATCCGATTTTGATGTTCTTGGTCTTAAATAAAGGAGATAAATTTTCTAAGAGTTTCCCCGAAACCCGTTGTTTCAATTTTTAATTGTTTATATATTTTTTTGTTACTCAAAGTTAACAATTTACAAGAATTTTGAAAAAAATCGTGTTTATTTTTTATTTTTCCATTCCTCATGATCGAAATCAATTTAAATTATTCTAGTATGACCACCCGATTAATAATAATGCATAATTTAGTATATTTAAATAATTTCGTTAATTAACAAATAGATAACTCTGGTCCTTTTAAAAAAAAATTGATTTCAAGTATAAGCCTTTCCAAAGATCATTTTTTTTGCACTTCTAAAAACAATTGACCGTCTCTAATTCTATGACGAATTCATGAAACTAAACGAAAGTTCGTTAATATTAGTTGTATGTTAATAAGTACTATACACAGTACAAATATCTCCATCTTAAGTTGAGTTATATACCCAGGCGCGAAAGACCAATGCTGACGATGGATTGAAGCTTTATTGAGCCTTGAACGCCCAGCGTGGGTAATCCAGAGTTGAAGCAGTCTTTAAAACACTGTCACTCAATGTTGGTTCAACATTGGAGACCAATGTTCGTCCCATGCTCGATTCAAGACTCGATCAATCTTCGTGTGTGAAGCTTGAATATCCAATCTTTATTCAAGCTTGAATCAAGGCTTGAATCAACGATGATACAATATTCACTTTATTTATTACCGTATGCACTAAACAATAATCAATAATTTCATCAATCATTTTTAAATAATATAAAAAATTATCTAAATAAATAATTATTAAATATTAAATAATTTATTAATATTTACATTTAATTTATTATATGTAAATATTAATAAATAATCAAATAATTTTTTACATTATTTAAAAATTATTGATATTATTATTAAATACTATAATAATCATAAAATTATATAATAATATAATATAATAAGTATTATTATTAATTATTATTATTATTTAAGGGCATGTCCAAGTTGTGAAATGTAAACAAAGCAAAATGTAAACAAACAAATCACTAAAATCACATTTTTTATACATATTTTTCTCTCACAAAAATTAGCATTAGAAAACTATTTTTTACAAAAATGATAAATTAGAGTGTCAAAGTTTCCAAAAAAATCATTTTTGAGTGTGATAAAAAAATAGCAATTAGTAAAATAACTAATTAAAATGACCTGTAAAATAGCATTTTTGACGCGTCGCAAAAAATAAACAGTTTCAGTATATCAACAGCACTGACGATGAAGAAGTCACATATCAGCGATTGGACCTTCAACATGTGGAAAGGGAAATTTTTCCCTTTCCTCCATGAAATTACAAGGAGAAAGGGTAAAAACTTCTTCATCGTCCGTGCGGTTGATATAGTCAAACACTTAAATTTTTCGCGATGTCAGACGATTGCTCTCCGCGCACGCGCAGAGCGCGCTAAGAAAGCATTGACAACACTATGCAGAAAGACACATTTTGTTTTACTTTGAAACTCACATATTTTCACATGCTTTCAGGTATACTAGGTATAGATACCAAATTCAACACTTCAATTTACCATTTTCATAAAAAAACTGTAAATTTCTATTCATTTACGAAAATGTGATGGTCGAAAAAATCCTCAATATTCGGTCTTCTACTGCTGCTTTTTTTCGACCATCACATTTTCGTAAATGAATAGAAATTTACAGTTTTTTTATGAAAATGGTAAATTGAAGTGTTGAATTTGGTATCTATACCTAGTATACCTGAAAGTATGTGAAAATAAGTGAGTTTCAGTCTAAAACAAAATGTGTCTTTCTGCATAGTGTTGTCAATGTTTTCTTAGCGCGCTCTGCGCGTGCGCGGAGAGCAATCGTCTGACATCGCGAAAAATTTAAGTGTTTGACTATATCAACCGTACGGACGATGAAGAAGTTTTTACCCTTTCTCCTTGTAATTTCATGGAGGAAAGGGAAAAATTTCCCTTTCCACATGTTGAAGGTCCAATCGCTGATATGTGACTTCTTCATCGTCAGTGCTGTTGATATTCAAACTGTTTATTTTTTGCGACGCGTCAAAAATGCTATTTTACAGGTCATTTTAATTAGTTATTTTACTAATTGCTATTTATTTATCACACTCAAAAATGATTTTTTTGGAAACTTTGACACTCTAATTTATCATTTTTGTAAAAAATAGTTTTCTAATGCTAATTTTTGTGAGAGAAAAATATGTATAAAAAATGTGATTTTAGTGATTTGTTTGTTTACATTTTGCTTTGTTTACATTTCACAACTTGGACATACCCTTAAAATAATAATACTATAATTATAATATTAAGATAACAATGGTAAATAAATATTAATAATTATTTAGTGTATAATATTTACATTAATGATATTATATTATAAATAAAGTTAAATCTTATATTATTTTTTTCTTGCACAGTGTAAAATTATTTTTAACAAATTTCAAAAGTTTCGCTTTCGTTTGTCTGAAAAATTTTCAGTGATCAAAAATTTCCAGTGTAAAAATTGTTCATTAGGGCGTAATAAATATTTATGCCAAGTATTTTTACATTAGGATTAACCGTTTAGTAAATATTATAAAAATACTATTTTTTGTCAAATGCGTGTGACCTTGCGACTCAGCGTTGCCAATTCAAGAGTTTAACGTATATCTTGAGTTGGCAACGCTGAGTCGCAAGGTCACACGCATTTGACAAAAAATAGTATTTTTATAATATTTACTAAACGGTTAATCCTAGTGTAAAAATACTTGGCATAAATATTTATTACACCCTAATGAACAATTTTTACACTGGAAGTTTTTGATCACTGAAAATTTTTCAGACAAATGAAACTCTTAATCTTTAAAAATAATAATTTGACACTGTGCAAGAAAAAAATAATATATAATAAAATTAAACATATTATCAAAAATAAATATTGTAATATTAAATAATTTATAAATATTTATATTTAATATTGTTCAGTGCACACGGTAATAAAGAAAGTGAATATTGTATTTTCGCTCACGAAGATTGACTGAGTCTTGAATCGAGCATGGAACGAACAGTGGTGTCCAATGCTGAATCAATGTTGAGTGATATAGTAGATTAAGCAGAATCCCTTCCAACCTTCGTTGGCCGTGCGGTTTAAATAGGTGCGTTTATAGAGGTGTCGGGTATGCGTCGGGGGGTTTGATCCCACATGCGAGCGAATATTTTTCCGTTTTCGTTTCTAAGCGATATATAAAATAATAAAATTGTGTGTTGTGTTGTGAATAAAAAATGTGAATATGTTTGTAAATAATATTAAAAGTCTGTTAAAAAATCAAGAAAAAAATGTACCGATTAACAGAAAAATTATCTTTTTTTACTAAAATTATTTTTTTAATGTTACTATTTCAAATGACATTTATTTTTAATAATATATTATTTACATGAAAATAATATATATAATTGTTCTAATAGTATATTGCAATTAAATTTATACACATGTATAATATGAATAAAAATAATGTCAATAATATTTATTATGATTATTATCAATTGATATTTTCATATTATATTGAATGGGCGCGAGAGTCGCGTAAATTGGGGAACAGTGGAAGCAGCCTTGAATTAGGCTTCCGCAGCATTTATTGAAGATTGAACGCCAATCTTCAACAAGGGCTGGAGCGCGAGACTTAAATAAGTGTTACATTATGGCTAGAAGCAACCTTGCTTCCGCCGTCCCGCCAAGGCTTGATCAATATTGACCAATCCTCATCCAAGCTTCAGTAAAGCCTGAATCCAGCGTCAGTTCGCGCCTGGGTAGCGTCAAATCACTAGTGAGCGGGTTTACCCTGTGCGCGGGTTTACTCCAGTCTCCCCTACATTACAAATTATAAAAATAATTTAGCCATACCACATTTCAACAAATTCATGTTCGTTTTACAAATTTATGTTTCATGTGTTAAATATTTATTATTAAAATTAATTTAGAAAATAATGAGAGTAAAAAAGTGTTGAATTTGTACGTTATATTTGCGTGTGTCACTATAACTGTATTTTTTCTGTTTTCCCAAGTAGCACGTAATATTACATCAATATTGAGAACACTGCCTTAACATTACCAATGTTGTCTCAATGTACTAGAATACTGCTGGAATATTCCCAATATTCGTGCTACTGGGGTAATCATTTTCCAGGCAAACAAATGTGTCAACCATTAGAAAGTCAATTCGTAATTTTGAAACCTGCTAAGGTAAATGCAACTATTACTGGAATTGCTCCAATTACTGGGATTTTTGTATAATACAATTATTTTACTATTATAGAATAATATAATATTTGAAAATGTTAGAAAAAATTATTTTCGACCTTACTCAATACCATTGTTTAAATGATCAATTTCTAGAAAGTTTTTATTAATTATGTATTATCTACATGACAAGAGCTTTCAATTTAATTAGCTTTAACTTTACTTCTTGCATTATAATTCCCGAGTTTATTATTTCAAAGGCTGCCCTGGCGAATGTGTTTCATACGAATATACGACGAATTCGTCGTCAGTTTGTATTACGTTAGGATATTTGTATAATAAGGCAATAACAATTAAAAAAAATTATTAAAATGAATAAAGGAATATCTAAGGATGAAATTGATATATTTTTTAGGATAAATTAACGTTAATTTAATGAGAAATTAATGTTTAAAGTTGGAAATGCCAGATTTAGTGTAGGATGTATGTGTGTGTCAGGTCGATATTGGAATAAACTGCTGATATGTCGCCGCGCATTTTGCGCGACAGATGGCGGAGGAGACATTTGTCCATGGCTTTATATTACATGCTCCTTCATAAAGAAAGCTATTTTTTTATTTGTTGGTAGATTTAAATAAAATGGAGAAAAAAAAATATTTTAAAAATAAAACATAATTTCAACCCTTAAAAGAAATAATGGATGTTTTAGACCAATATAAATAAAGTTAAAACTCTTCCTTCATTAAGAAAGTTATTTTTTATTTGTTGGTCAAGTTACACAGAATGAAAAAAAAATTATATTTATTAATTCCAACCCACAAAAGAAATAATGGATATTTTAGACCAATAAAAAAATAAACAAAAGTCCTCCTACTTTTAAAATCAATTTTTCTATTTGTTTCTAGGTTTAAACAAAATGGAGAAAAAAGTTACATTGGAAAAATAAAACATATAATTCCATCCCCGAAAAGAAATAACAGATGTTTTAGACCAATAAAAATAAAGTTGAAACTCCTCCTTCATAAAGAAAGCTATTTTTTTATTTGTTGGTTAAGTTACACAAAATGGAGAAAAAGAGTTATATATTTAAAAAATAAAACATATAAAAGAAAAATGGATGACTTATAAGTCTCTAATTTTTCTATTGGAGGTTGGAATTATATGTTGTTTTATAAATTTTTTTCCATTTTTTGTAATTTAACCAACAAATAAAAATATAGCTTTCTTTATGATGGAGGAGTTTCAACTTTATTATTATTGGTCTAAAACATCTATTATTTATTTTGGGGGATGGAATTATATGTTTTATTTTTCAAATATATAACTCTTTTTTTCCATTTTGTTTAAACCTAGAAACAAATAGAAAAATTGATTTTAAAAGTAGGAGGAGTTTGTTTATTTTTATTGGTCTTAAACATCCATTATCTCTTTTGAGGGATGGAATTATGTTTTATTGTTAAAAAATATATTACTCTTTTTCTCCATTTTGTTTAAACCTAGCAACAAATAGAAAAATTGATTTTAAAAGAAGGAGGAGTTTTTTTTTAGTGGTCTAAAATATCCATTATTTCTTTTGTGGGTTGGATCGCAGTAAATGGCACATTTACCCTATATCAACTTAGTTTTAAATTAAGCCACTGGATCGTAGAAGGGCACGTAAATTTTTTTTCACTAAAATCAAAATCCTTCAGGTCACTAAAAACTTTACTTTTAACTTTAAATATTTTATATGCGTAATGTTTTTTCCTTTAAGGATATGCATTCAAAATATTTAAACTCAAAAGTTGAATTTTGAGTGTCTAAAAGAGCTTTGATTTTGTTAAAAAAAATTTACGTGCCCTTCTACGATCCAGCTGCTCAATTCAAGAGATTCGGCATTTAAACGCAGGTGTCGTTAATTATTTAATTTTAAAAACTATAGAACTTTGTAAATTTAGAGTCTAATTTTGTTAGTGTTAAAAACACAGGATCTATAAATTATTGCCTATTGACTGCTTCCACTGTGCAAAAAAGGGGCATTTGTAATTACACAAAAAGGGGTATTCTTCATTTTTGATATTTTGGTCCAATACACTCTAATTCTATTTTAATTTTACAAGAATAAGAAATTTAATCGAATTTAAAATTCCTTCAAATTTCGCAATTTCGAGGTGAAAAACCTTAACAGTATGGCACAGTATTTCTTAATGGAATTCCTTTTAATGAACAAACAGTTTTTTGCCCCTTTAAAGAAATAATTAGAAAATATAAAAAGGAATTTGCTCAACATAAGGAGTGGTGCATCATGTCACTGAACTCGGATCACACCACTGCCCAAATCTGCAAGGTTGCAGAAATTGGCTTGGTAACAGCCAAGTGCAATAAATTTAATACACGATTTCCCCACCAAAATCGTTACTCAATAAAACCGATTGACACTGGGAAATCTGCGCAGTTTCGTCCAGGTCAGAGATACCTGTAGTGGTATCCGGCAGTTTTGGCCAGGCATTTCCGAAGTCCGGCAAGTAGCCGTGAAATTCTGAAAATTATATTGAAAGTTTAAGGGTTGAATAAAAAGTTTCCTTAAGAAAGTGAATTTAATTGAAAATAAAAGAAAATAAATAAAGACTAAAGAAAGGTTGATTTTAAAAGATTATCTTGAATTATAAATATAACAAAGTGATAAGTGAAAATAATTAAAGAATTAAAAAAAGTAATATTGAAAATAAAGTGATCAGAAATAAACATAAAGAATTTGTAATTTGTAAAAGAGATAAAAATAATTAAAGAATTAAAAAAGGAATACTGAAGATAAAGTGAATAAAATTAAACGTAAAGATCCTATGAAGGATATATTTAAAAAATAAAAAGAATTAAAAGAGATCATTTTAACCCCTTCGCAGTCCAGCTAAAAATCGCTTGTGGTCCAAAAACGGTCCAAGAAAAAAAAGTTTCTAAAAAATGTGATTTCATTGTAATTAAGGTTTTTGGAGTCGCAAAATTCGAATTTGAAGTCAGTTTTTCAAAATTTAAAATGGCGGATCCAAAATGGCGAATTCAAAAATTTTAAGTTTTATCAGATTTGCTTGAAATTTGTTACTTAGTGGTTTTTGGGGTCTCTGATTACGAATCTAATGTCAGATTTTCAAAATTCAAAATGTCGGATCCAATATGGCGGTCGAGAAAAAAAATCCAACGGATTTGTTTAAAACTTGTTACTCGGGGGTTTTCGGGGTCGCTGATTACGTATCCGATGTCAGATTTTGAAATCCAAAATGGCGGACCTAAAGTTCGATTAAATTGCATGAATCTTGAAATTATCCGCCATATTGGATTCACCATTTTAATTTCGTAAATCTGACATCATATTCGTATTCAGCGACCCCGAAAACCCCCAAGTAACGAGTTTCAAGCGTATTTGATAAATTTTTAAATCTTCATAGTCGCCATTTCAGGTCCACCATTTTGAATTTTGAAAATCTGATTTGAAATTCGGATTCAGCAACCCCGAAAACCTTAGTATGCACTTGGTCATTCAAATCGAATTATGTTTAGTATTTTATTTTTGAGATGGACATATATGGCCACAGTTCTAAACGTGGCACGACTTTTTGTGGCCACATATGGGCCATGGACTGTCAAGGGGTTAAAAGTCTTGCATCAGCAAAAATAAATAAAAACATTTCTTGAAAAAAAGTATTGATTTGAAAATACTTTTAAAGACAGCTTTTATATACGGGGTTTAGTTCTTGAAAATTGTGCGAGTTAGGGAATACTAAATTTGATAACGAAATATCAATCTAGTGAACCTAGATTGGGTATTTTTTCAGTTTTCCAAATATACAACCTAAATTCTACAAAAACGGAATAAGTCATTGGAGTAATATTTCAAAGGGATTGAATTAACGGATAGTGAGTATAGAATTCTTACTCAATCCCAGTGGGCACTCTTGTTCAAAAGACGTCCTAAGGATCTCTTTTTGGGGACGTCTTTAAGACGTCTTAAAGCCGTCCTATACAGGTTCTATGTCTTGGCCATTAGATGTCTTTAAGATGTCTAAAAGACGTTTTTTAATTCAACATTTGAAAATAGAAAAATTTTCATGAATAGTAAATATTATTTTCTAAGTTCAACTTGGACTTAGAAATTCATGAATGTGAAATTCATTGGAATTTTTCTAAGTTAAATTCATTTCATTGACAAGAGAGATCGTTAACTTTGTAGAGGTTCATATCTGCCTCGAACGGCTGAGATGCTTAAGGCGCAGTGCTTCAAGCCCAAGGTATCCGAGTTCGATCCCAGCTTCGTAGGAATTTTTTATTATTTCTCTAGATTTTAGAAAAAATAAATTTAAGAGGAGGCACCACCTTTAAACAACCTCTCGCATGGATATGCAAAAATATGCTGTGACGTATGATTTTAAACAATTATTAAAAATGGCTCAAAATTTCTGCTTTACGTCAAGCAAAATCTGACGCATTCAACACAGAAAAAAATTATGAAATTTAAACAAATAAACTATAACACTCCTCAATTTCACTAATAGTACTGACTTTTATTTATTACAAAATTCTCCTGAGTTACACGCTCCACTACTACATTCAAACAACTGATTTCACTCCACACTTCTCCAAAAAACAACGAAAAATCCGTCAGCGGCGAAGGACTACGTACCGGCGCGGCAAGACAAAATTTCCATTATAGCGGCCAATACACGGCCCACCTGTAGCGTCTCGAATTTTCCTCGTGGCTCGTCTTCTTCTTCGTCTCGTTCTTCAAAAGTGGTACTGGCTCCGCCATCTACCACTTTCTCTCGTTAAGCTAGCCGCGCGACCTACTTTCCCTCGAATAGTGGGTCAGCTGGCGGTACTAGCTTTTCCGCAATTACCATGATAATTGGGCCTGTCAACTCGGGGCCTTTCCGACGGATGGCGCGACGATGTAGAATTTTCAACAGTAATGACTCGCGTAAAAATTCACATCGTCACAATGCATTTAGTGAAAAGATAAAAATTCTAACCTCTTCAAAAATTAAAATTTCAAATTTTTGACCATCCTATATATTTTAGGGTTAAAAATAGTGCAAGAAAAAAAATATAACCTACTTTAATAATTCAAATTTAAAGGGGTAAAAATTAGGGGTGGTGCCTCCCCTTAATACAATATTACTGAGTTTTAACTTAGAAAATGTTATAAAAGAAATGTATGTTTAAGATCTGAAGAAATGTAAAAAGGACTTCCAAAAGACGTCTTTTAGACGTCCTTTTTATGTCTTTTAGACGTCATTTCTTATGTCTTTTAGACGTCTTTTGGACCAGACATAGAACGTCTTCTAGTTGTCTTTTTGATGACTCAGAGACATTACCATCATTGTCCTCGAATTGTCCGCGGACAAAAAAAGACGTCTTTAAGACGTCAGTTAGATGTCCCTGTGCCAACTGGGATACTACATATACACATACTATTCTTTCATTCACACAAATAGAATCACTCTTTTCACATACAAAATTAGGATTACTTGTATTAGGGATTTCTTTAAGTATGTGCGATGGTTTTCCGGTTAATGCGAGCTGTGTTACGGGCGATGAGAGAAATTCGAGCGTGCAATCTTTCACTGCACATGCAGGCGCAACGGAAGTTGAGTTTAGGGAAGGGGGAAATGCACATGGTGCATATAGTCCAGCAATGGCAGGTGAAATTATCAATGATTCTTGCGAAGAAAATAGATTCTTTCTTAAACTTTTCATTGCTGACCGCCCTTATTTAGCCCTTTTCGACCAGGGAGCGACCATTTCTGCAGTAGGACCGCAGTTAGCGAGGCAATTTAGAGACCGGTTAGAGACCATGGATTCCATAATTTCTAGTGCGATAGGGGGTGAAACTAAAGCCTTGGGGAAACTAAGGTTATGGTTCACGATAGATGGCGTTTCCCAGTCATTTGAGTTAAGAGCGATAAAATCCTTGAAACAAGATTTAATTCTTGGTATGGATTTTTGTAAAGACATGGACATGGATGTCCAACTGGGAAAAGGTTTATGGCGCGTTAGTGGCCAGGCTTGGCACGAGTTTGCCAATGGACCGGGTAAATTTTGCGAAGGACAAGTTTTTGCCGAATGTGCTGGTATTTGCGAGTTAAACACAGCACAAAGGCAAGAAATACAACAGCTTGTCGACGAATTAGTTTTACCCCAGGGCCAAGAGCATAGCATGAACACCCTGACCGAGCATAATATCTTCGTGACCGATTCAACCCCTATTAAGCACCGACCACGCAGAATGGCCCCTATGATGCTATAGTGGCTCATAGAAGAAATTAAGAAGCTTCTAGAGCAAGGCATTATTAAGAGGGCTTCGAGCGATTGGAGTTCAGCACCGGTTATAGTAAAAAAAGGGGATGGGTCTCTAAGATTGTGTTTTGATTTTAGAGATTTGAATGTTGTGACCGTAAAAGATGCGTATCCAATACCTAGCATTGATAGTATTATGGACAAATTAAGAAAGGCACGTTATATTTCTAAAATTGATTTAAAAATGGCGTATCACCAGGTACCCATGGCAGAGTCAAGCAAACATTTTGCGGCCTTTTTTGTCCCTGGTTTAGGTTTCTTTCAGTTCAAACGCATGCCATTCGGTCTTACAAATGCCCCTATGTCTTTCCAAAGATTGATAGGCGACCTCTTTGGTCTAGAATTTGAACCAGTAGTGTTTGGTTATCTAGACTATATCATTATAGTTAACGATGATTATGAGGAGCATGTGCAATGGCTCAGAACAGTTTTGCTTAGGTTGGCCCTAGCAGGGTTAGTAGTCAACCCTTCCAAATGTGAATTTGGGTGTTCAAGAGTGACGTATCTTGGGTATGTTCTTGATAGCGACGGTTTGAGACCTGACCCGGAAAAGATTGTCCCAGTACTAGATTACCCCGTGCCTCAGAATATTCAGCAGTTGAGAAGATTTCTTGGGATGTTGGGTTGGTATTCTAGGTTTATAGCCGGTGATAGCGATTTGAATATTCCTTTAATGCGTCTTCTTCATAAAGGAAGAAATTGGGAGTGGGGGAAGAGCAACAAAATTCTTTTTGTGAGTTAAAAAGAAAATTGAGCTCCGCGCCAGTGTTGGCCCGACCGTTCACTATTTAGTGTGACGCTAGTGACTTTGCTCTTGGGGCAGTTCTGACTCAGAAGTCTGAGGCTGGCGAACATCCCACAGTTTACTGCAGTAAAGCTTTGTCCCCAGACGAAAAAAATTATAGTGTTACGGAAAAAGAGTAATTAGTGTTGATTTGGGGAATTAAAAAGTTTCGTCCGTATGTTGAGGGTTATAAATTTACGGTTATCACTGACCACTGCGCGTTAAAGTGGTTAAGAAACCTGAAAGAACCCTCTGGACGTTTAGCGAGGTGGGCACTTGAGTTACAGCAATGGGATTTTGATATAGTGCATTGGCGCGGTGTACAGCACATGGTGCCTGATACATTGTCGAGAATGTTTGAGAGAAAAGTGGGTGTCCACTAGTGTTGAGATAAATTTTTGAACTAAAGTTAAATTATTGAGGGTATCAATTAAGGCAAAGAAATTTACTTTCTTTGTGTTGTTGGCTTGGTTTTGATGGAGTATTCGAAACACCAATGAGGAGAAACTCAGTGAGGGTGATAACCAAGTTTCATAAAGTTGATTTTGTGAAGGAAATTTTGAGTTGTAAGGATTTTCACTCTCATATTATGGTATTGTCAAAAGATAATTCGAGTGAGATTACTAACTCTATTAGTGTGTGTATAAGTTATGAATTCTTTTTGTTTTTACTTTTTACGATAGCGACTTTTATTGGCCAAGACCGGAATTACTTTCTGTATTACCAAAGTGCATGCTTATGATTTAAAGCGTTTTGTACCTCCTCGTGATTAGATTTGAATCTCTGTTTCCCTAGGGACCCCCAGCCTGGTATCAGTCATGGTATCAGCGTTGGGACTACTTTAATCGAGCAGATTATGAGTATAGCGAGATTCTTTAGTGACCTGCTACCGGAGATGGCAAGAGAAATTGAGATGCAATTTTGGCCAGATCAGAGACACTAGATTATGTGTTGTTTTAAAATTATCGGCAATATTACTGCGAGAGTAATATTGGCCTAGAGAAGGGGTTTGTAACAAAATAAATCGTTACTTATAATAGTTTTTCTAGAGACGGAGAATTTCGTTACTTTGCTATACTCAGGGCGAGTTCTGTCTCCGTCTGAGTTAATGTTCCGTCGCAGTTTTTCTATTTTTGCTATAGTGTCGTTGTCAGAGCCTAGTGTATGCATGGGAAAATTGCGTGGATTAGACGGAGAGAATTTTCAAAATTGAATACAAGGTTCCTGGAAGACGTTGGAACCAAATTAATTTATTATTCGCAAGCGCGTACTACGAGCCGGTCAAGTTTTCTTAATCATTCATTTCAAATCTCCTTTTTTTTAATTATAAATTTTCATTTTCAAATTTTGTATTTTTATTTGTATATTTGAGTTATTTTAATTGCTTTTAAATAAATTGTTTAAATGTGTTTTGTGTTGGATTTAATTTAAGCATTTAGTTGAGTTTTATTTGTGTTACGTATGAAATCGTAACGATTTTTAAATTTTTTTAATTAATTAAAAATTATTTTATTATATAGACTCGTTAAAATTGGGAATTATGTAATTAGGTTAAGTACACACAAAAAAACAAACATTAAAGGACATACAAAACAACTCAGCATAGATACACGATTATCAATTTTAATTCTATTAAATTAATAACCAGTTAAATTTCTTTGTTTTAATTATTATTTGGATATATCAATTTTATAGAATTATTACGAAGAGCCATGGACAATACCCACATTTCGAAATGAAATTTATTAATTTTGAAAGAGTTATTTTTCCAATGTAAGACTCTTCATGTGTTGGTTTAAATACCAAGAGAAGAAATATACATTATAAAAAGTAAAGTGGATTTAGATCATTGAACTCATGTTAGACAACCTTTAGGAATTTGCAAGCTTGTGAAAAGCTTGCTTGGCAACAAATAAGTTCAATGAGCTGTGTGCAACAGCCTCCCCACTATAGCGTTTTTATGGATTTTCAGGGTGTGATCCGTGATTTCGATCGACTTAACGATCAAGTTTGATTTAGTTTCTGTTGCAACAAGGTTGTATATATCTGCCTTGTTGCTCCCGAAAATTAAGAGTTTTTTTCTTTTAATTACATATATATATATATACTTTTTTTTCATAAAGTTTTTAGAAAATATTGTGTTTTCTTTAAATCAAGATTTTGAGTTTATTTAATGTGTTGTTGACGTGATTAAAATTGATATAAAAATAATTGTTAAAAGAAAAATAAAGTGAAGTTGAAATATAATTAAAGCAAATCAATTGAAAATATTTTTAAGTCCGGTAAACCCGAGTTTTAAAAATATTTTGTCTAATTATATTGATCAGTGATTAAAGAAGGGATAATATTTTTTCTAAGTGTAATTCTTTAAAAAGAAAATAAAAATATATATAAAGGCAATTTGAATAATAAGGAAATCATGGAAATTAATTAACAAAGAGTAATCGCAATCACAAAACAGGTGCAAACCTAACAATTTCTTCTAGAGGAGTAAACTGAGATTTTTCGGTATTGTGTTACACATAACAATATCATACTGGTGAGTTGTTGAACTTTGTCATACACATTACACTTCACATTCATAAAAAAGGATCAGTTGTTATCACATATTATTGTGTAAAAATTATCATATTTTGATTTTGTAATTGATAGCTAATAACAAATATATAATTTAATTATTGATATTCTGTTTCAAAAATATACAATTTATTATAATAAACCATATTTTATCTTTTATGCAAGGAAAGTGTTTCATTAAAAATCAGCACCCATTACGAAGTTTGTTTTTCTTAAATATTTTTTGTAAATACCGTCAATTTCGGAATTGTTGAAATAAAAAACAATTTAAGAAAAGGATTTACTACCTTAGAATTTTTTATTTCCGAAGGGCGAATACGTTTTATCCGTGGCTTTCTGAATATCAATTTAATTCTTTCTTTAATACAGAATAGTATCATTTTAAACAATTAAAGTAGAATTTTGTTTGTGACAGAGTTTATTTAAATTATTAATAAATAATTAAATTCATATCTAACAATTTGATTAAAGTTATTTAATTTTACTTTCAGAAATTATAAGTTTGAACTGAGTTTAAAATTTGAGAATGAGACCTAGAGTTGAGGAAAAAATATAAATAAGTCCGGGTTAAAATATAATTATCTTTTATCAAATAAATTAATAAAATGGCGTAAAGCGTCATTACAAAATTTAAGGAAGCTAGTTAATCAATTTAGTGATATTGATAGGAAGGGTAAAGTCAGTAACAACGCAGAGTTTTAAACCTTCGTAAGAAAATATATTCAAATCAAGTAAAGAAATATTATAAAAATAATAATTAACGAAGATGAATTTAAAATTAACCAAAAATTAACCTGTCCGCCGAGCAGTGAGCCTGAGCTCAGTAATATATATATAGATATATTACGCGTACAAAAATGAATGAATTTCACTCTTTCAGAAACTTTGAAATTCTGACGTTAAAAATAATGCCATATCATTACATATGTTGTATGAGAAATTTAGATATATACATATGGATATGCAATGATTATCTATTTTATATAAAATTGTCTATCTGTTTCTTCACAGGAGAAAAATATATACGAATTTTGAAGTGTGGTAAAAGAGATTTTTTTTGTTCGCTAACGTTGTACACAGGGAACAGTAACTACCCTTGCGACGGCAAGCTCTGGTTTCTTCAATAAATCGCGCCTATTTCGTTGACTTAACCTTGCCGGAAGTGTGTAGCCCACGAAGTAGTATAAGGAGTCCTCACGAGACATAAAAATCTGCACACATTTGGGGCGACAGAGATCTAGAAGATTGTACCAGTAGCAGATATTGCGTCTCTGTGGTTAAAGTATTGTACTAACATTTTTTGTCTGCAACTGTATATGAACATAACCTACAAATTAAAAAAATACGAAGAAGTGTAATGGCGACCATGGTTTACATTTCAGCCGTAATGGCGCAACCTCTGCTAGTGATGCAAATTCTCATAACTCTAACCCCCCAAAATGTGTTGATTTTTGCTGCTGCTAAGCATTGGCGTGAGGTCTCCTTATACTACTTCGTGGTGTAGATACTTGGGCAAGTGAGAGGGTTGAATTTAAATTCTTTGTTTAAATTACAAAAATTAAAATTCCCTATTAGTTACGGGTACTAAAATACAAGTTTAAATAAAGTGATTAAAAAAAATATAAAATAATCAGTTACGTTACAATATAGTTATAAAATAAATTTAATAAACAGATAAAGAAAGGAAATATATTAAGTTCTTAATCACGAAGTAGTATAAGGAGACCTCACGCTAATGCTTAGCAGCGGCAAAAATCAACACATTTTAGGGGGGTTAGAGTTATGAGTATTTGCACCAATAGCAGAGGTTGCGCCATTAGCTGAAATATAAACCATGGTCGCCATTACACTTCGTCGTATTTCTTTAATTTGTAGGTTATGTTCATATACAGTAGCAGACGAAAAATGTTAGTACAATACTTTAACCACAGAGGCGCAACCTCTGTTAGTGGTGCAATCTCTGAGATCTCTGTCCCCCCAAATATGTGCAGTTTTTTTTGTCGCGTGAGGTCTCCTTATACTACTTCGTGTTCTTAATAAACGTTAAAACAAATTTTTAAAATGTATTTATTTGTCGCTTGAACAACAAACTTAAAGTTAAGGGTAGTTTAAACATAAAGTAAATGAGTTAAGTAAAAAACTATATCAAATGTCAGCCACATTTAATGAATTAGTACAAACTAGTATACCTATTAGAGTTCTGAAAAATATAGTTAGTAAATATTTTATTGGAGTACAAGCGCAAATAGTAGTAACCACAGAGACGAAAGCTAATTTCATTTCGGCGGAAATATTAGACGTAGAATAATGGCCCTGCGATATAGAGTTAGGAACAGTACTTGGAGAACAAGTTAGAATTTTTTGTGGTGTATTAATAGAAATAGAAAAACAAGAAGTATATTTTCAGGTCATAGAACCAGTATATCCAAATTCAGAAAATATCAATTTAGCTGTAATAGGTTGGAAAACAGCAGAAGTACGTGGTTGGATTTCACACCCACTATTAGATTTATATTTCGGAAGTTTTACATATTAGCTAGTAGTTAACGAACATAGGCGAGATGTTCAGAAATAGAACTGACTTAGGTTATACACCACATCCAGCGAATCATCATAACCGTAAGAATAGAAAATGTAGCACAAGGACAGATCCCTGTACAACAAGCTTTAGCACATTCATTGACGGTACAACAGGCGGTAAATAGTGTACCTTATTTTGATGGGGAAAATATGAACGTTTACGATTTCGTTCAAGATATAGCGTTTGTATCCTCTCCTTTGACTCCAATTTGTCAACCTTCATAATAACAGGGATATTAGGAAAATTACAAAGCAGAGCAAGAAAATGCACTACAAATAAACAGTTTCCAAGGGTGATAAACTTATTTGACTTATTAATAGAAAAATTCGCTCCAGGAAAGTCTTTCCAACATTACTTTGTGGAAATTACCAAATTACGCATGTATAGGGAAGAAGATATTCACCAATTATACGAAAGATTACAAGAATATGTGAACGGTGCGAGAGCCGCTGCACAAAGCAACTATCCGGATGTAGCCGAAGCGACAATGGTTGTGGTAGAAGATGTAGCTCGACAACAGTTTGTTAGGGCACTACCAGAAGAAATCACAAATGTTATAGAAGCCCGACGTCCTGCTACCTTGCAACAAGCTTTCCTGTACGCGAAACAGACCCAAGAGAGAGGTATAAATAATCGACAAGGATATACCTCTTACCCTGCGAAACATAACTACATTAACAGAATTGACCAACCAATAAATAACGTCTGCGGACCAAGAAACCCAAGAAATAGAGAATTATTTAATGGCAGAAATTACACTCAAAATAGATACTGGAACACCCCATTTCAAGGAAATCAAACAAACACTTTCAATAATACACAAGGGAATTGGAGGGGACAAAACTCTGGAAATTATATAACTTACGGAAACAATCAATATAATCAAGGTGGATGCAATGTGGGACCAAAAAATAGCAGAGCAGATAATTTAAACTGGCAGCAAGTTCTTCAGACGGACGCACCGATGAACTCTCAAAACCAATTGCGTACCGAAGTATTACCTTACCAAACCAATATTTATTTATTTATTCATAATAATGAAAGTTTCTAGGGCTATATGGAAGCCAACAAGATACAGTTACATGATTTTTTATTTATTACAATATTAAAATTAAAAAAAAACTTAAATATGATTTTAAAGTTAAAATAAAATTATTCATACTGAGTAAGTGTTGACCATAAATGATACTCACACACTCACTTAAAAGTAAGTAAAGCAGGTGCATTTATAATACTTAAAGATAATTTATTCCACAATCTAGCACCTCTAATAATAAAAGATTTTTGCATTTTACAACTTCTATGCGGTAGAATCTTTAGAACAGCCTTTCTATTTTGGAGCCTGATAAGGGATGATTCATCAGAATCCCTGAATTCAAAAAGATCATATAATTAAGATGGAACTCTAGTATCAAAAATTGAATAAAGTAGATTACCCATAAAAAATTGTCTTTTTGCTGCTACATTTAGCAAACCAGACTTGATTCTGTACTGAGAAATATGCTCAAATTAAGGTAAATCATAAACAAACCGAATACACGCATTCAGAGATCTTTCCAATTTATCATTCAAATCACTGCCGATATAATCATAAACAATGCAACAATAATCATAATACGGGAGAAAAAGTAATTTATTTTGATTTAATTGCTGCAATATTATAAAAGTTTTACGTGAAATCCCGTACACGTGCTCTCTTCACGACAGTGATCGATCAACTATCAAACCGAGATCTTTCACTGATTGCTTATATAATATAGGAGTTCCTCCAAGTAAAAGAGGAGGAAAAGTCTCTAGAAAACTAATAGACGGTCCTCCAGATGATGAGATCACCATAACCTGGGTTTTACCAAAGTTTAGAACTAGCCCATTATTAACTGACCATTGTTCAACATAATCAATATCATATTGTACCATTTAAAGCATGTCTGATAATGACCATATTGGACCAGATAAATAAAATTTAAAATCATCGGCATACTTGTGATATTTGCACTACTTTAATCCAGTACCCAGATCTGCAACAAATAAGTTAAAGAGGGAAGAGGAGAGAGATGCACCTTGGGGCACACCACACCTTAATCTATCCCATTCAGACAGTTCATTGTTTCCATCAACCACTCTCTGAAAACTGAAACTTAAATACGATTTAAACCAATCACAAACTGATTTCGACATACCAAAGGAACGAAGCTTGTGTAGTAGTAACTCATGGTCAACTGAAGGAAATGCTTTCGAAAAATCAAAACATACAACTAAAGTAATACAATCCTTGTCCATTGCAAGCTTAACATCAGAAGTAAACTTTAAAGTTTCTGTACTCGTACTATGTTTGCAACGAAAACCAGACTGTAAAGTTTCCGATAATTTTTTATTGCTCAAGAATGCAGTTAATTGTTGATTTGCAATTTTTTCTAAAGGTTTAGCTAGTGTACATATAATCGAGATTGGTCTGAAATCTTCAACTGTTTTTGGACACCACACTTTAGGGATAGGACGTACATTACTTGTTTTCCAAATTTCAGGAAAATTACATGGCTGCAAAGAGTAGTTGTATATATGTAAAAGTACTGGGAATATTATAGGCAAAGCTAGCTTTAACATTTTAATAGTAATAAAATCAGGGCCCACTGCGTTAGGTTTAATACAATTTATAGTTTTATTTCAGTCGAATTTTTATCAAATTTAACCTTAGAACATATCGAATCATGACTAGATAAAAAACTAACTGAATGCTGATTAAAAGAGTAAGTATATTTTACCTAAGTTATTATTAAAAAATCTCTGAATTCTAGAAAATAAGCACGCAAAGATTGTGCATTAACGTGGCATAAATTCAAGGTCTCCGTTATAATTAAAAATTAATAATAGTAACGACAACTTTTTTCAGCTTGTAACCACCTTAAAAATTAAAATATATGTAAAAATAAACATTTTAACTAATGTAAAAATATACGTAAAATGAAAAATAACATTAAGCAGACCCAGACATAGAATTTGAACAAAAAACTTCATAAATGTAAAATACAAGAAAAATAGAATTTTTTTTTCCAAAAATTTAACGCAAAGAGAATTAAATAAGTACAATAAATCAATATTTTGAAGGAAAAAAAATAAAATTAAAAAAAAATAAAACATACAAAAATAAAAATAATATAAACTTATAAAATTGTTCACAAACATGAGAATAATACTTTTTTCTTTGTATTTTATCTAAACTTAACAAATACAAAAAATTAGTAAAACCAATAAACAAATTAAGATGAAGCGGTTGTGCAAAAAATGTTATAAGTAAACAAAAACTGAAAAGAGAAAAACATTTTCTAGGTAATTGAACTTTAACAAAAATAACTAAGCAGAAGAAACAGCATTGCAAAAATATCACAATAAGTGATATAAAAACCAAATAAGAAAAACTATATTTTAAATGATTAATATGATAATATTTAAAAATATAATTAAACGTAAAATCGAAAAATACCTTAAAAGTTCAAGCTATTTTAAACTGTTAACAGGCTCAATTGAAGTCATCTAGAATCGACGTTCCCCATCGGCTTTAGGCCCAAAGATTTTGCCTTCAGATCCCCATAAATATTTCAGTTTATTATCCCTTTGAAGAGACAATGCTGCAGAATAGATGCGACGATTTAGAGGTGTTACAGATTCACGAATGTAAATAGAGCATTTATCCTTTTCCGGTGTAATAAACAAATTTACTTGTTAACAATAATTTAATTGAAAGGAATGTTACACGAAAATATTCGAAACCTTTAAACCTGTTTCGTAGTGGATCCCCTCCTTTCTACTTATTGTTCAAGTAGTGAGGTGAGAATCTCTTCTTTTCACTAGTGGAATTTTAGGAGATTAGAATGAGGTGTTAAATGAAGTTAAGATAATTATAAACAATTACAATTTATTATTCGTTCCTCTAAAACCCTAATACATATTTATTTATCCCTGTTTTATTATCTTTTGTATCTTTAATTCATAACTATAATATATTCTTGTCAATGTGTGTATAACTCTAACACAATCTTTATTCTCCTCAAATGTATAATATTTGTGTGTGTGAAGTATTATTTAAGTGTATGTATACAATTGACTCACCTATTCGTTACTTTATTGTTAATTATCAGTAATACGTATGATAACTTCTTTATATTGAAAATAACGGCCGAACTGACCCACGACTTACTATCGCGAAGACTTACGTGCAAATGTCCAGATTTCCCTGTGTTAATCGATTTTATTAATCGACATTACAGTGTTGAAATTTTCTTTAGTTTATTGCACCTGCTCGTTGCCAGGCGCTTTTCTGCAAGCTTGCAGTTTTGGACAGTGGTGTGATCTTGGTTCATTAACCTGGACACACCACTTCTTAGATTTCACAATACATTAGTATTTTAAGTATCATTCTTTTAAATTTAGTTCATTTACTTTTCAAAGCAAATTTATAAATGTGTGAAATGTAATAAACAGCTATAAATGAGAATTATATTTTATGTATTTTCATTCTATTTTAATTCTTGTAACCAATATTATAACGAATAGATGAATTATGTTTATTTTTTTATTATTTTTAATATAGGTATTTGTATTTTGTTCGCACTTTCTTATAAACATTATATTTGTATTTTTTTATCACAAAGGAATAAATTGTGACGAAGTCGGTTCGTCACATCCGGCCACCCAATGATAATTAAAGAAAAGTTTTTGAAAATGATACGTTCCTTGATTATCTGATCCCTCAAAAAATGATTAGATAATTTAACAATAATAGTTGGTACAAATTGTTGTGTGTTTGTATCATTTTTCTTGTAAATTCGGAATATGTTAAGGATATTTTCATATGTAATGGTAACATTCAGACTTTTAGCAGTGATTATATAACACTTCTTTAGATTTTCTTCATGCTTGACTGGTAAGTCATGCACTTCCAATGTTGAGTCAAGAGAATGTTGCTCATGAACATTAAGACTAGAGTCTAATTGATCAACCCTATTTCTTAGACGTTGAGATTCAATTTCAGGGTGGCCACTATTTTTAAATTTTTCGTCTCCCGGTTTTCTCCCGGTGAAAATGAGCTGTTTCTCTTGGTTTTTAATTATAATTTTACTGTGAGCAGAACATTACCTTTATGTAATATGTAGTTGTAAATGATGTAAATTCGGCCAAAAACACTAAAAACAGGGCTCAGATCGTCTTTAAGACTAAAAAAAATATCTTTAGTCGAATAAATTCACAACAAAAGTCACGAAAAGTCGCATAAAATTTTCGAAAAAATCGGAAAAAAGTCGAATGAAATTTTAGGAAAAAAACGCCGAAAAGGAAACAGAAAATTGTAAAAAAATCACATTTCTCGCCAACACATATACTTTAACATCAAACAATCTGGAATAATATTTAATAAAATTTAATAAAATTAATGCATGGCAAAATTTTAATTAGGTATTTTTAACATTTTTTTAAAAATCTGTTCAAAATTTCAATTATTTTTATAAATAATAAAATTCTTTTCCAAAATTCGATTATTTAAAAGAATTCAATAAAATGCCTCTCATAATTTGAATTATCTTTATAAATAATAAAATTCTTCGCAAAAATTTAATTACATTTATCAGAAAATTTTATTGAGTAAAACTTTTTCCTTTAACTTTAATTTTCTGAAATCTTTAAATGTAAAATTTTAGTCCCGGTTTTTTCTCGATTAAAATTTCTGTCCCGGCTTTTTCCCGGTTTTCTCCCGATTGATTTTTCTAGCTGGGTTTTCCCGGTTTTCCCGGTTGGGTGGCCACCCTGAATTTTAACAGTTCTCAAGGAATTAGACATGTCGGCAGAATCAATCTCAATGCAATTAATTTTTTTGAGTTGCTGTCAATGACCTCTCTCATAGCGGAAATAGTTGTTAAAAAATTTCTATTAAATTCTAATTGCTTAGTTTTGAAGCCTAGAAGCATATCAGACATCTGTTTTTTAAAAATCCATCAAAATATCACGTTGATCTTTTTGCCCCTGTTGAACTGTATCCTGAATAGCACTCAAGCATTTGTCAAACAGCTCGTTATTAATCGACATAGAGCTAGTCTGAGAAGAAGATTCATTAGAGGTACGAAAGGTGTCACTGTTTTTTTTACATTTAACACAATGAAAATAAAGTAACCCCTTTTTTAAACATTCAAAGTCCTTTTTAGAGATATTCACATTGGCACAGGCACTATGTACCAATCCATTGCACTTTAAACATGTAAAAGAGTCTCCTTGAGTCCGAGAAACATTATTAACACATTTAATACAAAGCGGCATGGCAGCTATTCACAAAAATAAACTTATGCAAAAATAGTCAAAAAAGTCCAAAGATGACACCAAAAAGACACTCACTAATTCAATGAGATAAAAGTTAATAATTTTATTACCACAGAATTAAAAAATCCATTAAAGAAATATACTAATATTTAAATATTGTAATGAGCAATACACAACACAAACTCTCAGTATTGCCGGTAAAACAGTTCTTAGCTATTCTAGCAAAGCTCAGTACAAAATAGATACACAGTTGAAAGAATCGCCGATAGCTAAGCTAAAAGGAGAACATATATATGGTGGCGAAGCAAATGTCTTTATTAATACGGGAGCGGACATAAATGTGATAAAAGAAACCGCTTTAAGGGACAGTGCACCCTTTTCAACTGAAAACACATCTCATATTACTGCAATCACTACCGATAAAGTTTACACTTTGGGGACATTAGGGAGACCCTTTTTAAGAGAAGAACGTTCAAATGTTAATTTCTTTTATAACAGTCTCATAACATCATTGAGGCCTACGGAACCATACCGTTCATCGATTCCGAATCTAGACAAGCTAATATAGATTTGGCAGAAGAGGTGAAACCCATACCAAGGATTACTTATCCAGAACCTAACCAACCAAACCCTAAAGCAAAAAGCGAAATAAAAATACAACACAAGATTCTACGTATCAAGGCAAGAAGTGGACAAGTTGTAGAAATTTTACTGCAAATACATAGCTACTAGCATAGAAGGCAGACATTATTTTTATTTATTCGAGAGGCTTTCGGCTTTTATGTAATAGTCCCCACTTGCGGAAAGTAATGAGTAGCCAATACGGATGTTTAGAAGAATGTATGTCGTCTTCCAGACCAATCTAGAGCCGAGCTATTTTAGTTAACCAATCAAATTTAACTGAACAGGCCCTAGGTTATTGAACTTTGGTTTGAGTGGGGTCACTATACGTTGAATATCCCTCTTTGGAGTCGTTCTTATATAATACAAATTCGAAGAATTATTAAAGTATTATATATGTTGATTTTTGTTACTAACAATTCATATGTATACCCATGCAGTGCACCGCCCATGCATGCTGTTGGACCGTATTATGTCGTAGTATGTTACATAATTCTTAGAAATTTTGTCGATAATTTATTTTTGAACGCTCTCTGCATTTTACAGGGTTGAGACTGTCATTTTTTAAGTAGGTATAAATGCATGATATTGCAATGTACCTTTGATTGTTATTGCATTATCAAATCTTTTTTTTAGCCATCTAGCAGTTGCTTCGCTCTCTTGTTTGCTACTAAAAAAAATTTCAGTTTTTTTCGAGTATTCTTTTGCCCACTGAAATAGTGCTTGAGCATCTAGTATACGATTTTCATTGGTACATTGCAGGCTATATTTTGCCGCTTCTCTTTTAACATTCGCACCAATACTGTCACAAGGTCCCTTGCCGTGAGCAGTGGGATGAAAATTCCATTCAGCTGATATTTTAAAATCTGAGTCGTGAAGTAAAAGATTAGCAAAATTACTCTTATTTTTAAAATGTTGACCGGCTCTGTCAGTGAAATAGTACACTTTTTTTGGTACTGAAATATTTTCATTAATGTATTTCAATATTATCTTCTGATATTCATATACTGCAGCGGTGTCATGATTTAAATTATCTGATATAATTGCCATGCTTTTATGTTCTAGTCCCTTATCACTCAGGAAATATATCACAACTGTGAAAACTGTAGCCTGATCATTGTTCCAGTGGAATCCTTGCGCGGCATTTTGAAGTACAAACTTGTAGTTCTCAGCAAAATCAAATGTTATAAGAAATTCATTCCTTTTTAAATTCATTTGCAAATTTTTAAAGAAAAATGCCTGCTGTTGACTGAGAAAGTCATGAGGTTTCAATTTTAGTAATTCGTCACAAAGTTCATTAGCAAAATCTTCTGCATTCATACATACAGTCTTCAAATTGCATCTGTCAGTTTGTACCCAAGAATCAAATTTGAGTTCCTCAATATTGTCTTCCTCTAAAGATTGAATGAGATTACCTTTTATTTTTTCTGTACCAGGACAATTTGCGCAAGTACCAAAATGGCATGAGTTTGTCGCATTAGAACACATTGTTAACTGCAAACAGTCGCGAAAATCATTTAGAATTAGATTAGGATCATTAGTCAAATACTGCATTTTTATTCCTTTCAACATTAATTTAAAGTTTTCGTGGTAAACACAAACACAGACAGTGTGGGTTCCACTACTACCTGCTAAAACACAGTGTTTTGGTCTAAGAGCCGCGAATTTTGATAAACCTATTTTAATGTCTGGGTATTCGGTCTTAAATAGAGAATACAATTCATTCAGATTGCATAGAATTAATCTCTTTTGTACATGACATTTCTTATTATCTATTTTAACAGATACATAGTCTTTTATACCAGGCATCAATCGACTAACAGCATCTGATTCATAAAAATTACTCACAAGAATTTCTGTTTCAAGATTTAAAGATTTTCCTCTCTTCGGGTTTGGCAAAGATAAAATTCCGTGCTCTTTAACGATATTTTTTACATTTCTAGCTTGTCTATCAGATATTTCAAACTGAGTCATTAATTCATTGCGAGTCCAAGATTGTGGAGTAAGTGTGAGAAGTTGAAATTGTTCAGATTTTTTTTTGAGGATTTAAATTTTTCTTTAATCTGATTCAGAACTTCAACTCCAGCCATATGATATTTATCAGAACATTTAGATTCTGTCGAAATTGAATCTTCTGAATCTGAATTGAAATCTTCATTTAAAAAGATTTCTCCCTGTTCTGAAATATCAGAACTAACGCGTAAAGAATCATCTTTTGTTATTATACTTGGTAATTCTTTAATTTTACTGAGCCCTTCTCTACACGAATCACAAATTTTAGAACCTGCAGGTATTGTCGGAAAATTTGAGCGCAAATTTTCAGAAATAGGACGTATATTAACATTCACTTTGTGAGATTCTTTGTTTAGTGGATTAAGACATCTGTCCCTAAATAGGACTGATTCAATTTTTTCCATTCTATCGATACTATTAGCTACACTTAAAAATGCAGCAAATAGCTTCGAAAAAATTTGAAAAACTAAAACGATTCAAAAGAGTTCTGAAAAGAACAGATTGAAAAAAAACTGCAGGAATTTCTTTAAAAGAATAAGAAGATACAAGATAACTTATAATAAGAAATCGAACTTACCGACAAAAATACGATATAATCAATATTTTTCAAGACACAAGATAACTTATAATAAGAAAACGAACTTACCGACAAAAATACGATAAAATCAATATTTTTCAAGGCACCAGTTCTCTATGCTTATACATGTGCTGTCATATCTCATTAGTGAGAGGTTTTCAAAGTCGATACCTAGCGGACGCGGAGGGAACTAACCATACACAGTCCAACAACATGCATGAGCGGTGCACTGCAAAAGTAAATGCTTAATTTCACCAGTTAAAAGTTCTTGTCCCACGTTTTGACCTATACATTTCTTTTAGGAAAAAACCTCAGCTTTATGAAAAAAAATATTTAAAAAAAATAAAAAATGTCCATTTGATAAAAAAATGAAATTTTATTTTTTAATTAATTTTTTCAAGGTCAAAAAAATTTTTTTTTCATTGTTTACACCACTAGAAAGTGCATAAAAACAGCTAAAAAATTCATATTTACAAACATTTTTTCGTTTTGTTTTAAAGAAACTACAAATTTTTCAAATATTGCATGTAAGACAAAAAATTTAAACTTTGACCCGCTCTAGATTTTACAATTGTTTAAATAAATTAATAATTTTTGGTATTTTTAATTGTATCTAATAGGACTATTGTTTGTGCAAACTTTTAACCTGATCCCAAACATTTCAAATTTGGTGCCGGATCACTTGAGGTGGAATGCCACACATATGTTTTACGATGAATATAATTTTTACTAGCGAAGAATCTATTTATAATTAATGTCCACACATACAACCGTATAGTGATAATAATATAGTTAACTAGCTGTCGTATCCGTCTTCAACGGGTTTTAGTTTCTACAGATACATTCAATAGTGTGTCTACCAGTCTCGAAAAATAGGAAATAGTGGGGAATTTAATTTGACTATAGAAATAATAAAGTCAAATTCGAACTAGTTGTATCATAATTGCTTAAATCTAAAATAAGACCTATATTGCCAGCTGAATTTATAATTTTTCCCGATTAAATTAAATTTTTGCATGTCTCCTCTTTTTTCCAGTTTACAATGTTTTACAATGCTCAAAACATCCGTAATAGTTAAACCTAGAATTAAAATAATAATAAAAATTTCTTTTTAATTTTTCGAAAATATGTTTATACTTACATTTGAAATATGGAATAGTATTTTTCTGCTAAATTATGCTAAAATGTGACTAAATAACATGTTATACTCAATTATAGATCGTTTAAAAGCAATACATTAAAAATTCTAAAATTTTAAAAATTTCGGTTTTTTTGAAAACATTTTTATCTTTATATCTTAGTTATAGGACACAATTTTTGCAAAATTATGCTAAAATTACAATTACAATCAATTATAGATTGTTTAAAAGCAATTCATAAAAAAATATAAAATTTGAATATTTGCGATTTTTTTATTTTTTTAAAAATCATGTTTATACTTTCATCTTAGTTATAGGACATTTTTTTTGGCAAATCTATTTTAAAATGTGATTAAATAACATGTTATACTCAATTATACAAAGTTTAAAAGCATTTTTAAAAAAGGTAAAATTTGAAAATTTTTGATTTTTTAAAAAAATTAAATATCTCCCGTTCTAATTAATATTTTTCAAATCTATAAATTTAAAAACCTTCCTTGGCCTAAGGTCAAACATTCTGACAAATTTGGTTTCAAACGGTTTAGCCGTTATTAAGTTATTCGCGAACAAAGATTCTGTGACATACGGACATACATACATACATACACGAAATTTTTTATTGGCATTTCTGGAATCCTGGATGCTCAAAACGAATAATTATGTGTCAAATTTTAAATTCTGAGCAATGTAAAGACAAAAGTCTCATCTTATATATATAGATTATAACACTTGTCATATGAATATCTAATTGTTTTAACAATTACAATTTTGGTTTGGTTTCGTCTTAAAATCTCGTGTAATTATGTTAATGTCAATTAGAAAACACATACATAAGATGAGTAATACTCTGATGTCAACAGGAGTTATCAAGCATTCTTTCACGTTTCTCTTATTCTCTACCGGCGCTATGAGTTTCATATCATTTAGAGTATCAATTTCTGATAATTTCTACTGCACGTTCTACTGAGTAATGCTTAATACTCCTGATGATGACAAGTGTATGCTCATAAATACAGTTTATGCATATATTTTTATGCATAAATAACAAGCAAATATTAGGTTTAAAAAAAGGTTACTACAAACGTAACAGCCTTCCCCGCTTAGGAATGTTATCGTCCCTGATAATATCTTGTTATTAAGGTAATACTTTCCTTTTTACTATAATGGTTTAATTTCTTTGGTATTTCATTTTGGCAATAATTTTAATAAAAATATGCGTATGGTGTTGTATAGTGTGAATTTATAGTAAGAAGGTGTTTACTGTGATTATAAAGGAGAATACAGAGGTTTCTTTAAGGAAGGTTCTTGGTAAGTATAATTTATAAGGTTGGTATAAAAATATGAGATGAAAGGTATTTTATATGGAGTTTATAATACGTGACCGCTATGTCGGGGAACATATGTTTAGATTTTCGCTATGAAAAAGTGTAAAAATTGGTTCGTATACACTTAAACATTCATCCCTTCTTCTTGGGAAAAATTCCTTCGTGTGACACTTGATGATGAGAAAATATGAGAGGACAGATCAGTTGAGACTTAACCCTTACTGATGGGACAGGCATCATCGATCACTTGTCTGAACCAAGAAAAGGAGTAATGATTAGATGTACTTTGAAAAATGTGAGGGACTATATCCTGCAGTCTTATGCTGTGTTAGAGCGGCATAGGATTTCAGTAGGAAGTTTTGAGTGTTGTTTTGATTTTATAAATATGTGATATTTATTAGTTGTGATGATATTTGTTACAGAATATTGAAAGAAAAATTATTACATATATTTTCTTTTTAATTGGTTTGATATTTTAGTGTAAAGTGTTAAATAGTTGTTTACATAGGCGATTGTTGTATGTTTATTTATATGTGACCACATGTGAAACATATTGTTTTGTTCGAGATAAACAGGGGTGTCTAGGTGAAATATCACAAGATTGTGATGTTGGAATGGCTGACATACGTATCAAGAATGAATCTGGTGAGTTGTAAAGTAAAATTATTATGTCTTAAGTGCACATACATACTTACATAAATATAAATTTCATTGAAATGAGTGTTATAACAATAATATGTCCCGTTCTAGTTAAAGATGTAAATCGCTTGTTTCAGAAGCCCAATCAAAATTTCGAAAACTTTCTACTTCGGAAGAGGAGCCAATGATTCCCATTTCGTTACTAAAGAAGTTCTGAAGAAAAATTCTCAGTTATTAATCAAATATCGCTCTCGAATGGGAATAGTGGAAAATTTGGATAGAAATTATTTCGTTTCTCTTAGAAAAAGCAAAACTGTATAGTTTAATAAGGTATGATAAATTTCAAAGAAAAAAGAAATTTAACGGAGTTGTATTGGTTGATATTATTTTAAATTATTTTTCGTTTATTTACAGATGGAATTGTTATCACAATATGGTTTTGGTCTAGATACCCTTTTAAAATATTTCCAATTTAATTTTACGTCTTTGTTTAAGTGTATTTTATTCTAAAATTTTGTTAACAAATTTTGATTTTATAATATTCATACATATTCGTTTATTATCTCCAATTCTTTGTTTAAACAATTATACACTCAATATATGACATGTACGTTATGATATATTTTATGAAAATAATTTGTGTAACCATTGTTTTGATTTCAAATAAAATATTATTAGTAGCTATAAAATTAAACTTATTTGTGCTCTAGCAAAAACAAAATTTTATAAGCAAAACAAAAAGAGAATTGTGATAAATTAAAGCATAAGGTTAATAGCAGATTAATATGATAGACAGCATTCAGGACCGTGCTCTTTAAAGCAATTGGCACGTAGGGTAACTGCTCCAGTCGTTGGCAGTGCGCTAGTTGTTTGGCACCCCTCTTAAGTTTTCTTTAAATAACAAGAATTAGAAAATATCTAGCATGTTTTGCATACGATTACACAGTGCAACACGTAAAATGTGCACTAAGTTTTGACTTCAGTTTCTGAAAGTACTTACCGAAACTAGCACAAAACCCATTTGGGTTTTGCTGGATTATCTCGGATTCTAATTTAATCGAGACATTAATATTTCGGATGAAAAATGATTTTTTCAAAGAAAATGAAATTCTTCTAACGGCAATATCTCGTAAACCGATTGAAATTTTGTTTTGCACTTTTCAGCATAATTATAGGTATAGACTGGGAGAAAAAAAATGTAATGCAACTTGATTTAAAAAAACTGCATCTAATGCCTTAAAATCGCAAAAATGTCGGTAAATGATCATTTTTTCTAATGTTTCTTTACTATTTATCGCTTATAGTTCATAAATATTGAACAAATATAAGTTTTTATTGTGTGAATTGACAATAAATTAGAAAAATTATTAATCATAAATAATTAAAATATTGGAAAGGTTGGAAAGCATGTTAGTTTCAAATAATATTTATTACACAGGCCAACAAAATTCTGTGGCCTAACCAATAGAAGCTGATTTTTATAGGATTTTGTCCATAGAATACGAATTTGACCTTGAAAATATTGGATTGGCTCCAGTTTTTAATCAATTTACGTTTCATTATACAAAATATGCATTTTTGGCATTTTTTAAATGATTGTACAACAATACACAGAAACAGTAAATTTGTCCGCATAACACCAATTGAAAGCTTAAACACTGCTCTTGAATATCCAAAAACAAAAAATGTAATTTATGTACACTTTAACCTATAATGTCCAAAAAAACATACGCTGTTCCATAAACGTATTAAAATTAATATTACTTTTGACCATGTAAGGTAATTCAAGTAAAAATTAGTGTCTCTGGCGTTTTTATAATCGCTAGTTACAAATCTGCTATGAAATATAAAAATTACAAGTGGCGGACCAAATTTTTAAAGATAATTTACGCCTTTTATGATAAAAATTTAAAATTTTTTAAAAATTCTGCCATATTGGACAATGGGTTCGTTCCTGCGAGTGAAACTTTTCGCTTGTCCTTTGTACAGGTGTTTTTCAGGACGGGGGGAGGCATCCATTAACAAGTCGGCTCTTGGCAAGTCGTAAGTGCTTCTATTTTGATCCTTCTCTATACTGTTAAATGTTTTCCTTTTCTTTTTATTTTTTATTATTTATTTATTTATTTATTTTTTTTTTAATTTTTTTTTTACAACGCCTTGTTTAAAAAATATGGAAATGTGAGAATTCTCTCTTTGATAAGAAGGCCTATATTAATTTTTTAAGACGTGCATTGCAGTTCTCAAAATCGAATATGACAGTTACTTCAAACTTTTTCATATAGAATTTGAAAAAGAGAGAGAAAAAAATCTTCCGAGAGTGTATCTTTGATTTCTAAAATGGTTCTATTTTATATTGCTTGCAGACGCACAATATAGAACTGCCGGAAGTGTGGGAAACCATCGGACCGGAAGGATATTTGTTTAGAACCGACCACGAGGAGTCCGTGGAGATAGAACCAGTCCAAGAAGCTATTGCAGGAGAGAGCGAAGAAGACTGGTTCTGAATGCTCGGTTTCATCCATTTCTTTTAATTTTCATTAATATATGTATATACACATATATACGTACATACATACGTATATACATACACATAAACATAAAATCGTTCCCCTTTTTTTTCTTTATTAGTCGGAGGATGAGATGTTCATAATTAAATAAAATTTCCTTTTAACTAAATTGTTGTCTGTTTTAATGAAACATCTTTAATTAGTTAGCCATCTTCAATAATCTTACTTAAATTTCAAGTATTTTCATATCTTTATAAAACTAAAGTTTCGTTTAGGAGTTCAATTATTATTATTATTATTTTTTTTTTTATTTATTTTTTTTTTATTTTATTTATTTATTTATTTTTTTTTTCATTACACTTCTGTATGAACCCGATCAAAACTGCATTCAAACAATTAAAATTGTAAATTTTGAGTCCGCAAGAATTAACTGTTGTTGAGACGAGACAGAAAATCTTGAAATAAATAAAGTCTTTAGGAAAGGAGGAAATGAAAGTTGAAGTCGAAGAAAGAGAAGAATTATTGCGTCTTGTTTAAGATTTTCGTCTCTTGCCGGTCGTTATAAGTGCGTTAGGGCCTCAACAAGATTTATGGCAGTCGGAGTGTTGAATGGCGCTGTGGGTAACTCGACACTGCTCTACGTGACTTAGTTCTAAATACACAGATTAAATATTGGGGCAGCTTCGCAATGCACTTAATATTTTAGTACGTGTATAATAAAAAAAAAATTTTCCTTTTTATTTGCTCTAATCATTGGAACACGTTCATATTTAAAACCTACATCGAAAAAAAATTAAATCTCAAACTGAGACTAAAATTCCGCTTAACAATTAATTTTACATTTTATTTAATTTTTTTTTGTAAAAAAAACATTCCTTTAAATAAGGATTTTCTTATTTATTTAGGAGTATTTTGGTTAGATTACGACCTTTCATCTCATATCCATGATTTAAGTCATTCATCTGTGTTTGAGACTTTTCTTTTATAATTATAATTCTTCTTCTATTTTATTTAAAATAAAAATATAATAATTAGACTCATTTTCCCCTTTTTTTATTAATATGAAACTATTATTAAGCATAAGTATTTTATACTCATTAATAAATATATAATAATAATTAAGTTTCATAAATGTTTGAAATCAATTAGTTAATGGTAAATTGTTTACTGAAAATTAAGGTTTTAAAATTGTTTTTATTTTGCCATTATTTAGAAATTTTATATTACTAGACGACAATTGCGCGCGCTAACGGTGTTTAACGGTTAGCGTTGAAAAATGAATTTTCAAAGCATTATAAAAATTCAAATAATTAAACATAATTTATAAAGAATAGACATGTTTATATAAAGTAAATGATCATATTTTGCTTATCGTAAAAACATTCATTACATGAACAAATACGAACAAAATTACAAAAATTAGGCCTGATTGTAATGAATTTACTTTCTAAATCAGAATCAGTGAAATTCTACTTAAGATTACTGAAATTTGACTAAGAATGAGTTATTCTATTCTCGCGATTGGAATCAGTATGGAATTAAACTGAAATTCAGTTAAAATGACCGATACTGACACTCAGAAACTAAAACGAAACTAAACTTTCGAAACGGTTTTTGATATTTATTCGAAAATAAATTTTATTTACTTATAAAACACATATTTTTATTGTGTAAGCATTTCAGGGTTGTCACAAAACATGAATTTTAAAATTCCATGACTTTTTCAGGTTTTCCAGATCATTTTTTTTTCAAAAATTACAGACTCAAAAATGAAATCGTTTTGATAAATTGTTTTCTAATTACCACAACAATTTTTTAATCTCCAAGTAAATTATAAATAACATAAGTTATTAATTTTTTAATTTTGTATATAATTAGAATTTAAGTTAAAATTTGCTAGATTATTTGTGATACATTCCGAAAAAGAGTCCTAAGAAAACCTTAGAAGCAAATCGTTATGTCAGGCCTCGGATATTATGACTTTTTCGACTTTTTTCGACTATTTTTAAATAATGCGACTTTTATCGACTTTTATTAAAAAATTTCGACTTTTTTTCCAAATTTTTAACTAAAATACAATATTTTTAGTATAAAATGCAACTTATTTGGATTTTTATACCCTGTAAAGTATAACTTATTATAGACAAACTTTTGGAACTTTATTTTCAATCAATTTTCTAATTAAATGTTTCAAAATCTTACAATTCAAAAGATTTTCAATAATGTAAATTGTGTAAAATTTAATTCAAACTAAATCATCTTTTCAAGTGTTTTATTCGAATTTTAAAAAATAAACTTTTAAAGAATTTTAATTGAAAATTTTTCAAATAATATTAAATTATAAAAAGTATAATAAATAATCTTCAAGTGTAGATTCAATAAAAATGAAAATTAATGAAAATAGGTTCTAAAGATAATATTAAAATAGTTTTGGAAAAGAATAATTCTCTGAATTATTACGTTCTATGTTTTTTAAATTCAATTATTTTCAATATTTACGAAAATTAAAATTCATACACAAAATAATAAAATTAAAATTTGTTATACTCCTTTACCTCTGCTTGGGATGTTTGTTTGCAAACAATACCTGCAAAGGAGAAAGCGAAACACATAAACATCCCAAGCCGAGGCGTGAAAACATTTAGTGAGACCTAAACCTCTATTGTCCCGAACGGCGACAGTGTCCTGGGGAAAACCCAAAAAACAGTCTGGCGCGCTTGTGAGGAAAAACCCGTGACGTCAGCGGTTTGACCCTGTGAAGTATCGTTGAAACCTTCAAGTGCGTTTTCAATTTTATCTACTTATTTTATTTGTTCAATTAAATTTATTATTTTTACATTGATAGTTTAATATTATTAACGTCATTATTTTCAATATTAGTGTTTATATTACGCTATTGGCTAGTAATATTATGTCTTTATTAATAATATTACTACGGTACAGTTTTGCTACGATTTATTATTATCTTTAAATTTCCATTATTATTTACTTTTATATTAATATTTTTAGTATCACTAATATTACTATTTCCAGTAATATTAGTGTTATGATTATTAATATTATTAGCACTATTCTTAATGTTGCGGTTTTACTATTATTAATATTTTAATCGCTATTTATTCCATTATTTGGATTAATACTATTACTTTTATTATTATAAAAAGCCGTACATCTAATTATATTAAGGTCAAAATTATGTATCGGACCATGGTTCAGACGTTGTTCCCATGGCATAAAAAAAACTGGAGGGAGCGAGAGAAAAACTCACACGAACCATACACTCCGCTGCTCCCGCTCGACTAACTCTCGCTTCGCTATACTGCGCATGCAAGCACCAGAGTGGGAGCGCCCCGCGCGCTGATTGGAACCTGCCTGGAGGAAAGGGAAACCGCGGATGCGACTCGGCAGAGACGCATAAATATGCCGCCATTTCCCTGACTCTCTCAGAACTCGCCGAAACTTGACGGAGACAGGTCGTCTCCATTGACTCGCCCGCCGACCTTAGAAGGAAGACGACATCAGAAGAGCTCTCGTCGGAACCAGAACGGACCACGCAGCTGAGAAGCTCTCTCTCTCTCTCTCTACGAACCTCGTCATCGTCGCCGGCCACGGGAGCGACCGAAGTACCAGGCCCTCTCTACCTGTTGCCAATAAAGGATTCTCCTGAAGAAGCTGTCTCCTTTGTCTCACGCCAAAGCGGGAGTTTCGCCCACATCTCAATCACCGGCCCTTTTCAGGGCCCGATTTAAACAACCTGTCCTTCTCAGGACAATAAGAATAATTTTGTTCCCGACACAATCAGTCCTTTTCAGGACTCAATCTAACGTAAAAATTCGATACGTTCGAAAGCCGCCACAGCATAAGGAGGGAACTCTGGTGTCTTAAGGCCTTGAGACCTTCTGCACCACCTCAGGAGTCCGCGCCTTTTCCTAGACAACTTAAGGCCCACACCAGGGGCCTTCTGGGTCAGGAAGAACGTTACCCTTGACGTAAACGAAGTTCCTCCTGTGTCGTGTGGCCAAGAACTTTCGCCAGCATCGCTGGCGAAGTCCATGCCGTGAAGGAGCCGCAGCTGAATCGCCGCTTTGCAGACGACGTTTCTCGGGAGCCGAGGACCACCAACCCAGAAGCCGCTTGACGACGCCGCGGCGACCATCCGCTTACATCACCATAAGGAAGTTCGGGGTCGCTGCCCATACAGGTGCAGCTTTGGCGACCTAAGGCCTCGTGACCTTCCGCGCCACTTCTGGGGTTGTCACCCGAAGGCAACCTAAGGCTCGTTAACCGGGACCTTCTGTGTCTGAAGAACAACCACTTAAGCAACCGAGCTGCCACCTCGTATGGCTAAGAACTCTTGCCAACGTCGCCGCCACCGTCAACGCCGCGAGGAAGCCGGTGTGAAACGGCCACTTGACGACGACGCTAACCAGGACGTAGCTGTCGCCGACCAGAAAGCTGAGGAGGAGGACGCCCGGGAATCACTGGGTCACTGTACTCCCCCGGGCCGCTACGCTCCGCTGCCACAAGGGTCCGTTCCTCTGCACAAGGTGTGCAGGCTACGCCGCCGCATCCGGGCCAAATTCAGCGGCGCCCGTCGCACCCTGTTCCCGGTAGCTCGCACTCAGAACCGGGCCACTGTACTTACCCTGGACCTGGACCTTGCCGTGGTTTCGGCCAACCCCGACTCGGACGACGTGATCAGCGCTACCCGCCGGTCCCTACGAGAAGTGAAGCTGCATCGGGTTCACCCTCTGGTTCGGCAACACCAGGGCTGGGTAAAAACTTGTCAAGCCCTAGTAAAAGATACGGTCGCCGCCATTCGGACGCCCATCACCGGCCCTCACGAAGACGTCTGTCCAAACGTCTATTTCTACGCTTGCGTCTAAACCTCTTGTCTCTTGGGTGGATCGAGTAGCCCGAGAGTCGGTCGTCTAGACACAGGTTTCTCTCAACCCGCGCGTGTCGCGCCACTTCGCCTTCAAGGCACACCGGCCCTTCTCAGGGCCACCAAAACATTTTCACGTTAAGGAATTTCAGTTTTGCTAACTTTGCTTCCTCGCCTTTGAGCCAGACGCTCTCCACTCAACAGTGGCCGGTATCAAATTGTTCAAAAATATTTTCAACATTTTAGAGAAAATAATCATCGATTTCAAATTTTCAATTAAAATTCTTGAAAACAATTTTGTTTTAAGTTATACAAAAATTCTTTAATTATTTTTGAAAAATTGTACATTACTTAATATTTATAAGAAAAAATAATTCTTACAATTGTTTTATTACAATTTTTTAAGATTTATGTTTAAGATTGTTATTTATGTTATGTTTTTAAGATTTATTATGTTTACCTTCGAAGAAAGTAAACATAATATTCTTCCTTAATTAATATCTTTAAATAGAAAAATAGACGGTTTAAATTATGATAAAAATATTTTTTTTTTAGAAAAATTACGCATAAGAAAAAATATTAAATCGGTTTATTGTGAAAAGGAAGCATGTTTAACTTCTAATTTGTCTACGCATAGAATTTAATAACATTCCGATTAGAATGAAGAATTTTCCCTTTTTATTTTCTTTCTTTCTTTTTTTTACCAATAGAGGAAATCAATTTTAGAAAGTCTAAAGTTGGAAGAAAATCATTTCTCTATTGAAAAGTCACGTCGCCGATGCTCGTTAAATACACATTAAGCTTAATGGGCCTGTGGATGTTAGAAAAGAGGAAGGGAGTTGACTGTTGCAGTGAGTGCGCCGGCTATTGCCCAAAACGTTGCATGACCACTTACGCTTGCCTTGTTGAAGTGCGCATCGGTTCTCGGGAGTGGTGAAGCAATAGTACTTGCAAACGATAATTTTGTTTTATCCTTTTGTGTGGGTGCGTTTTTTTTTACAATCGTTTTTCTTCTAATTTAGTGCTACAGTTAGAGAGCAAGTGAGGGATTTTAAATTGGAATCGATCCTATAACGCAAGGTAACACTACAAAATTTTCTTTTTCTTCTCGTTTTAACGCAGCAAAACACTATGCCAACTACTAGAAAATACATTCAATTATTTATTTACTAACAATAGACCAGAAAACCAATTTCAAAAGAGGTTGTGTTACAATTCACCCAGCCACAATATCGAAAACCTTGTTTTCTACAGTATCATAAGTATAATACGTGATTTATGTATTATACGTAGAAAACCTTTAGAAAATCACTTTTAAGTACAAGATTATTCCTTACTGTGTATACTGTTTAATAGAAAAGAATGAAAGAAATACTCATGATTCCGATTTGCTACCAGCACCTGCTTAAAACATTAGAAATTACATTTAAATGGTAAACATATACATACATATATATAACTAGCTGTCGTACCCGTCTTCGACGGGTCTCCGCTTCCACAGACACATTCAGCAGTGTGTCCACCAATCTCGAAAAATAGAAAACAGTGGGAAATTCAATTTGACTGGAGAAATAATAATTATCTACCATTGACTATTTCATTATAAAAATATTACTATTTTAAGACAGTGATATACTTTTTATCATCAAATAATTTATTTTAAAAATAATTAAAATGCAGAAAACAATGTTTGTCAATTATATGTAGAAATTTAATTATAGTATTATAAGTTAATCCAAAATTTCCACCAGTTTTTTTTTGTAATAGTAAAGTCAAATTCGAACTGATTATATTATAATTGCTTAAATCTAAAATAAGACCTATATTGCAAGATGAATTCATAATTTCTCCCGATCAAACTAAACTCCCGCATACTTCCCGGTTTTATTTTCTCATCAAATTATAAATTTTTTCATTTCGAACATAAATCTACAATTTGAAAAATAATTGATTTATATACAAAGAATTTTTTCAAATTTTCAAAAAAAAGAAAACCTCTCCTATTCATAATTATAATGGAAAATTTGATTAATTCAATTTCATTAAAATTTATTGATACTAATTGAATTTCTGCAAAGAATTTTACTACTTTTAAAAGTAATTGAACCTTCCAAAGAATATTATTACATATTTATGAAAATAATTAATATTTCGGAGAATTTAAAAAAAATTTTAAACATAATTGAATTTCTGCGGAGATTTTTACTACTTTTAAAAATAATCAAATTGGTTTTTTTTTCTTTTTTTTATGGAAATTTATGAAAATAATTGATTTCTTGTGAAGAATATTTTTAAAGATAATATTCAAAATTAACTATAATAATCATCGTATTCTTTCATTCATTCATTCCGTCTGTCCGCAGATTGAAGATAGTTATAGTTATTCTTTTGTTTTTACACGTTTTAATAAAAATATTTACTTTTTTCTTATCCTGCAAATAAACTGAATTTATGCTACGAATTTTATCATTCACGAAACAATTTAAAATAATTAAATTCTTGCAAAGAATTTAAAAAAAAAACTTTGTATACAATTGAAATTCTCTAAAGAATCCGATAAATTTTAAGAAAAATTGACTCCTTTTTTGAAGAATCTCATAATTTATGAAAACAGTTCAATATTTTTGAAATACTTCTCCATTTTTACAAAAATAATTGAATTCTTTCAGAGAAAAAAATTTTTTTTCTTTAATTTGGAAAATAATTTATGAAAATAATTAAATTCTTTCGAGAAATTCCATTAATAATTGTTGAAAAATAATTCAATTTTCCTCGTACAAGAAAGTTTAATTATTTTCAATTTTGAGAATCTGATGCCAAATTTGAAATTAGTATCGAAACTTGTTTAAGTTTTTCTATATACTTTAAAGTTTAAAAATATAATATATTTTGAAAATTTAATTCTAATTAGTTTTTCAGTTATGTGTCATAATATGTATTCCTTTTTAAAATTACTGAAATTAAAATGACTTGAAATTGTTTACAATAAACAATACAGTACAACATTCCCGCGCGCTTGCGCGCGGATAATTTTGCTAGTTTTTGTATTAAACATAATTCCATTTTTGCAATGAGTTTTATTATTTATGAAAGTAATTGAACTATTGAGAGGATATTATAGCAAAGTTTCAAATAATTGATAAAAAAAGGAATGTTAGATAAACTATTTTTAATAATTCAATTTCTATGAAATTTTCATTCTTTTAGAAAATAATTCAATATTTGTGTAGAATTTTGTCGAAATTGTTTTTAAATAATTGAGTACTTTTTGGAAATTTGATTAAAATAGTCAAAGTTTTACTATTTAAGAGAGTACGAAGCCTGTCAAGGGCATTTATGCAATCGTTGGTGCTTGCTTGGCAGGCACCTCGCGTGGTCGGCGGCGATGGCTGCATTCAACGATACTTGATGGCGATATTTCACGCGCTCGGCAATGATGTTTGAGAAAATTGTTGATAACTTTTGCAAAAATTAACCAATTTTCATTCGGGGGCAACCATAGTCTTCCTTAGATCCCTAGCTTCAATTCCTGGCCTGTTTTCATGGGTCAAGAATTTTGACGGAAATGGCCTAAAAATGGCTTTAAAGGGGGGCGTTCCGGAAAATTGTTGTTTTGGATACTCTAAGGGCAGAATTTGCTTTTCTTGGCTCTTCTGTCCTTTCTCAACTCACAAACCTTGTTGTAATACGACATTTTATTATTTCTTTATATTAGGTAGTGTTTCGAAATGAGCGGCAGGGCAACCCGGTCACAGCAGCAACCCTCAGAAGAGGGGTTACGCTTCTTAGAGCGTAAGCGCACTACGGACGGGCGGCCCGATCTAAAAGGATTGTATGATCGTTTGGACGCAATATATTTTAATGGAGAGCTCGCATCGGCGGGATATACCATAGTCTGGGGGTGGAAGATGACAAGAACCTCTGGGTATACCAGTTTGAGCGAGCGCATTGTTCGGATAAGCTGGGAGATCCACAGGCTACTGCCTGAGGAGGAATTAATTGGGACGCTGCTACATGAGATGATTCATGTAAAACTATTTCACCGTAGGGAGGATGTGGATAGTATCCATCACACTGGGGCCTTTCAGGATGAAATGAATCGCATCAACGCGATGGGGCCCTTTCGGGTATGGTATTAAGCACCTCTGTGGTTTTAATTATTTTAGTGAGCATATAAAATATTAGTTATGTATATGTATATATATTTTTCTCCCTCTTTTTTTTAGGCGGATATCTTTCACGATCTCCCCCGAGAGGTAATTCATCAGTTGCGTCCGTACGTCTGGAGATGTACAAGCTGTTCTCACGTTTTGCGGCTACCTGACTTACGGACGCCCGGCCCGATAAATGTCCATTTTGTAGAAGGACAGGAAATCTGTGGAAACCCTCTTCGCTGTGAAGATCTTCATTGTTGTCTTGCGGTGCTGTGTCTAGTGGAAACTACTGGCGAGGAAGTGATTGTTGGCTCGTTCTGCCGGACATTTCCTCCACCTGGATTCCACACAGTTTGGAACTTAATCCTTCGGTTAGTCATCTGATCTTCACTGATGGTTTTTCTTCGGTCGTTGCGGACTTTATCGCCATCCTTGAGACAGTAGTAGGTTCGAATGTAACTGGTTTTGACTTCACCGTTACCTGCTTCTTATTGGCCGCGATTTTACTTGCAGAAGGGACCTCCTCGTATATTTCAGCAACGTCCCTAGATGTTGGAGTCTCAATCAGCGGTTTCCTTCGTTGTAGCGGTTGGATATTTTCGCTTTTCCGCTTCGAGAAAATGGATTGAGACAGCTTGTAGGTTCCGGTTTTAAGTGGTACTCGACATAGGTATGCAATGAGCAGTAGGATCAGCAGAAAAAGACCCCCATAGGAACCATAGATCAGCGTTGAGTGGCTTCCTCTATGGTGCTGTTGTAAGGCAAGTTCTTGCAGCTGTTGTTCAAGTTCATCTAATGTCTTGGAGTTCAATTCGAAGGTTGTCAATCTCGAATCAGCGCTAACGGTGGATTTCGTTAAGATTCTTGTGTCTGCTAACAGGTGATTATATTTTACTAACGTTGGAGATAGTTTCGTCAAGTTTAAATGCAGATCTGATTCGAATATAAACTCTGATTGTCCCTTTTGAGAAGTGGTGGCTGGTATTATAGCGTCCTTAGTTTTGAGGAAACATCCAGGACCCAACTTGAGGATTCCAATTCCATTCAGCATGATCTTGATCGGACTCATAGAATGGCAAGCAACCGTCGCCGCTTCTGGGATGGCAAAGGAAAACATCCAACTCCCAATGGTGGTCAAAGGTTTCCAGTAGGAATCAGCTTCACTAGTTATACGAACATCACAAAATCTAAAAGCTTCTGCGTTGGGCCGAACTAGGAGCAGGGCTTCACAAGATGTTCTTTCACGGAGATCATAGATAGGAGCACCTTGGAGACAGGCGTGAAATGATGTTGTCGACTTACAAGCATTCCATTCCTGCTCTTTTAGCAGCAGATATGTTCGCTGATCTTCATCAATAATAAGGTAATCGAATTTAGATTTTATATAAGCTCTTCCGATATTATTTTCAAACACCTCCTGAACAGTTGGTAGGGAGTGGATTTTGAAGGCTTGATAGTTGTACTTTTCCAGGAGAGGGATGTCAATGAGGACCTTAATTTGATGGTTTTCACACAGGATGGTGATGGTGGAAATGCGCATCAATTCGTCGATGCTGATTCTTGGTCCAGTCAATGGAAACTGAACATCCTTGAGGTTGTCCTGTACTTCTCGGAGGATCGGTTCCAGTTGCTCAGATGTTATGAGGCCAGGATGCAAATGTCCCTTCCTGGCTTCGTGGACTGCTTCCAACATGGTGTTAGTGGCCTGTATGCTGTGATCAACTCCCAGTCTTAATGGCTTGAAGATGGCATATGTTAGATTTCTCCTCTCCATTTCTGCTTTCGACTTGGTACTCCCTACGGCAATCAAGACATGAAGTTGTTTCTGCAGTTCTTGTAGCAAGGATCCATGTTGTTGTACCTGAGAGTGCAACGAGTCGAGTTGTGATCTCACTACGTGGGTCTGTTTTCCGACAAGGTGTGACAAATTGGCTTGAGCTTCATTGAGATCTTGGATGGCAGCATTGAATTTTTCGCCGTCGTCGTAGGTTAATACTCCAACGATTGGTCCTGCAATCTTTCCCAAGAAACCCAGTAGTGGAACCGAACGCCTTGCTCGTATTTGCGTAGTCATCGTGGATGGTAAGGTCTTTTTAGTATTTTCTAATTCTTCGATTTGGACTCGGAACTGTTTTTGTAGTTCCGCGGCCATCTCCCATCTATCTTCCCAATCATAATATCCAACTAACTCGTTGCACCATTCTTCGTCAGGTTTGCAGTGTTGCTTCACTTGTTCCAGTCTGGTCCTTAAATCATCGAAGAATCGAGTCTGCTTGCCCACATCCAGGAATACGGCAATCCTCCAGTTGCTGACGGATCTCCTGACTTCTCCGATGTATTCGAAATATATCCCGCTGCTGGACTTGAAGGGAGTGATCTGGTATCGATCACTGGCAGAGGTCATCTCCACATCGCGGGAATAGGTCCGCTCCGTTGTCATCACTAGGATTGAGAATAGGCACAGCATGGTCATGGTAATAGTTGTCATCTTTCCTTGGGTTAAGCTAGAATGAGAAAATAGGTTAATAAGAGATCGAAAGCTAGGGTTTAGATCTCATAATCTGGTGGCTCTGATTTTGTCCCTATGCTTCGCGAATCTTTCACCGCTTTTGGTTTCGAGGATCACATTGTTATTCTCTGTGAATCCTACTAGGGTGTATGGTCCTTCTGCTCGCTTGTCGAACTTATTAGACCGGACTTCTTTAAAGACATACACCTGGTCGCCTATTTTGGCATTCAGAGGTCGTGCCTTACGATCATAAATTTCTTTTGATCGTTCCTTTGACCGAAGTAGATATTTAGCAGCTAAATTCTGTAGCTCGTTCATCCGCGTAATCAAATCTTTCAGATAGGATCCATATGTTTCAACGTCGGGCCCTTGGGGTAACGAAGTGGGTGCTTTAGCCAAGTGCCCGAACACGAGTTCAAACGGGGTGAAGTTGGTTCCCTCATGAACGGACGTATTATAATTAAACATCGCGAATGGGAGCAGACGATCCCAGTCGTCGAAATCCTTTGCGTAGTGTTTAATATAATCTGTCAGTTCGATGTGACTCCTCTCCAGTGCCCCATTAGTTTGTGGACGGTAGCCGGATGTCGTAAGTTGTTTGACGCCAAAGATCTTTTCCAATTTACGCATCAGGGTGCTAACGAAACTTGCTCCCCTATCCGTAAGAATGCAACGAGGTGCTCCCAATACGGAGAATAAATTTGTAGCTACCGCATGGGCAATTGTTTTCGTTTCGATATTCGGAATGGGGATCGCAATGCAGTACTTAGAGAAGTTATCCTGCATGGTAAGGATGTGCCGATTTCCGTTCGGGGTTGTTCGCAATTTCCCGACTGTATCCAGGGACACCTTGTCGAAAGGCATCGCCGGAGTGTCGGTAATAATCATCGGCTCTCTCGTGCGGACTCTAGCGAGTTTGTTTTCGAAACAACTCTTACATTTCCGAATATACTGAGTGACGTCGTCACGCATCCGAGGCCAATAGTATCTTTCTCTTATACGTAAGTAGGTCTTGCTTATGCCCTTGTGCCCACCTATCAAACTAGAATGAAATTCGGAAACGATTTTATCACGTAGTTCAACAGGAGGTACTTCAATTTTTCCGTGGCACAAGGTGATGGTTACGTCGCCACCGCGGAAAATTCCTGCGACAAGTTCCGACATTTTATTTTGAGGGAGTGTGCCTAGCAGGTCCCCGGAGTTTGCCATTCGACAAGAATTTTGATTGTTGGATGCTAAGGCTTTTCTTAAATTTTTTAGTCCGATTATAACATCCTTCCAACAACTTTCATCGAAATGACACCTCTTTACAATGATTGAATATACTTTATATTTACCATTCGGGGTAATAAAAATTTGTCCCTTCATAGGTCTACTGTCCCTAATGTCTTGCAAGTCGATATTTTCTGTGGCAACTAGTAGTTTTGAAATTGGATCAACCGGTTCGCAATCTTCGGAAAGGAAATGAGCGTAATTATCTCGTCTGTACGTCAAAGGTTCTGTCCATTCATTTACTACATCACCAAGGGGGTTATTGTTGATTGGTTTCGATTCTTGGGGCTCACTATCACTTTCACTTTCACTAGACGTCTCAGGAGGTGATGGAGGATCGACATAAGAATCCTTGAACTTCAGGAACGACGAGCTAAGAGGCGCGCACTTCTTTACTACGTCATTGTCTGTATCCTGTATTCGTCTAGGTTTCATGCCTTGGTTCCTTGCGATGATCTCCTGGTTAGAGTTGACACTTTCGTCCTTGAATCTCGTAAACGGGGTGGACTGCGCACGTGGGATAGTTGATGGCCCTGGAGTAGATAGTTCTGTTTCCATCTGGATCGTTCGATCATCCATAGAATGTTCAAAGACTTCTGGGATATCCTTGAATCTTACCGTGCTTTGTCTCCTTGGTTTGGTGGATTTACTAGTTAGTGGAGTTTCCTTTTGTGATCCTTCCACCGTGGTGGGCAACTCAGGTTGCTCACTTGAAGGCTCTTCCGATCCCGTGTGTTTCTTTGCTCTGCTCCGGTTGAAGTCGTCCAAGAACTTCTTTACTCTTCTGGGGAGGTCGTCCTCGGTTCCAACTGCAGGATCAAGGCTTTCTAAATAATTTAGATGCTCTTGATATTCTTCGCCGTCGGATACATATTGCCTCCGTGGACTATGATCTAGTCCCTCGTAATCCCAAAGTAGAGTGCTGTTTGTTGGATTGGAGAGATTTAATCCGGCGTTCGCAATCGATTGGTCGAATTTATTGACGGATTCCGACACTTCCTGGATCAGCTGCTTAGCGTTGAGTGGTGATCGTTGTTTCGGGTTCTGAACATCTGATTCGCTAGATTCGTCCTCACTGTTGTCAATTCTGCGTTGACCTGTGATGATCACTTCTTCGAGAGGTAACTCTTCTGGTTCCGATTCTGAGGATGGCGACGAATCCGGTTCGGGATTTTTCAGAGCGCCTTCTCTAGCTAGACGATCCGCGTTTTCATTGCCAACAATGCCTTCATGTCCAGGAATATGTTCCCAAACAACGTCAAGAGGTTCAATAGCCTTAATTAGTCGCTCGTAAGGCTTCCTGTTCTTTACCGGTTTGTTTTCTGTTGTCTTCCAATCGTTCTGTTTCCATTTTGGTATCCATTCCTCAACGCTCTGCACCAAGTATCGGGAATCTATTTTGATTCTAAGTTTCTTGATGCCCGCTTTTTTGGCCTGTCGAGCTGCCATAGTGGCTGCTTCGATTTCGGAAGCGTTATTCGTTTGACGTCCGTTATAACGTCGAGAAATGTTTAAAGGATTGTCTGGACCGAACCACACGCCAATTCCTGCTTTTGGACTGGATCCTCCATTTTCGCAACAGGCTCCATCAACGAAAACATCCGTGTATGAATCAGGGCCTTGACTATGAGGGGCGTTGAGTTTGAGCTTAGGTGATTTGGGCAGAGTAGCATGGACAGGAAGATGTGGGAAAGCACTATAGTCTTCTCGGAATACTGGGGGATCCAAATCTTCATCTGTTCCATCCTCCCATTCTTCTTTTGCACTTTCATCACTTGATGATGAATAGGACGGTTCCTTAGTTGTTTCCTCCTTTGGGGATGTGGTTCCTCTTGGTCGTAGTCTGTTGGCGATGCAGCTTTCATCCGCTTCACTAACGGGAATATCCTGCGGGGGTCGATAGGTTTCGTCACTACCAGCCATTGCAGATTTGGTACTTCCAACAGGTCGTCTTCGACGAGGAGGTTCCTTGGCAGCCGTCTTAGCAGGATTTAAATTAGGTTTAGTAGGGGGACCTTTTGAACTGCTTGGTTGTCCCGAGCTGGTACTTGGTTCCAGATCCTTTGGACGCTTTAAGATTGTTTTTCTTAGTTCTGTTACCCCTTTCGCCCTTGGGGCAACAGAGAATCTACTGGGCCAGGTTGACTTTTCTGTATTCCTAGGATTTAGAATCTTTGGTACAGTTCCAGTTCTGGATGAAGGTCCAGATTGTGATCTTGCTTGTTCTGGGTTTAAGCCTTCCTGTAGACTGCTGATTCGTTGTCCGGTCGTTGACGCACTAGGCTTTTCAGACCTTCCGGAAATTCCTTTTCTTTCTTTCGAGTTCATTCGCGCGCCCTTTTCCGTTTCGCTGGTTGAGGAACGCGTAATAGGTAGTGCACGACACGTTTTCACTTTCTCGCTAGATTTGGGATCACTCGGTTCCGTTTTACCGGAAACTACTTTCTTGCGGGGTGCAGGCTTTTCGAGATCCGATGAGAATGATTCTGACCAACTGGAATCTGAATTCGACCCGTTTTCTTCGTCGACAGGATTTTTCGACAACGCTTCCACAATCCTATTGATTTTTCCGGGCTTATATTCAAACTTATATTGATAATTCTGAAGACGAATTCTCCATCTTTGAATTCGTGGTCCCGGATTATCAATATAGGTCATCCAGTGCACCGGCTCAAAATCACAGGCTAGAACAAACTCGCGACCATATAAATAGGGTTTAAAATGTTCGGTCGCGTACAGTATGGCTAAGCACTCTTTTTCGGCTTTAGGGTAGGATTGTTCCGCATTGTTCAACACTTTTGAATAATATGCCACAGGAAAATCAATACTGTCCTTTGATTGCGTTAGAATTGCGCCTACGGCGTGTTCCGATGCGTCGCACGTTAGTTTAAAGGTCTCGCTAAAGTTCGGATACTGTAAGATAGGTTCACGACACAGATATCGTCGTAGATAACGAAAACTTTTCTTCTGGGGTTTTTCCTATTTCCACTCGGTGTCCTTTTTTAAGAGTTCAGTCAAAGGTTTAGCCCACTTCGCGTAGTTTTCGATAAACCGTCTGTAGTATCCAGAAAGACCAAGAAAACTTTTAATGTCCCTAGGGGTTTTTGGGAGAGGAAATTTTCGAATTGCGGTGATTTTATTTGGATTCGGCTTTATTCCTTCTTCACTAATTATATGTCCAAGATACGCGACTTCGGTTTTTAAGAACTCGCATTTATCTAGCTGAAGTTTTAAATTAGCATCCCTAAGTCGATTGAAAAGTCTACGTGCTCGTCTGTCGTGTTCTTCAAGAGTGTCAGAGTAAATTATAATGTCATCTAAGTACACAAATGCTTCATCATCGAGCATAGTACTTAAAACACTATTTAGCAGTCGTTGGAATGTAGGCGGGGCGTTCTTTATGCCCATGGGCATTCGCTTATACTCATAGTGACCGTTGCGAGATGAAAAGGCGGTTTTGTGCCTATCATCTGGGTGAGTTTCTACCTGATGGAAACCACTGGCAAGGTCGAAAACGGTAAAGTAGCGTGCGGTGCCCAGCCTATCGAATATTGAGGTTATTTTGGGCAGTGGAAAAGCGTCTCCTATGATGTTTTCGTTTAGGACTCTGTAGTCTACTACAACACGCCACTTTTTCTCACCTGACGCGTCAAGTTTCTTTGGGACGATCAACAATGGCGAGTTGAATGGGGAATTAGAATGTCCTATGATTCCGCTATTAAACTGCTTCAGTAATTGAACGTCGATTTGTTCTAGGGCCTCTACGGGGGACCTATATTGTTTCTTGTGAATAATTTTATCGTCAATGGTCGGAATTCTATGCTGGATAAGGTGAGTGCACGAAAGTTCTTCACCATTTAAATGGAATATATCAGCATAGTCTTCCGCCCATCCTAATACGATCTTTCGCTTATCTGGAGCCAAGTGAGCCAAGTATAACGCATTCTTGACCTTGATGGCTCTCTCAGAATAGGTTTGTCTCGAATTAAATTGAAAGTCTTCTGCCTCAGAATCTGTAAATTCTTCACCGGGGAATTTACAGAAATCGAACGGGATTAACTCCTGAGGTTTAAGGGTTATGTCAATGTCGTTCTCGGTAGTGTTGATTGCCATAGCGTGGCATACACCATCCTTATTTGTAACAATGGCTTCGCCTAGGTAAAGTCCTTCTGGGGTTTCAATTCGAGGGAGATATCCTTCCTTTAACCCTGTGTTCATTATATCTATCGCTACTGGGGTTTTTGTGCGAGATTTTATGCGTAGGACTCGAGCAAACGGTTTGATTTCAGACCTTAAGGTTTTCTTAGCCTCCACTGATTCCTTATCAACAAAATTGATAGGGGTCACTGGGGAAGAGATGGTCACTAAGGTGTTATGCCTGAAAGAAATCTGGGCTTGGACCTGTCGTAGATATGGTCTTCCAAGGATACCATGGGTCGAAATGGGAAAACAGTTTTTGATAACGTGAAATTCTACCTGAACATTATCGATAGTTAACTTAATAGTTCCCATTGTTCTAACAGCGTGATTAGTTATTCCCGTGATGTCAAGACACTTGTCTGGGTCAAGTGTGAGCACGGGATTTAATGCACACATCTTCACGAGGTTAGTGTCTGACCCAGGATCTACGAGGAACCTTATTTTGTCATGTCTGAATTCAGGGGCGCTTAATTGGACTACTGGGGAGTCCTCGGCCTCTGATTTTGCTCTAAGGATCCTATGGAGTGTTCCGCGAAGTGCACGTTCTTCGGACGCTGCGGAAGGGGACTCGCTGGTGCGTCCGGACGGTGAGTCTGCTGGTAGTTTAAATTGCTAGCAGGTGCTGGAGACACGGCCCGTGGTGGGGTTGTACTAGTCCGATAATTCTGAGTTGGTCTTGAATATTGATTCGGCACAGGTGTAGGATTTGGAGAAACTTGGGGCATCATTTGCGGGTATGCATAAGGTGCTGGATATTGTGGATTTTGAGGTGGGATCATGTGGGATGGCGTAGGATATGGAAAGGTAGGGGGATATTGGGGCATGATGGATCTATAGAAATTCCCAAGCTGTTCTGGGGTAAGATGTAACATTTCAGAGGAGGGATGTCTAAAGGAATGGTTGGAATGATTTGTCTCTCTATCAGAGTTAGTTTTGCGTCTCGTTGTAGTATTAGGTTTTTCGATTTGTCGTGAATATGGGCTTGGAGATCTTGTTCGCTCCTCGATTTTGGATATATGGTAAGATGACGAGCGCGATCTTTCGCTGTAGCTTTCCCGATCTTCAGCATGTTTTGCGAACTCTAGGGCTTCGTCTAGGTCACGTGGATTTCTGGCATCAACGAATTTTGATACTTCCGTGGAAAGTCCCCTCACGAACGAGTCCAGAGCACATTCACGAATAGGTTGCAAGATTATATTAAATTCTCTGAGTTCTGGGCCGTCGTCACCTTCCCTAACTTCCCTGAACGTCCTATTATATTTCGGTTCTAAGGCATGACGGGCACCTGTGATTAGGCCCTGCAAACGATCATAATAATCACTTGCAGTTTCTGTTTGTTTTTGCCTAAGGGTTATTATGCTTTCGAAATATTATTGGTACTTTTTATTTGGGGCAAATCGCTTCCTTAGGTGATCAAGTAGGTCGACTAATTGATCAAAATCTTTATTTTTACAGCTGTCCCATGCTGCTCCCTGTAATCTACTTAAAACGGCTCTAAGGAATTCGGGTTCGGCGGTATCCGTAACGAAAATTCCCGCACGTTGTACGGCTTGCAGAAATTCTTTTAGAGAAGGGTTTCTACCGTCAAAAAGAGGGATGTCACTTGCGCTTGTTCGTAGGTTTAATCGATCTAAGGCGTTAGCCACACTAGCGTCAAGGTTTTGCGGGGGTTGAGCCATGATCACACAAGGATACTTCAAATGCATAAAAGTGTTACTAGTAATTTATATATAAAAATTTATACTTACGGCTTTATATTTGTACGAAAAGTGTAAGTGGTTGTAGTTATGTGAGAGTAGAAAATAACTAAGTGACTGTAACTTTCAAAAGGGCAGGAGATTCCCCACCGTAGAAAATTCCTGCAACTTGAGCCTTTAGGGATTAGATTTTCTTTTCGGTTAGAATGCAGGTTTCACTTAGGGACTTCGAGTTGTTGACTTGTGCATTTATTTTAGTGAAATATACTATTAATCTGTTGTTTACCTTTTTGACAATTTTTACTATACGTACAGCAAAAGGAGAACGGGCTGTAATTTTCGTGTTTATGTCCATATTCAAGGGCTCGAAGTTATAGATTTAGATCCTGCATTAAGTGTTCTAATTCGCTTATGGTTTTACAAATAGTCATGTATCTTAGTTTTTCCTGTACGATTAGGGATTTTAGGAGTTCGACTCTGGTTTCAAGAGACTCTATTTTAGTTTTCAATTGATAGTTAGATCTTCTTAAATTCCTACTTTCGCGAAAATGGAACGCTAATAATCTACCTACCCGTTGTACATGTTCTTCGGAATTATTAAAGAGTATATTCTTCCATTCGGGTGTCATTACTAAAACCTATTCAATTTTTAAATCCTCAAATTTCTTAGTCAAGAGGGCCATTACAGATTTCAATTTTCTTGCTCTCTTCTCGATGCTAGTAACTAATAAGGACTGTGCAAAAGTAGCTTGCGTAAGTGTGGCCAAGGAACTATTAAGGAATGTTACCTGGGTCTCTAACTCAGATGCTCGTTTGGACAATGTCGAGTTTTCTGAAACAAGATAACTATATCTTTCCTCGATTGATTCAACTCCTTCTATTAACTCGGACCATTGGTCCTGGGAGAACCCGGTGACAATTGAGCTCCTTCGAGGAAACATAAGTTAGTTTAAAACGAGGCCAGCTTTGTTTTAATTGATAAAAGATTTAAATCGAATTTCACGGCTTCCATTTTTGAGATGCGTGGTTTAGTTTTTGAAACTACTGACACGATGCGAGCAGACGAAATAAATGTAAGGGGAAAACCTTTCAGCTCGTTCAAGGTCAGCAACTCAGGTCCTGATATAGGAAATCTTTTACTATACTTAACAAGATAGTATACGTCAGTCATTTAATTAGCTAATCAAAGTTGGTTTGCATTTAACTAATAATCATGACGTCACTGTCGTAGTCAATTGTACTGTCTGAGTCACCGTCAGGTTGATTGATGTTTTGTCGTTGTACAGGCACTAATCTGGCATGATTTTCTTGCGCACGAGCTATCTGCCGCTGTGCTAAGGCCTCCTCGATATCGAGGTCGATTTCAATAATTTGACCTGTTGGTTGTACCGGAAGTGGTTGGACAGGTTCTAATTGCCTACGGATAGGTGTGACCTTACAAATAGGTATGAACCTTACCAAAGGTTTTACAAGGCTAAAATAAAGCTCGGATTCTGGTTTCACAGCTGATTCCTGTGTGATCAAGATGCGTCGTTTACCGGCGCGTTTTCCTCTTTTTGGTTTCTTTGGATCAGAGGACATTTTTGGGTGACATGTTGTTGGAATTTTTTTTTCTTTTATTATAACAGTGCGATAAATACAAGTTCAGCCAGAGATGCTCTCCTAGGCGGGACGATCAGTACTCACAACGGCGCTTCCTAGTGTAAGGGAAAGAAGAAAATAAATTTTCTGCTTTCCGAATTCCAATCGGAACTCACCAGGATTCGACCAGAAGTTTTTCCAATCCTGCGGCCTTGTACCCACAAAACGGCGAGGTTGTATTACTAGTCGTTAAGATTAGTCGAAACTAGTCCCAACGATTACGCTTTTAAAGCACTATTAAAAGTTGACTTTAAAGGATATTTTAGGAAATAAGTCGTAGTAGGTGGTGAACTCTTTTATGGATTATTTAGAAGAAACCCAACCCGACGCAACTTGTTCGCCCAAGGATAGCCGGGGCGATTAGCCAGGTATCTGAATAAAACGAGTCTACCACATGGAAGTAAAGTTCTTGATTTTCGAATTGCAAATACACCACGCCTAAAATGTCTACGTAGATGTCGTTAACATAGTCCGCAGTCGGGTGTCCTAAAATAGGGCAGTCTAGTTTTAAAGCAGTTTGGCAAATGTAGTTGTGTTTATAGAAACTGTTTAAAGACACATTGACTACTTCGTCTTGTAAGAACTCGGAATTAATAATAATGACTCCGAGGTCATTAAAATTTCGCCTGATTGTCATACAGATGTTAAATAAATAAACAACATACAAACAAAATTCAATTATTTGATTCGCGTAGTTCTAAGGATAATTTAACCCTATTTTCAATTTCGCGACGTTTATTATTTTTATTAATTTCGGCCTCAGCCTTGTTTAAAAGATGTTCAAAGAAATCCGAAAATTCTTTCCAACCGTTTAAGGGTTGTTTCTCTTTAATAGGGGGTGTTAAAGGTCTTTTAAAAATTACCGGCGATGAAATTTCTTTTGTTGGTTCAGAAATTTCTCTAGGTTGAGTTTGATTGCGAACTCGCTGTTTTGAACATTTTCTGCGCAATCTCGGTTTATTACGCATGGTTTGAATTCATCCTGATAAATAAAACAGAATCTTTCAGGGTCAAAAACCAATCTTATTTATGATCCACCTGAAATCAATTTCTCACAGTCGATCGAGTCGTCATCAACGACCGTAGTCGGAGAGCCAAGATCAAGACTAGGAATGAGTCATCATCAACGACCGCAGTCGGAGAGCCAGATTCGCAATCAACCGGAGTCCTAGATTTCAAATCTTTCTTTTATAAGATTCTTAAAACCCAATAAATTCTAGAAGGCAAGTGTTCTGATAGATTGAGTCGTCATCAACGACCGAAGTCGGAGAGCCAAAATCTACCAAGAATAAGTTTTAATCTACAACCGGAGTTATAGAGCCAGATTCTTGGTTTTTCAAAACAAAATTCTTCTATGAATTTAGAATTCTTCTGTTATTATATCGCTGGATCTTAGGAACAAGAGAAATGCCTTCTCTCTTACTTGTTCCTCTTAATTTACACTAAAGAAGTTAGGTTGAATAAGTGGTGGAAAATTGAGATCACTTCCACCAGAGAGGATAATAGAAAAGTCAGGATTAATAGTCCGAAAGATGTTGTTAGAATAATTTCAAAAAACATACTTGAACTAAATTCTAAAATTTTGAAACTTGGTGCCACTGGTAACAATTATTACCAGGTAACGAAGCGGGGCGGTAACGCGTAGGAAAATCCCACCGCTGCCACCATCAGCTTGTTACAAACCGGTAAATTAATTTTGAATCGGGCTTTTGAGATGGCCCTTAATTAGTCGATTTGGGGAGGCTCCAAGCTGCCAGAGTTGAACTCTGTTTATTACTGCGGGATCGTTATCCTACTGTTTTAAAAGTTACCGTTCTGCTTTGTTTATTATTTAATTTCAGAAAACAAGGATGTAATTTAGACAGGTAAGTAAGAAAATTTGGATGTAGTTTAATTAAATTTTATGTTTATTTCCCCAATTTAATACCCATACAGAAATAGAAAGTGTGGAAAAGTGTAGTTTAGTGTTAATGTAGATTACATATAATTGAAACGATACAATTTACTTATAGCTACCGGCGGGGGTTGCTCCTTTTGGTATCACAAAATTGAACCACCGTCGGGCAAGATTTACGTTGTCTTACAGTCTTTAATTAATAGAAAATTATTGACGTTGAATTACGAGCAAAGGATTTGCTTTCTTTATTCGCGAGATTGCACTTGTGGTTGAACGGTCGCGGGCAATATCTATGCAACCGGCCGTTCCTCCTTTGTATAAACTCGCTTGTGAATCTATTCCTAGGAAAACTGGTGCGGACAATATCTATGCAACCGACAGTTTTATAAGAAATTCGATCACACTTGTGGATCTCTTCTCTATCAATCTGATGCGGACAATATCAATGCAACCGATAGATAGATAAGGAATTTGATCTCACTTGTGGGCCACTGAAGTTTGAACGGACGCGGGCAATATCTATGCAACCGGCCGGTTATAAACAACAAGATTTCAGAATTATGATTTATATTAATAATTCTGGAATCTCTCCAAAATCAGTCCGCACTGGACTCCACCGGCTCAGAGAATTTGAAAATTTTAACGTCTGCCCTGAATCATGCAATTCGGGTTCCGGGTCGCGGACGGGCTTTTTGTTCGCGAAATTTCTCTGTCCCAAAACACTTGCCAGGTTAGACCCAGGAGAGGTGTCTTCGAGAAGAAGCGAGAATTCGTACTGCTATGATTGATATTTCGCGACAAGCCTCCAACCCTTACCTTTTGTGCAAAAAGTGGGGAAGACGGAAAATTTTAGGTAGTAGGAGTAAGGAGTAGGAGAAAATCGTGGGCCCATTGGTCTATGCATTTTTGCTGACGTTTTGGATCTCACGGTAGGTCCGTGAGAACGGAAATAGTCTGTTAATATGATACTTTTCGAGACATTATTTTTGAAATAACTTAGAATTTAAATAATAATTATATTGTTTAATTAATGAATTATTATTTATCTTAGTTATTACAGTTCGTATAATTTATTTATTGTAATTATATTGTTCCTACTTTTTATAGTTTGTTTGTATATGTAGTTACATATTGAGTAATGCGTATGTACATATACACACAACCTAATGTCCTCCGTCATTTTGTTGTAACTAAAATGTTTACAACAAAATGTTTAACTATTGTCAATTTGTTGTTTGCGCATCTAGCTTGATGCGTAAGATTAAACAGCATAGGTTTAAATAGCACAAGTCATGCAAGCCTTGTGACATTGAGTCAGCTGTAACGCAGGTGTGTTTGTTTTGATACTGTATTCCACAGCTTATGGGCCCCGAGGGGAAAGGAAAGTTCTACGCACAAGGTAGCAATTAGAGGCAAGCATAGCGCGCTTGTGTTAGTGCTCGTAGCATGGAGCCAGTGAGTGTGTTGGTGCCCATAACCAGCGGTTGCGCAGCTGTGTGTGTTGCCGCCGACCACTCCCGCACACGCACAACCTCTCAATGTAATTCTTTTAATCACTAACATAAAATTTTGAAATTAATAGATTGGATTCATTTACGTATTTTGGCAGCAACATTGCGCCTTATTTATGTTTTTCAGAATACAAATTTCATATTTGTTATTTGTATATTGCCGCAAGTTTCGATGTAGGCAGCATTGATTGCCCCGATACAATTATTAATAACTGTTCACTATATTTATTATTTAGTAGAATGAGAAAAGAAATAATAATTTCTTTTGTCCTTCTAATTATTTCTATAAGCATTTCTTAGTTAAAGGCATTCTCATGATGAGGTATTCGGCGTTATCAGGGTGTCAAATATCCTTAGGCATAGCGTCGCCGCATTGCGACGTTCTTATATGCTGGATATAATTTAAAATTAATATTTATTCTACATGGTTGCCAAATAACTCTTTTCAAAGTACTAGTATTCTAACATTAATAAATTATTTTTCAGTAATAGGTACATTTTAGAAGGAATGTCTTATAGTATATAATTTTCTATTTACTTTACGTAAACTGAAAATGGTTAGAAAAGCTGTTGTATCAATTTCTATTTATTTATATTTATATTATTAATAATTTATTTCAATTAATTAATTTCTATTGTATGTCTATTTATTTTGTTCAATAAAGTTTAAAGAATTATCCAAATCATTGCTTCATTATTTTCACCATTTTTGCTTCCTCATAAAGGAAGCCTTATAGTGATGTCGATTTCCGAATTTTTTAAAATCAATTATTTTTACAAATTTTCAAGTGTAGTATATATAATTCGTCGAGAGGAACAAATGTCCGGATGTATGTATGTGTGTATGTGTGTGTGTGTGGGTGTATGTGTGTGTGTGTGTGTGTGTGTGTGTATGTCACCGATTCTTGTGGACAAATTTTCTCTTGCACATCTTGATGGATTTTGATAAGATTTTGTAGGTGTATTACGGTCATGAATACCAAGAATCAGACAGAAGGATTTTCAAAAATATAGAAAAAAAAAATTTTTCAAAATTTTTTTAATTTTTGAAAAAATTAATTTTTTGGTTTTTTGAAATAACTTTTTTCTACATTAAAATTTTGAATAATTCTTGTCAAAATTGCATTCCTGACATAAAAACGAATCGATTCATGTATATAAAGTATATATTTTATCAAAATTTATAGAATTAATAAATATTTTAATTTTTCACAAAAAATTAAAATTTTGTATTTTTGACATTTTATCATAACACTTTAAAATAATTATTCTATAATCAAAAATTGAATAATTAATATTTATTCAGGGTACTTTACCTGGTTTATTAATTATATTTAATAAACTATTATAATTATTTAACTTTTAAAATTATATATAATAATATATATTGAGGAAGCTAAATGGTCATGAAATGAACAACTTGTTAAAATAATTTTGTTATATTCGATTTTTTAAATTTAGTATCGATTAATATAGGTAGTATTTACTCAATAAATATTTCAGTCTGTTTGAAAAATTATATAACTTTATTATTGAACAAATATAAATATATTCTCTTGTATTTGTTTATTACTTAAATTGTAAATTGGTTGATTCGAATAATTTATCTTTTATTAAATATTTGTTTGATAATATTAATTCGTTTAATTTAGGAATATTTGTCAATATTATTGAGATGTTTAGGTTTAAGTCTGGTTGATATAAGTATTCTATTTCACTATTTTGTATCGATGTTCCTAATATGGTAATGTATGAGTTTCTGGCAACGCAGGTGTTTCCTAACCGTAGCAATCCAAATCCAGAAATTTTAATTTTTCTTTCGTAATTATGAGAACACGATATTGTTAATATTTCTTGGTCGTAAGAAGGTCGTAATTCAGGTATAATATAGGCTGAGTAGTAGGGCGACCGTTATTTTGCAAAAGTTGGAATTTCTTAGGTCGCCGGGCAGAATTCGCGTTAGAATGTGAAAAAATGAGCTATACACAAGAAAAGCCTAATCAATCAATATTACCCGTGCCAACAAAGGGTTAAAGTTTAAATGGGATTTAACATAGGATTAATGAACTTTTATATATTTTGTATAAGGACTTTTTTTAAAATTAATCTTTTGCCTTAGCGACATTTATATTTATGGTTTTTTATGTACTGGACACGAATCCGATGTCAAAAATAAGGTTTGACAGCTTCCAGCTGTCAAAAAAGCTGTCAACATTTTTAAAATGACAGTTTTTGTGTCAATTTAGACAGTTTTTGTGTTTAACCCTCCTGCGCATACGTTTCCACCCACAAAGTCGCTTGAAAATGCATACATTTTTCAGAATGTAGGATTTGTACGGCGATCGGTATCTAGGGGTTTTCGGGGTCACTGATTACGAATCCGGAGTCAGAATTCCAAAATTCAAAATGGCGGACCCAATATGGCGTACAATTTTAGCAATTAGAAAAAATTCTAATCGTTCCGTGTATCGCTATCTAAGGGATTTTGTGGTCGCTGATTACAAATATAAGGTCTAAAATTCCAATATTCCAAAATGGAGGACCCAATATGGCGGACAACAATTTTAAAGAAGTTTTCAAATCGACCTATCTATCGATATCTAGGGGTTTTCGAGGTCACTGATTAGAAATATAAAGTCAAAAATTATATCAAAATTCATACACAATTTTTAATTATTACTTTATATTCTTAACCAAAGACTACAATAGGAATAAATTTTTCAATAAAAAAATTATATTAAAACTGTTTTTTGATATACAGAATTAGCCATTTAGATTTTTTTAATTTAGCCTCCATATTTGTAATCAGAGACCTTAAAACCCTTAGATAGCAATAGACGGGACGATTAGAAAACTTTTCCATAATTAGACATACGAATAATTTAATTAAGAAAACCTTTGAAAATAATTGAATGCGTTGCGAATAAATTTTTTTAAAATAAAATTATAATTGTGCGATGATTAACATCCATCGTTATTTAGAAAAATTTAAATAAAAATCTTTAAAAAAAGTAAATTGGATTTTGTGTAGTGGAAGGGAGAGAGAGAACGAATGAAGATTGTGGAAAACGTGTTGTATTAGAGAGAGAGAGAAGAAGTGGTGTAGTGGAAAGAAAGATTACGCTTGCCGCGTTCTGTGAGCCCCTCTCTCTTTTTTTTATAATGCTTAATTTTAATACTAATAATAGTAGTTGAATCCTTTAAAAATTTTATTAATTTGTTAAAATTATTGATTTAATGGGGATTTTATTGTCTGTTAAGATAATTAATTTCTTTTGTAGGATTGGTAAAAATTTAAAAATAATTGATTTTTATGGAGAAGAAAAAAAATCAAGTTTCAATAAGATTTTCAAGAATAACTTTAGTTTTTGAAGAACTTATTAATAAAGAAAATAAAGTTTTAAAATTAAAATACGTTTAGGATTGAAGCAGAAATTATTGGTTGAAAGGTATAGAAAATGTTTAACGAATGGGAGGAATGGAATCAAGGAGAGTGTGTAGGAGAGAGAATTCTATCTTATTTGATTAAACAATTATTTATTTAAATCAAATACATATTCTTTAAATTAAATAATGAAAATATTAAGTAATTCATTATTCGAATGTTACAATTTAGTTAATTGATAAAATAATTTTATTTAATCAATTATTCGTGGTGTTTTTTATGCATTAAAAAGAGAAAGAGCCGAAGTAAGGGTGTGAAGATATAGAGTTTGCGTGAGTTAAGTGGATCCCACTTATCGACAATACAGATCTAAATTGATAAAAAGAACTGCAACCGCCTTTTCTTGAAAAATATAAAATACTATGCCATATTCATTTAAGAATCTCATTTTTTATCATAAATACACAAGATGAATATTTCTTTTTTTGTAATTGTTACAAAAAAATAAAAGTTTTTAAATTTTTAATTGCCTTAAAAACAACAAAACAAACTTATTTTTTACTTGGAAAAATAAATATATTTGAGAAATTGTCTTATTTTATATATTTTTTACCATTAATCAATTTTCTCTTGCAAACAAGACATTATATTAAATTGTTTTTAATTTGAAATTAAAAATAATCAACAATTTATCATTTCTGGTACATTTGGCGCCATTTTGAAAATTAGAAAGTAAATTGTCCCAGACTCGGGATTGAACATATTTTATTTAAAATAGTGTCCATTTTTGCAATGGACACTATTGGGTCCATTGCAAAATAATGTACCATTAAACAGCTGTTAAATGTGGTTATGGTGGTTTGGACTATTGGAAACAGCTCATATTTAATTTTTAAAAAATAATTTTTTCTAATAATTACAACAAATAAAATATTCAACCTATGTATTTATGATAGAAAATGAGTTTCTTAAATTGATAGGGCATAATATTATACAATTTTCAAGAAAAGGCGGTTGCAGATTTTTTATCAATTTAGATCTGCATTTTTGATATGTGGGATCCCCTTAAGAGAAATTTAAATGAAGTAAGAATTGTATGTTTGGAAGATGAATATGTGAGGAAAAAGAGAGAATAGAATGAATAAAGTGAATAAAGGTTGTGGTAAACGTAATGTGATAAAGAGAGAAAGAGTGGTGTAAAATAGAAATTATTAAAAGTTTTAAATATTTAAATGGATAAATTTTATATATTATTTAACATTTGTAAGAAGAATTGTATTTATTGAGAATAACAAAAATAATAAAATAAAATTGTTAAAAACTATAAGAAAAACAATATAACTGAAATTTTTACAATTATTTTCAACCTTTTTAAAATATATATTCAAATATATATATATATATATATATATATATATATTCTTTCTATTACTGTTTTACAAAAGTAACGATATCCTTACTTCGGGTAATTAAGATTTTATTATCATAAGAAAAATTATTATTCCATTTGCAAAAATTAGTTTTAAAGAAATATATATGTATATTTTTTTATTATGTTTTGTTTTATCTTATTATTTGAAAACTTTAATTTCACATTCGAAGTGTTGCATAAGGTAAAGGTCCCAATTATGGAACGCTTTTTAAGCTAATAAAAATTCGATGACAATTTCTTGGAATTAGGAGCGTTAATCTAAATAATAAGGGGATAGATTAATAGGTTGGTATTTAGTGAACAATATTTAGGCCCTAAAATGTTTATTTATTTATTTAATTTTTTTATGAAATAAAAATAATATTAACTAGATTGTGACTCCCCGAACAACAGAAGATATTTAATTTCTTTAGGGAACAAAAAATTCGAATCTTCCGAATTTTATATTTCTCTTCCCTTTTTATATATATATATATATATATATATATATATATATATATCTCGCTCAAATTTTTTTTTAAATATTATAGGTTATTTAGTCAAAAGAAGATGAAAAGTTATGCTCCCAAAGTTCCGGACGCTCAGATGAACGAAATTTATTTATTTCTTCTTCGAATTAAAATTTTATTTTAATAATATTGTCACTTAGTTGTAAAATATAATTTTTAAGTCTAGATATATTTAATTGATACTTTGAATTTTTGTAATCAGTAATTGTTGGAAATATTTATAATGAAAAAGTATTTCGTTCATTTGAACGTCGAGAACCCTAGGAACATGGAAAGTTAGTGAAAAACAAAACTAAATCTTTGTTACAATTATGATTGAGTAATAGACAAATATAAAATGATGAATGAATTATATTATAGTTATTTAATTTGGTAGAATTTTATTAACTTGATTTTACATTTTAAGAGGAAGGAGTTAAAGGAAAATTTTCTAAATTAATCACTACTTTCGACAAATTATTGTATATCGAATCTCTAAAATTACAATCATTTTTACATAACTTAAAAGGGAATTTAATTAGTTATTGGTGACTATTAACCATTCTTTGCTATAAAACTAGTCAAATCCAACCAATTCAAACAGAGAGAGTGCATTTTAATGGAAAAGAAAAATTTCTTTCCCATAACATTCAAACGAAATCGTCGCTTGCTGGGGTGCTGTGAAGCATCTTTGATATTGTGGCGACGTGATGTTTATATTATTTCAGAGACAAACTGAAGTGCCTTGGTTTCATATGAAATAGTCATTAATGGTATGACATTTGTTATTGTTGGGTGTTTTTATATTTACTGTGTTTAAAAATTGTTATTATCGTGTTTTTGTTTAAAATGAGTTTAAAGGTGGAAAAATTGTTCGTTTTTATTAATGGTGGACAGTTTACAGAAAAACATTTAGTCGGACTTCGATATTTTGTGGCGATGATGGCAGCAAAATATCCCGATTTTGAAAAAAATATTGAGGAGTATTATTTTCAGTTGGGAGAGGTCCCATTATTTTTTGAAAATTTAACGGTTGATCGGGTCGATAAAATGGAGGATTCTCTACATTAAATCCAAGCAGGTATTTCGCGCTTAATGCGTTCATTGTATAAGTTGAAGGGAAATGAATTGAGTGGAAAAGGGTAAGTTGTTTTTCCTTTTATTAAGTTCTATTAAAATTGTTTTAAAATTGGTTGTCTGAAAAAGTTCAAAATGGCTCATCTTGTTTTGAAATTCAACTCTGCAGTGGTGTTAAAAATTATTGTTTTTATATAATATGAAACTCTAAGAGACGATTCTCCTTTTTTTCTTTTGGTAAATTTATTGTTATTAAAATTTTTTTTTATAAAAAAAATTGTTTAATAAAAAAATCTGATTTTTATTAAGCATTAACAATCTCGATAATGCAGATATCTTTTTTCTAACATGTGGGTACTTTCGCGGCTCCTATCATAACCCTTGGAAGTAAGGTTAGCAGTGTGTCTCTGAAGTTTAAAACGTTGAAATTATAACCGATATTATTTTTGCTTGTTTTAATTTATATTTTAATAAAAGTACTTTTATATATGTATAAAAACTAATTTTCAACTAAATAAACGTTGAATTAACATTAGTTTTTCATTTTGCACAGTATCTGTTAAACATATTTAGACACAACTAAAATACGTTTATATAAACGTTCAGAATTTTAGATAATCTTACAATAGTTATAAAATACAAGCAAGAAAATAAAGAGTATTGGGAGGGATAAGAAAATTAATTAACTATATTAATCTCTGTGGGTTTTCATTCATTCTGTTCGCAGTGTGAAGTAAGTTTTTGTATATGCTTTTGTTTTTTTCTTTTTCAAAAGACTTTGGTTTTTGAATTTGTCAATATTAATTTTTATTGTTTATTAAGAAAAAAAGGTTAATAGATATTGCTTTTATAAAATAAGGTAAGAAATTTTCATAATGTTGATTTATCAATTTTATAATTATTTTTTTTGTTTATTTTTTTTATTATTAGTTTCTCTTGAAATAAAAAGTTATGAAATTTTCGTTTTTAATTACAATTGTTAACAATAACGTTTTTTCTATTTCAAATTAATAACAAAAAATGTGCAGGAAGAATTTGTGTATTTCATAATTACAATTTTTTATTTTTTATGTACCTATATGAAGATATTTTATATTTTACTAGTAAAAAAATACTTGTGTACTTTCTCATACAATAATCATGCCTATTCACAATTCACATTTTTTTTTATTAAAGAACAAAATATTTAATTTTATTTGAAGAATTTCTTTAATAAGATTTAATTTTTTAACTTTCTAAAAATGAATTTATTTTAAGTTTAATCTAGAAATTAATGAAAAAATTTGCATAATTTCTTTTTCTGTATTTAAAATCGAAGAAAAATAAAGTAATTTAAACTATTTATATTTCTTCATCAACATTTTTTTTAAACTTCCATTTTATAATTAATTTTAAAAATCATATTGTTTTTACAAAATTTGTAGTATTTTTTTTGCATAATTTCTATTTATTATCAAAATTTTTTTTAACAACATCAAAATATTAATCAGTACTGATTAATAGATAATAAGAATGAATTATTTAGTATTTTTGAAATAATAAATTAACTTTAGAAATAGAATTTTAAAAGTTAAGTATTTTTATGAAACTGAAACTTGCATCCAGTTACCAGTCCTACTTAATTTTTGAAAATTCGATATTGGAATTGAAACAAAAATATTTAACCTTTAAATTTAACCTCTAAAATTAAGCAGGGCTGGTAGCAAATCCAAATCATAAAAATTTCTTTCATTCTTTTCTATTAACGGTGTTGCAAGTCGAGAACTGGTTAGTGTTGCCAACGCACTTCCCCTACTTTCCTGTATTTTTCCACTTTGATCACTTTAAAAAAAAACTAAGCACTTAATCGAAAAAGCGGGCCTTTACCCGCAACATAAATTTAATAAAGAATTAGTGAAAATTTATTTTGTATCGATACGATGTTTCTACGAGCCACAATATTGTTTCTACGATTGCAATTGACAGATGTAGGTGACTTGATCTGGGGATAAAATGGCCGCACAATAGAAAAGTGGAGTAAAGCGGGTTGCCTACGTAAAGGCATAACAGTATGACAAAACAGGGCAATAACTTTTATTTTGTTGAGAATAATTAAAACAATATTTGTCAATAATAAAAATTAATACAAAGGACATAAATAAAGGGATTTTTGTTTATAAAAATGTACATAATATAAAATATGTTAAATTAAAACGAAAAATATGAAAAAAAATTTTTTTAATTTAAAAATAAAAAATTTTGTTTTATTAAAACAATATTTGATAATAATAAAAATTAATACAAAAAACATAAATAAAGGGATTTTTGTTTATAAAAATGTACATAATATAAAATATGTTAGATTAAAACGAAAAATATGAAAAACATTTTTTTTTAATTTTGTTATTCATTAAAATAATTTTTTAAAAAGATTCAAAATTAAATTGTTAATTAATACCTCTAAAGGTACAATTCATTAAATTGTAATTAATAAAAATATGGAAAATTAAAAAGTATGCAGAATTTTTCGTCCACGAGAAAACGTGGCTTAGCTCCCAAGAGTGAATTTCACAGGGCAAGTGATTGAAGTAGAAGCAGAACGAAAAAATGCATACAAAATAATGTTTTTAAAACGTTAATTGTCGTAAGTAATTGACTTTTACAAAATCGGTCTTTTGCATTCATTCAACAGTATATTAATTAATTTGAAGGTTTTGGAATAATAAAGATACATTATACAAATTACTGTCCTCATTTGAAAAAAAATAATATTGTAGTAAATAGTATAAAAAATTATAGATATAAACAAATCAAAATCATGGAATATTTTTTCATTTCATTCTATGCTAAGCCAAAAGTTTTTTATTAAATGATTTTATTTAACAAATGCCAAAATGCGAGATTTTCTTATTTGTGTAAAAAAAAATTGGAAAATTATTAAACAAAATTTTACGTATATTATTTTGTTAAAGAGTTTGTAATTATTTTCAAAAATAATAATATTTATCACAAGAATGTAATTATTTAAAATTTTTTAAATTACCTAAACTCTTGTCAGAAATTCAATTATTTTCAAAAAATCTAAAAAAAATTATGGTCTATATTTCCAATAACCTTTATAAATAAATAACAATAATCTTGGACAAAGTTTAATTATTTTGAGGAATTTAAATAAAATTCATCACAAGAATTCAAATATTTTCAAAAATTTTAATAAACAAGTTGTATATCCAAATGTTCATTACATAAACATTTTGCTTCCTCCCCAGGTGGTACACGATAACTAAAAGGCATAAAAATGTTAACATCTTCTCAAATTGATAACTAGAAGTTATCAAAAAGGAAAGTGTACCCGCTGGGTCTTTACGATAAGAAGAAAATAAATTTCTAATAAAAGTGTGAATTTTTCGTCTTTAATTGTGATTAATTTCGTAAATTCAAATACAATATATACTTTATATATATGAATCGATCACTTTTAATGCAAAGAATAAGATTTTTGAAAAAATTAGTAAAATTTTATTGTACAACAATATAATGTTGATGAAAGAACTGATTTTTTGAAAAAAAAGGGAATTTTTCAACTTTTATTGTCATTAACTCTATAAAATCTCATAAAATTTTTACCTTATATTGACCAATCGATTCATCTTGGTGCAAATTTGAAAATTTTGTAAATTTAACGACTACAAAGCTTCCTCACGAGGAAGCAAAATCATGTCAAAATTTCAATTATTTTCAAAAAAATTCTTATTTCGATGATTTTTAATATTTTTTACAGTTTTGTGGCGGGCGAGAATCATGCGCCTCCGAGTTCCCCCACTCCGCCGTCTAAAGGTGGAAAAAACTATGCATGTACTTTCACTTGATATAAGTGCAAAGTAAAAGCCCAAAACCTTATGTTCAATTTTTTTTCATAAAATACATATATTGAACTATAAGTGGTGTGAATTGCAATTAAACATATTGATAAATAACTAGTCAGGAATTTTTTGAAAAAAAACTCCCCCCCCCTTGAAGCTAGGTCGGATTTTTTTTTGGAAAATTTTTGTGAAAACAAATGAACAACTTTTTCCTCTATAATTTAACCGGAAGCAATGGTCATCGAAAAACTACGTTTCTCGAACTTTGACGATTGTTTACACTGTTTTTTGCAACCGGAAATCGAGAGCAAACCATGGGGCTCTTACATGGGGCCCCCAAACTACAAGAAACTATTAAGACTTTTCAGGTTGCACTTTTGTGCACTTTTTGCACTCACCGCCTGGCCTAAAATAGGGACAGCGAAAAAGTTCGCTGTGAGATCAAACCAGTTCGCTATGACAGCAAACTCGCATAAATTTTTACTAATGTTTGCTGCCAGAACTAACATGTTCGCTGCCACTGCAAACTTCTTAGTTGTGGTAGCTAATTTTCAGAAATTTCACAGCAAACATCTGTTTACTGCTGGAGCTAATTTCTTTTTTTTCGTGTTAAATGGTAAAAAAAACTAAAAAAATTCCCAAAATAATACTGAAAATCGAATTTTTTAAAGGAATAAAAGTTAATCAATTGATTTTAACCTATTTGCACTCTAATATACTTAAAAAACAAATTTATACACAAAAAAGTCGTAATTTCCAGAAAAATCACTCTATATATATATATATATATTTTTTGTGCGCTTTTTTGACAAAAAATCAATATTCCGACTCCATTATCTCCGACATTTTTGCATATGCAATTTTGTCACCAGAGACTTTTTTTCGCCGCTTTGCATCAGCTACAACTTTGCTATTGACAACTTTTTGCCCATTCCAAAACTTTTCAAGTTATTTGTAGTAATTTTTTTTTTTAAGTTTTTGGACCCGACCAATCTTAAAACTTTTAATGAAATCTGTATTTTATAGTAATAGCTAAGAACAATTTTAACTATTTATTTTAAATTTTTGTTATTTTTTGCATTATAACAGAATATTACAATATTTTTAAAAATAATTAATAAGTCGAAATGCGTTCACTTTGTTTACTATTTTATTTGGTTTGTTAACAAAGGATTTTTCAAAAAAAAAATTTCCAGAAAAGGAAAATTATTTTCACTAAAATTAGAATTTTTAGGTTTTTAAAAACTGGATTATTAATCGAAAAAATATAAATTTTGCTGCAAGATTTCAAGCTAATCACTTTAGCGGTTTTGAGGGAAACATGCACACCGTAACAGTATTTTTGTAACATACAATTCAGTGATAATAGCGGTAATAATTTCATGTTCAGTTCTGACCTTTTGATGAGTACCGCGATCAAAATATTAATAACTTTAGTTTTAATGCACAGAATTTAATGAAAATATGGAAAACATTCTCGGTAATATATACTTTTGAAATAAACAATAAAATTTTTTTCAATTTTTTGAGTCCCAAAAAGATATGTAACCCCTTAAGTATAATTTCACAATTTTACTCAACAACACCAAAAACATACATTTAAGTCTATACTTAATTTCGCAATCTTTATCAAAAGCATGTAATGAGAATGTAATCTTTAAAGTCGTAGTAACTTTAAAAAAAATAGTTTTATAAAACATATAATTCGAAACAGGAAGCAAAACGCCTTCCTAAAACTGAATCAGTGAAATTTCACTGTGAATCAGTGACTCAATTCTCACGAAATCAGTGAGGAGTCAAACTTTCATCCCACTTAAATGGAAATCCGATATTTTTTATATAAATGTATAATAATGGAGATTAAAAAAGGGTACGTTTTTTTGTCATAAACAAATGCAATAACTCAGCCGTCCAAGAGTTGAAAGAACTATATATATATATATATATATATATATATATATATATATATATATATATTGTTATACTTGATATAAATGAAAAATAAAAGCATAAAATAAAACAATCAATTTTTTTCCATAAAATACATGTATTAAACTGTAGGTGGTGCAAATTTCATTTAAAAATATTAATAATTAACTAGTGAGGAAATTTTTGAATTTAAAAAACTAATTTCTCCACCCTTGAAGCTAGTAGGTCGGATTTTTTTTTTTGAAAAGATTTGTGAGAACACATGAAATTTAATGCCGTTTATACCAAATTGATAAAGTGAAAATTGTCAAAAAAAACAAAAAAACGTACCCTTTTTTAATCTCCATTATTATACATTTATATAAAAAATATCAGATTTCCATTTAAGTGAGATGAAAGTTTGACTCCTCTAGTGTACTTTAAAAAAAAAAATTACATGTTTTTAGTTAACAAATGGAATTATGCATAAACTATTTATCTGATCGAGTTGAATTTTTTTGGGATTTATTCAGCTTCGCAAGGAGAATATTCCTGCAGACGTATTAACAATGTTATTAAACAATTAAAAAAGTGCTATTTTTAATAGTTTAAATTCATTTGCAACTAAACTAATTAATATTTTTTAACGTACGACCAGTCATTTGAAAGCTATTTCCAAGCTCTACAACTTTCAATCACATTTTTTTCCTCTAAAATGTAACCCGTAGCGTCGGTCATCGAAAAACCACGTTTTCCAAACTTTGACGATTGTTTACACTATTTTTTGCAACTGATAATCGACAGCAAACTCTGGGGCTCTTATGTGGAGCCCCCAAACTACAATAAACCACGGAGACTTTTTAGGTTGCATTCTTGTGCACTTTTTCGACCCAACGACTGGCCTATGATTTCCAAAGATGATATTTAAAAATAATAATGAAAAATGAATTCGATAATTTTCGTTTTTTTGCGTTTTAAACCTTAAGTACCCCGTCTTGCCCCACTCTTCCCTATATATTAACCCTTAGATGAATACATTTATTTATTCATTTAAAATGACCAAACTCGGTAGTGGGGGGTTTTACGGGTCTCTGATTACAAATCTGAGGTTTGTTTTAGAAAAATCAAAATGGTGGATCCAATTTCGGGTGCTTTGAAATGTAATTTAATGCATTCTGAACTAAATTTTTGTAATAAAAAAAATATTTTTTTGGAACTTGGATAAATTTTTGAGATGGGTATCCGTAAGGGCTATGAGCGAAGCCCCTGCTGGTTCCCTCAGTAACGTAAAAAAAATTTGTTTAAAAAAATTGAAAGTTTTCGTAGAATTGTGAAATTTTCTAAACTTACAATTAGTCGAATAATGAAAATCATCGAAATAAGAATTTTTTTGAAAATAATTGAAATTTTGACATGATTTTGCTTCCTCGTGAGGAAGCTTTGTAGTCGTTAAATTTACAAAATTTTCAAATTTGCACCAAGATGAATCGATTGGTCAATATAAGGTAAAAATTTTATGAGATTTTATAGAGTTAATGACAATAAAAGTTGAAAAATTCCCTTTTTTTTCAAAAAATCAGTTCTTTCATCAACATTATATTGTTGTACAATAAAATTTTACTAATTTTTTCAAAAATCTTATTCTTTGCATTAAAAGTGATCGATTCATATATATAAAGTATATATTGTATTTGAATTTACGAAATTAATCACAATTAAAGACGAAAAATTCACACTTTTATTAGAAATTTATTTTCTTCTTATCGTAAAGACCCAGCGGGTACACTTTCCTTTTTGATAACTTCTAGTTATCAATTTGAGAAGATGTTAACATTTTTATGCCTTTTAGTTATCGTGTACCACCTGGGGAGGAAGCAAAATGTTTATGTAATGAACATTTGGATATACAACTTGTTTATTAAAATTTTTGAAAATATTTGAATTCTTGTGATGAATTTTATTTAAATTCCTCAAAATAATTAAACTTTGTCCAAGATTATTGTTATTTATTTATAAAGGTTATTGGAAATATAGACCATAATTTTTTTTAGATTTTTTGAAAATAATTGAATTTCTGACAAGAGTTTAGGTAATTTAAAAAATTTTAAATAATTACATTCTTGTGATAAATATTATTATTTTTGAAAATAATTACAAACTCTTTAACAAAATAATATACGTAAAATTTTGTTTAATAATTTTCCAATTTTTTTTTACACAAATAAGAAAATCTCGCATTTTGGCATTTGTTAAATAAAATCTTTTAATAAAAAACTTTTGGCTTAGCATAGAATGAAATGAAAAAATATTACATGATTTTGATTTGTTTATATCTATAATTGTAAAAGTCAATTACTTACGACAATTAACGTTTTAAAAACATTATTTCGTATGCATTTTTTCGTTCTGCTTCTAGTTCAATCACTTGACCTGTGAAATTCACGCTTGGGAGCTAAGCCACGTTTTCTCGTGGACGAAAAATTCTGCATACTTTTTAATTTTCCATATTTTTATTAATCACAATTTAATGAATTGTACCTTTAGAGGTATTAATTAACAATTTAATTTTTAATCTTTTTAAAAAATTATTTTAATGAATAACAAAATAAAAAAAAAATGTTTTTCATATTTTTCGTTTTAATTTAACATATTTTATATTATGTACATTTTTATAAACAAAAATCCCTTTATTTATGTTTTTTGTATTAATTTTTATTATTATCAAATATTGTTTTAATAAAACAAAATTTTTTATTTTTAAATTAAAAAATTTTTTTTTCATATTTTTCGTTTTAATTTAACATATTTTATATTATGTACATTTTTATAAACAAAAATCCCTTTATTTATGTCCTTTGTATTAATTTTTATTATTAACAAATATTGTTTTAATTATTCTCAACAAAATAAAAGTTATTGCCCTGTTTTGTCATACTGTTATGCCTTTACGTAGGCAACCCGCTTTACTCCACTTTTCTATTGTGCGGCCATTTTATCCCCAGATCAAGTCACCTACATCTGTCAATTGCAATCGTAGAAACAATATTGTGGCTCGTAGAAACATCGTATCGATACAAAATAAATTTTCACTAATTCTTTATTAAATTTATGTTGCGGGTAAAGGCCCGCTTTTTCGATTAAGTGCTTAGTTTTTTTTTAAAAGTGATCAAAGTGGAAAAATACAGGAAAGTAGGGGAAGTGGGTTGGCAACACTAACCAGTTCTCGACCTGCAACACCGTTAAAAAATATAAAGTGTTGTCAAAAACATTTTGTCGGACAAATCGAATTTTTATAACTTCATTTATTTATTTCTAACAAAATTTGAAAATTATTTAACAAAATGTTAAATGTTATTAAAAAACTGGAATAATTTATTAATTTCTTAAACATATTCATTAAAACAAATTTTTTAAAATTTTTTTAGAGACGGATGATAAATGTTTTGGCTCAATTAACTTTTTTTGTAATTTCTTTTTTAAATTTAATACTGAAAATAAATAAGAATAAAAATTGTATATTTTTAATCAACTATCAATTGTATTCTTTTAATAGTTGACCAAGATTAATGATTAATTAATTAATAATGAATGAGAATATAAATTGTAATTTTAATTCGTAATCATAATTATATATATTTATATATGGGGGATTCCGCGTCAAGTGATCAAGGGGTCTTTTGGTGCAAAGTTTATTTCAATAATTTTTTACTCATAAACAATTAAACATACGAATTTGGCAAAGTACATTTTCGAAAGGTTTTTTCATGCTCTTTCGATTGGAAATAAGCATTTTGAAAAAAAAAATTTTTTGACCCAAAAAAATGAAAATTAAAAATAAATTTTAATTTTTGGGGGAGAAAGACACAATTTTTTTAAACGAAAGCTGAGGTTTTTTCCTAAAAGGACATATAAATGATAAAGTGGGACTAGAAGGTTTAAACATTGAAAAAAGAGTTTTCTACTCGCCGGAGCGCTCAAACCCCTGTTTTATGCTCCGTTTAGGAGAAAATTATTTTTTTCAATGTTTAAACCTTCTAGTCCCACTTTATCATTTATATGTCCTTTTAGGAAAAAACCTCAGCTTTCGTTTAAAAAAATGGGTCTTTCTTCCCCAAAAATTGAAATTTATTTTTAATTTTGATTTTTTTGGGTCAAAATTTTTTTTTTAATGCTTATTTCCAATCGAAAGAGGATGAAAAAACCTTTCCAAAATGTACTTTGTCAAATTTGTATGTTTAATTGTTTAAGATTAAAAAATTATTGAAATAAGCATTGTACTGAAAAACACAAAAATTTAACCCCCTCCCCCGCGGAAAATATTGGACTAGGTAAAAAAATATTTTCACGAAAAATTACTATCTATGAGTACTACAAAAGCCCCAAGTTTTGCTACGATTAAAGAAAAATGTTTCTCCATCTTGATCACTTGACATGAAATGCCCCATATATATTTTTTTCTTTATTTTTTTTATTTTTATTTAGAATATAAATAAAATTTATTGTAAGTTAAAAATTTTATATTAGTGGTATTGTATAGATATAGGGATATATAGTTAATTTGATCATTTTTGGATTATTTAATGGTTTATTCTTGTATTCGTAGGTTCAGTTTAACTTAGACAATTTAAAGCATTTTGTCCATTTTGTAGTAGTACATCGTTGTCTCCAATATATTGGTTGAATCTTCTTCTAGCATGAACTAATGCCTAACAGATTTTTTCTTTTTTGTTCTATAATGTTTAATAGTTGACCAAGATTAATGATTAATTAATTAATAATGAATGAGAATATAAATTGTAATTTTAATTCGTAATCATAATTATATATATTTATATATGGGGGATTCCGCGTCAAGTGATCAAGGGGTCTTTTGGTGCAATGTTTATTTCAATAATTTTTTACTCATAAACAATTAAACATACGAATTTGGCAAAGTACATTTTCGAAAGGTTTTTTCATGCTCTTTCGATTGGAAATAAGCATTTTGAAAAAAAAAATTTTTTGACCCAAAAAAATGAAAATTAAAAATAAATTTTAATTTTTGGGGGAGAAAGACACAATTTTTTTTTTTTTTTTTTAAACGAAAGCTGAGGTTTTTTCCTAAAAGGACATATAAATGGTAAAGTGGGACTAGAATGTTTAAACATTGAAAAAAAGAGTTTTCTACTCGCCGGAGCGCTCAAAACCCGGTTTTAAGCTCCGTTTAGGAGAAAACTTTTTTTCAATGTTTAAACATTCTAGTCCCACTTTACCATTTATATGTCCTTTTAAGAAAAAACCTCAGCTTTCGTTTAAAAAAAAAAAAAAAAAAAAAAATTGGGTCTTTCTCCCCCAAAAATTAAAATTTATTTTTAATTTTGATTTTTTTAGGTCAAAAAAATTTTTTTTTCAAAATGCTTATTTCCAATCGAAAGAGCATGAAAAAACCTTTCCAAAATGTACTTTGCCAAATTCGTATGTTTAATTGTTTAAGAGTAAAAAATTATTGAAATAAGCATTGTACTGAAAAACATAAAAATTTAACCCCCTCCCCCTCGGAAAATATTGGACTAGGTAAAAAAATATTTTCATGAAAAATTACTATCTATGAGTACTACAAAAGCCCCAAGTTTTGCTACGATTGGAGAAAAATTTTTCTCCACCTTGATCACTTGACATGAAATGCCCCATATATGGGACGTTTCACGTTAAGCGGGCCACCCCGATGGCCAAAGTTGAGAGCTTCCAAAAAAAATTGCTTATACCCAAAAATTATTCATATATATAAGTACTTTCGAAAAATATGTGGCCTTTTCAAAAATCCAAAATGGCAGCCAAAATATAACCTATAAATGTGTTTAAATTCAAAAACAGAGGCCTAAAAGTTCTAATAAAGAGGAATTAAATAAGGAAATCACCTATGCATTGGCGATAAAATTAGCATTAGGATACATACTTTATATTCCATAAGCAATAACGGTAATTTGATATCGGTTTTCAGAAAATAAATATGGCGGATCCAATATGGTGGACAACAAATTTTTTAATGCATCGGATTTACTTGAAATATGTTACTCGGGGGGTTTTCGGGGTCGCTGATGACGAATCTGATGTTAATTTTCAAAAATTCAAAATGGCGGTCCTATATAAAAGACAAAATTTTTATTAATTCATTATATTTAATTGAAAGTTGTTACTCGGGGGTTTTTGGAATCGCTGATACCGAATATGTTGTTAATTTTCAAAAATTCAAAATGGCGGATCCAATATGGTGGACAATTTTTTTTAAATTTATCAGATTTCGTTGAAAGTTGTTACTCGAGGGTATAAAAATGTATAACATGTAAAAAATATTGTAATTGACTAAGGCTAAAACACAGTCTAATGATACTCTTTAAACCAAATATTAGGCAAAATAAATAAATTGAATTAATCTATTAGTATTAATTATAATAATAATTTATTAACAATAATTAAATTTAAAAAAATATTATTTTTACACTTCTTATTGTTCATGTATATTGTCAATATATAATATAAATTAATATTAATACAACAAATTAAATAACACATAAAGTTAGATTTGTGACAACCATTCTTTAAAATTATTGTTAAAAACTAAATAAACACATGATTAATTAATGGGAAAGTAATATTTATTATAATGAAATGGAATACACGATGTGCACAATTCGCCATGACTCGCCATGACGCCGACTAAATCAGAACTGAAAATTATACGCTTACTTCTGGCTATGTAAGTTCCTAGTTACTACAAGAAATAAATGTCCCTAACATTCGACCATCCAAAATTTAAATGTCGACCTCGAGATCGTAGTTATAAATGAAAATGGTTAACGTAGAATTATAAACGAACATAATAAAATATAATTTTGATCTAAAGAAACTTATGATATTATTTTTACTAACTGACATTTTTAAAATTCAAAAAATAAGAATTTTCTTTATTTCTCTTAATCCTTAATGCCTAAACGTTTCGGGGGTTTTCTCAATATTTTTGGTCTTAAACGCGATTCATCATAGTCCGAGTTGGTCTTCGATGGTTCCGTTTCCGAATTGCTCTTGACGCATTTCGTATCGTCATTTTCGGAAGTTGATGAGTCTGCATTCGTGTCCATCTCGATCAAATCCACTGAGCTGTCGGGATTCCTCATTTTTAGTCGGCTAACGTGTGAGGTTGATGCGTATCATCTGTCTAGGCCATCTTTTCGGAGTGTAGCGACTCCATAAGTGTCGCCTGTTTTAACTTTCGTTATGACCAATGGTTTGTATCTTGCTCGAACCTTCGTTGATTCTCCCGGTGCATATTTTGCTGCTTGCATCATGACTATGTCGCCTATTTCGAATTTAACGTTTTTCACTCGGTTGTTGTCGAATCGTGTTATATATTCATTTTGTCCTTCTTCAATCTTAGATCGAATTTCGTTTTGGATGATTTCGGAAAGTGTGTAACGGCTGTCGTCGTCTAACGTGAGCTTCCTTAGTTCACCTTCATCATGTGGATTTATAAATCCATAGAGCGTTTGAAATGGACTTTTTCCTGTTGTTTTGTTCGGAAATTCGTTAAGATCTCTCTGCACTTGCTTTAATCTTAAATCCCAATCTCGTCCCTTTGAATGTCGAATACTAGCAAGAATTTCCTAACACATTATAAACTTCAAAAAACATTTTTTATCGCACCGTATAAAACTTTCTGAAAATCAACATCAGATTCCGTATCAGCAACCCCATAAACTCCCGAGTAACAACTTTCAACGCAATCTGATGAATTAAAAAAATTTTTGTCCGCGATATTTGATCCGCCATTTTTAATTTCTGAAAATTAACAACAGATTCGGTATCAGCGATCCCAAAACCCCCGAGTAACAACTTTCAATTAAATCTAATGAATTAAAAAAAATTTTGTCCGCCTTATAGGACCGCCATTTTGGATTTTTGAAAATTAACATCAGATTCGTCATCAGCGACCCCGAAAACCCCCGAGTAACATATTTCAAGTAAATCCGATGCATTAAAAAATTTGTTGTCCACAATATTGGATCCGCCATATTTATTTTCTGAAAACCGATATCAAATTACCGTTATTACTTATGGAATATAAAGTATGTATCCTAATGCTAATTTTATCGCCAATACATAGGTGATTTCCTTACTTAATTCCTCTTTATTAGAACTTTTAAGCCTCTGTTTTTGAATTTAGACACATTTATAGGTTATATTTTGGCCGCCATTTTGGATTTTTAAAAAAATCACATATTTTTTGAAAGTACTTACACTCGGGTCGCAAAGTTTCAGTACATTTTGACTGTTTACTTGTAAATGCTCGCTCCACTTCAAATTCAAATATTTCTGTAAAAATAGATGCAACAGCTATCAGACAAGGATCATTTTAAAGCTCAATAAATTTAGAGTCAAATAGGCAAAAAAATAACCAATTTAATATTGTAAATTTGAAAATATAATTCTTTAAAGTTAGAGATTTTTTATGAAAATTGCGATTTCGGAATCTAGAGTTCAAGCGAACGCCAATTGAAGAAAAAAATTTTTTAAGACTTGACAGTTCTACAATAACAAGTACAAATTCCATTCTTTAATTCTAGACAAAAATCATTTACAAATATGAAGTATTTTTTTCAAATTGTATAAAAATAATTGCTCTTGCTCTAAATTTTTCGAAGAATATAAATTGCAAATTCGTCGTTTCTATTCATTTGATTTATCAATTAACCACACTTTTGAAAAATATTGAACCTCTTGACTGTAGTAAATTTTAATTATTTACATGAAATTTATCCCTCTTCTTATAATGTTACAAATTTTAACTCGCATTATTACTTATTTTATTTCAAGGTGCAATTTTTTAAATTTTACAATAAAAAAGAGATGCACATTTTTCAAAAATTTGGTTAATTGATAAAACAAGTGAATAGAAACGACGAATTTGCAATTTATATTCCTTGAAAACTTTAGAAAGCAAGAGTAATTATTTTTACAGAATTTAAGGCAAATACTGAATACTTATAAAAGATTTTGGTCTCGAATTAAAGAGTGAAATTTGTACATTATATTTTAAAACTGTCAAATCTTGAAGAAATTTTTTCATTAATTGGCGTTCGCTTAAACTCCAGATTACGAAATCGCAATTTTCATAAAAAATCTGTAACTTTAAAGAATTATATTTTCAAATTTACAATATTAAATTGGTTATTTTTTTTGCCTATTTGACTCTAAATTTATTGAGCTTTAAAATGATCCTTGTTTGAAAGCTGTTGCATCTATTTTTACAGAAATATTTGAATTTGAAGTAGAGCGAGCATTTACAAGTAAACAGTCAAAATGTACTGAAACTTTGCGACCCGAGTGTATATATACGAATAATTTTTAGGTATAAGCAATTTTTTGTAAGCTCTCAATTTTGGCCATCGGGGTGGCCCGCTTAACGTGAAACGTCCTATATATATATTCCGTTAATCTGTTCGCAATTTGAAGTTATATGTAGTTGGTGTTTGATTTTTTGTTTCTTAACTTGTTTTAATTTATCTTTTCAAATATTTTAAACTTTTAAATTAATGTATTGAAAATCATCGAATTATTGAAAAGAATTCTATCAAAAATTTAATAATAATAGAATCCCTTCACAAAATTTCGCCATTTAGGAAAAGTAACTTAATTTCATTAAAATTTTTGACATTATGAACAGTAATAAATAATTTTGTACTTAAAAAGTTTTTTTTTTAATTTTAATTATGAAATCATTTATAAAAAAATTTATATTTGTTATTAAAAAATTTTGTAATTTGTATACCAGTATCAAATTAAATACTACGTGCCGCGCGCTAGCGGGCGTATCACTTGCTAGTTAAAATGAAAGTAAGTGAGATCTGTATACTAAAAAAAATAATCCCTTATTAGCAGGTAAAAAGGAGCAATAATGTCAAAAGAAAATTGACAATACGTTAAAAATGTTTGATAATAGTTGCTTTAGAATATTTCACAATATTACTCTGTTAGAAATATATAGTTGAATCTTCAAGAACATGTAAGTAAAGTCCATGTCAATACGCGTTACCGAACTTTCAATAACATTGAGTTGAAAATTCAATAACAACTGTAGTTGGAAATTCAATAACATGGAATTGAAAATTCATAACGTAGAATTGGAAATTCAATGACATAGAATTGAAAATTCAACACCATTGAAATGAAAATTAAAGAAGTTTGACCAGTATTGTGTGTACATACACTGCAAAAATAATTATTTTTTTTGAAGAATAGAATTTTGTTAACAAATTGTGACAAGAAATAGTAATTTTATAAAAATTTTCTTCATTTTCAAAAAGAAACTTATAATTTTGTAAACAGAATTGTAATTGAGAAATAAAAAATTTAATCTTTATTTTTAAACAATTTTCTAATTTTTATCAAAACTATAGAATCTTTAGAAATTTTGAGAAAATAAACATTAAAAATTATAACTTTTTGTAAAAACCCCGCTTTCAGAAAACAGAATTAATTAGAAATCGCTTTTTTAGACAAAAAGGTGTAGAAAATACTTTTTTGATTCTTGCGATATTTATTTTTCTAATTTTTAAAAACTATTATTATTCCTTCTAAGGGCAGGTGGGAGAAAATGTGGTTTCGTGATCGCGCTCTTATTTAAAAAGAATAGAATATTTTGAGTCGGGAATTTTTGGTAAATATAGATAAACGTTCTGGGATTGGTGCTCAACTCGGAATCTTGCAAAACTTTAATAAATAATCATTGAAAAAATTGTTTAAACTTTGGAGAAACTGGGTTTTCCACGGTTTGGTATCGCGCTCTCATTTTGAGAGGATAAAATATTTCGGCTTTATATTTGGAGGGGTAATAGAGGAAGGCTCTCCAAGGCGCGCTCATCTCCTATTTTACAATAATTTTGCGAGGAAATTATTTTATAAACCATTGAAAAGAAAGTAATTTAAAGTTGGAAACACTTTCGTAGTTCAAGTCGGGGTCACTACCGAGAATTGGCGTCACCTCCTTGACCTAATTCGACACCGACACGAATTCCCCTAATTATCCTGATAAATCCGAACGAGATATCTCTAACTACTTAGAAGTGAGACGAGAGGCGGGAAAACACTTTTTTCATGCAATTTCTCCCTCATGGCCTTAATTAATTAATTTATTATTATTATATATATTATTTTATTATTTTTATTATTTTATTTTTTAAGAAAATAAAACAAACTTTAATATTCATTTAAAATAAAAACAAAATCAGATATATTCGTTTATAATTTTTAAACCACTTTGAAGTATGACTTATACAAAATTCCTCGATAATACCCACATTTACCCTATTTAATAAATTTTCGCATTTAATTTTTAGGATATTTTATAATTAAATTTGTAATAAATAGAATTTATTTAATGGAAATAACCGAATATTCGTCTATTATCAAGTAAAATCTTTATTTCCATCTTTTTATTTATTTTATCAATTATTATTTCCATCATTTAAATAGCGTTCTTATTCAATATGAACAAAATTTATATTCTAATATTAATAGTATTGAATTGTACTAGAGGAGGGTGGTCCCATACCGACCCCCTAAAGTTCTAAAGTTCCAGGCCGAATCAGAATGTCTGGACAGCCATGGGAAAAACGTCCTTACCAGTCGGGTCACATGGTTCCAAAAATATGTGAGACCCAGTTCCGATAGCCCTATTTATTGGCGAGGTTATTGGTTGCCGGTATATATATTTTCTTTTGTTATTTTATGGTTTAGTACATATAGACATACGCGGTTATTTATAATTTTAATTTTATTTTAGGTGAATTGCGCTCAACTTTCTACCATTTTTGTAAGGAAGGAACATAAAATGATGATTAAACCTGGTAATGAGTCTTCTAGGCTTAGTTTAAATAATTTGCCGGTAACAATAGAAGGCTTAGATTGGCAGCCTATGGTTAAATCTCTCGCCTTGGTGAGAGTGGAGACTTATACTTATACGCCACAGGGTAGAAAAATGTCTTCGTATTGGGCATTAGTAAATTTTGATTTATTTTTATATGTATGTTAATTTTTACTGTTTTTATCATTATATACATAGATATGCAATTTTTTATATCCATATGTATATACATATATTTTATTTTTAGCGGTTGCGGATTGATTGCATTGCAATGTGGTATCCAGATGATCGGATTAATGGGTGCAACACCAGAGTTATCCGTTTTAAACGGAATATGACCACGCAGTTTCTTTAAGTGTAGTATTAGAATAGGAAGGAAAATAAAATGTATTTCTCCCTTTTTATTTATATATGGGGGATTTCGCGTCAAGTGATCAAGGGGTCTTTTGGTGCAATGTTTATTTCAATAATTTTTTACTCTTAAACAATTAAACATACAAATTTGACAAAGTACATTTTGGAAAGGTTTTTTCATGATCTTTCGATTGGAAATAAGCATTAAAAAAAAAATTTTGACCCAAAAAAATCAAAATTAAAAATAAATTTTAATTTTTGGGGAAGAAAGACCCATTTTTTTAAACGAAAGCTGAGGTTTTTTCCTAAAAGGACATATAAATGATAAAGTGGGACTAGAAGGTTTAAACATTGAAAAAAGAGTTTTCTACTCGCCGGAGCGCTCAAACCCCTGTTTTATGCTCCGTTTAGGAGAAAATTATTTTTTCAATGTTTAAACCTTCTAGTCCCACTTTATCATTTATATGTCCTTTTAGGAAATGAAATGAAATGCCCCATATATATTTTTTTCTTTATTTTTTTTATTTTTATTTAGAATATAAATAAAATTTATTGTAAGTTAAAAATTTTATATTAGTGGTATTGTATAGATATAGGGATATATAGTTAATTTGATCATTTTTGGATTATTTAATGGTTTATTCTTGTATTCGTAGGTTCAGTTTAACTTAGACAATTTAAAGCATTTTGTCCATTTTGTAGTAGTACATCGTTGTCTCCAATATATTGGTTGAATCTTCTTCTAGCATGAACTAATGCCTAACAGATTTTTTCTTTTTTGTTCTATAATGTTTTTGGAGGTTGGTATTTTCGTCTTGATTGCTTAATTAATTTAATTCCGTGATCAGAATATTCGATAAGAATCACCTTGAAGTAATGTCCGAAGATTTGAAAATGCAACATTAGTTGACCGTTATAAGAAGGATGTTGTATTAGTACTGTGATGACGGGTTCAATTTGCGAATCCATATAATCGTGTGCGTCGATTTTGTCTAAAAAGAGCTTACAATTTGAAGCATGAATTGAAATTCCATTTAGAGCGAATTTTAAAAACATAGTTGATAGTGTGTCAATGTGTTCCTTCTTGTTTTTACTCGTCACAATTATTCCTTTTGGATACAATGTAATGTCTTAGCTCAAATTATTTTCAAAAATAATATTAAATAATTTATAAAAAGTTATATCGGATTCTTTCAACGTTGGAATCAATCTTTTGAACTCAAACCTTCCGATTGGCGTGACAATTGACGTCTTATGTGTATCATTAGAATGGATTTCGATTCTTGAATAAAGGTCTGTTATGTCGAAGATTGATATTTCAGCATTTTCATTTATTTTGTGTCGAATTTGTTCAGGATCCTTGTTAGGATAGTTTGGTACTACATATTATCCTTTTGTTAAGCCGTGTGTAGTCTGTAGAGAACTCTCAAGTAAATCTTCTTACATGTGATGTCCATACGAAATTTATGTTGATTTTATTTGCATAGGTAGAGTTTGATGGTGTCATTATTTCTGCTAATCATAAATAACACAACTGTGAAAACAGGTCTTATTTTTGGTCAATTGTATATAAATCTGGTGAATTGTTTGTCGTGATAATTAGTACATCAGTTTTGGTGATAATATGATGCTTTATATGTGGGCAGGGCTCAAACGAGTAGTGAGCAAACAATGGATAGTAAGATGTCATTAATTTTGTTACAAAACCATCTTCTTCTGAATTCATTCTTTGTGTTTCAAAATCGTGAAATATTTTTATATATTCTTCTGTCAATGGAGGGTGATTTTTTTCCATGATCATCTGGAATTTAAAGATATTTATTTGTTACTAAGACGTTTAAAAGTTAGTATTCCTTAAGAGATTTGAGATTGATTTTCATTAAACACAAATTTTTCTTCGTTAGAGTTTACATAGTTCCAATTCATATTTTCCAAATCCAATAACCATTGTATGCGTGTAAATCCCTTTGATATAGTTTCTAACCATTGTAAGTTATTATTTCTATCATAGAAAAATATTAGGGTTGTTATTTATTAGATGTTTATGTCTTCTTACACTATGTATAATCGCAAGGCTTCTTTTTTCATGATAATCGTATAACATTACTGTTCCAGTGTATATTCTAGAAGAACTTGTGATGGGGACAAGGTGGTGAATGTGATATTCATAGAGAGAGGTTTCCAATTAATTTTCTTGTAATTTTATTTGTAGTAACAATTTTCCTACATATTTTGATGGTTTTTCGATTGAAGTTTGAATTGACATAGCGTGATTTAAAAATTCAACGCAATTAGCAACTGATTAGAATAGCTTAATCTTATTAGGATCAATTGGAATAATTTGGTACAATAGTGCAAAGAAAACATTGGTCAGTACTCTTCTGTGTTCGTCGAAAGTTGGGCTAGCTATAATAATAATTCCTAGCGGAAGAAAAATAATATTATCCTCTTTCCATTTTGGAAATATTCGCCGTAGCAAATTTAGAAATGTTACTTGACAACCTTTTATTGATGGCTAAAGAGAATTAAATTGATATTTTACGATTGGAGTGGTAAATGCAGTTTTTAAAGCATCTTCCTTATTGATACTTATATAGCCATATAATTCTTCCGTTTCTAAAATAGAAAAGTATGTGTTGGTGTTTAGCATCCCTTTAATTTTAGGGATTTTTTGAAAATTTGGTGTGTCCGAAATAATTTTTCGATTTAAAGTCATAAAGGGTATGCCTATTCGACATTGTGGTTCGCTAAAGTCGGCCATTATTTGGTAAGACAAGATTATTTCGTTTTTAACTTTTGAATCGGATGGTGTAAATACTTTCATTGAGAAAAGGGTATTCAGTTGGTCAAAAATATTTCCTTGTTGTAAGACAGTAAATTCTGTGACCTTTTTATACGATCTTTTAAATATTTTCTCGTTTTCTGTTATTATTCTATGTTCAATAAGTGTTCTAAAACCAGCATTTTCCAGAAGGTAGATATAATTTTTGATTATTTGTATTGAAAATTTTAATTTTTCTGTGTCTAATTGTTAAAGTTGTAGACTTTCGAATATTTTAGTTTCTTCAGGATCTAATAAAAGACCAGAATCTTGTTCGCTCATGGTTGCTGAAAATAAGGGGTTTAAAATTATAATACGGTAATACTACCATCGATTTGTTAGTATGATTAACATTGTTTAGGATATTAGTTATTTAAGATGGAATTCTTAGAGTTTTAGTCGTATGCAAGTTTTATTTTGTCCATATGTTTTTGAAAACGTTGTCCTTCTTCTCCTTCAAGAATGACATTGTTTCTATCAGTTATGCCAATTATTTTATAAGGACCATGGTATCTTTTTTCAAATTTATGAGTCCTAGGTTCTTTTAAGATGTATGCTGAGTCTCCGATTTTAGCTTGGAAATCGTTACAGTATTTGTCATATTTTATTTTAGAACGTCCTTTTGCTTGAATTAAAGTTTTAGCAGCTAATAATTTTATTTCGTTAAGACGTGTAATTAATTCTCGAAGATAGGTTTCGTATGTCACTAGTTTCTCATCTGGAGGGAGCTGTCGGTGCTCTAGCAACCTTTCCGAAAATCAATTCATAAGGAGTAAAGTTCGTACCTTCGTGTACTGACGTGTTATAAGAAAACATCGCAAAAGGAATAAGGCGATCCCTGTCATCGTAGTGATTGGAATAATGTTATATAAATTTTACGAGGACTGTGTGACTTCGTTCAAGTGATCCATTTGATTGTGGTCGGTAACCCGATGTAGTTAGTTGTTTTACTCCAAAAATCCGACAGAGATGGTTCATTAATTTACTAACAAAACTTCCTCCTTTATCGGTTAATATTGCTCGTGGGGCACCAAATTGGGTAAATAAGTTTCTAGCTATAGCATGTGCTATATTATTTGTTTTAATATCAGGGAGTAGCACAGCGATACAATATTTCGATAAATTATCTTGTATTGTTAGTATGTAACTATTTCCAGCAGGAGTGGTTGGTAATTTTCCCACCGTATCAAGAGAAACTTTGTCGAAAGTATCAATTGAGGTGTCTGTGATTAGCATAGGTTCTCGTATTCTGGATCGGACTATTTGTTGTTCTTGACATGGTTTGAAGTGCCTAATGTATTTCATAACATCATTTTTCATACCTGTCCAAACAAATCGTTCTCTAGTTCTTCGATAAGTTTTAGTCATTCCTTTATGACCACCTACTAAGCTTTTATGCATTTTAGAGATTATTTTCGATCTAATTTCAGTTGAAGGAACTGATGCTTTTCCATAACATAAAGTTATTGTGATCGTATCTTCATAGAATATTTCTGTTAGAATTTCTGTTAACTCATTTGGTTTTAAATTTTCTAAGTATTTACGAAGTAGAGAAAGTCGTGATGTTTTAATGTTTTCATTCATTATAACTGTTTTTAAATTTGTAATGGTGGTGTGTAAATTATCTAACTTTAAATCGTCACTGTCTTTATTCTTTACCATGAGAGTGAATGTTTTTGAACTCCCACGTGGTGTTATTAAAATTTGTCCTATATTTGGATTTTGTAATTTCATTTCTTCAGGATCTATGATTCCTAGATCTATGAACAATTTATTAATTGGTGTTAAAAATTCATAATTAGCAGAAGTCAAACAAACGTGATTATCACGTTTGTAAGTGAGGTTTTCTCTACAGCTTTCTTCATCTTCTTCTGGTATAGTATGGGGTAGGGATAGTCCTGAAATATGTATTTTGTGGTTCACTGGGCGGAATTTCTCTTCCAGTGTTTAGTGCAGTTATTTGTTCAGTTTTTTTGACTAATTTTTCAATTCGTCTTTCTAGTTCTTCCTCTTCATCTTCCGTGTCATAAGGATCCAAATTTTTAAGAGCTGATAGTAGTTCTTTTTTTTCTCTCCTTCAGATAGGGCTTCACAAGAAATCATAATCGGATCTTTTTCTAAAATTTTTTCATGTTCCTTTAAAGATATGTCAAATTTTTTAAAAGATTTTTGGAGTTCGTCTTTTATTTGTTGTCGTGTTTTATTCAAGATTGATTTATCAATAATTTGTATTCCTTCTTCGTCTTCGCTATCTGAATCACTCTGTGGAGGTCCTTCTAGATGTATAGGCTGAATTTATGTTTCTAGTATTGGTTCATTTTGTTCTTGCATTTGTTTTAGTTCGTTTTGGAAGAGAGATTCTGTAACACATTGTGGTGGAGCACTTTTGAGTGGAGTAGGAAACTTGGTAGGATCTGAAGTTACATTTAGACATGGAAGGACACTTTGTTTCCTCCTCCAAATGGGAACGTGAATGTGTGATTATGTTGATTCCTCGTCAGATTCAGATTCTTTAATTTCCTGGTTATCATTTTCCTCTTCGGAACTATCCTTTTGTGTTGCAATATTTTCTTTTACCTTACGAGGGTGTTGTCTCGTTGCAATGGAGCTTATATTAGGTTTAAATGGTGGTTTAAGAGAAGAAGTTTAAGATCCTAGTTTTGGATGGCATGAAGGTCGGTTTTTGCACTCTTTTGGGGAGTTTGTAAATTATTTGCAAAAGTTGAAGCAACAATCGTTGGTTTAGAAACGGAAGCCGGATTAAAATACATTTAAGGTTTTTCGATTTGTTTCGTAGTATGAGACGTTCTGGGTTTATTAATATCTTTATTTTCATCAGTGGGGGTTTTGTTCGAGGTTGATGGTTGTTATAAAGATTTCTTACTTGCTCGTGTTAGTACAAATATCTTTGAATGTGACTCATCGTTAGTTGCAATAGGATTTCTTAATAATGCATCTGCATTAGAATTTAATTTTCCTGGTTTATATTTAAAGGAATATTGATAATCTCTTGATTTTAAACGCCATCTTACAAGTCTCTGTCCAGGGTCCTTAATACTGTCCATCCATCGTAATGGCTCATGATCACTTACTAAAATGAATTCGCGTCCGTACAGGTAAGGACGAAAGTATCTTACTGCATATAAAACTGCAAGACATTCTTTTTCATTTGTTAAATAATTTGATAAGTAAGCTACTGGATGATCAAAACCATCTTTTTCTTGACTCAACACTGCTTCAACTGCATAGTCAGGACAGAACAGTATACTGCGTTTCTTACGTTATTCATTTGTTTTTCTTTTTTCATTTGTTTTTAAAATGAAGCGGAGAAGTAAAAACAATTTTCACGATAAGTATCCAATTCCAGATGTTTCTGATGATTCTGAAGTTGAAGGTGATTATGCATCATCTAAAGAAGAAAGTAATCTCTTAGAAAAATCACTTTTAACTTCTGATTCTGAAGTATCATCTGAATCTGATAATACAGATAGTGAATGTGTTGAAGGTGACAATGATGATATTTGGTCACATGATGTTCGAAAATTAAAAAATATTATTCTTAGGGAATATAATCCTGGTTCAAAAATACCTATTGAAAAAAATTCTTCTCAAAAAGATGTTTTATACAGAATTTTTTCTGAAAAAATTTTACGCTTTATAGTTCAAGAAACAAATGCTTACGCATTAGAAAAATCAAACCTTACTACAACTTGGTCGCCAATAACTTTGGAAGAACTAAAATCTTGGTTAGGTTTAAATATCATTATGGGGATTCACAAACTTCCAGCATTAGAACATTTTTGGAGTTCAGATCCCATTTTGATAGTACCAGCAGTGTCAAATGTTATGACTCGTAATCGCTTCAAACAAATAACATCCAATTTACATCTGAATTCCAATAAGACAATTATTGGGAACAGAAATTGGGGATCAGCTTAAATACTGTAAATACCATAAATATGCAAACGATTTTAAGTTTTACCTTTCAGGACCATTGTCATCACTTACAGATTTAATTTGGAAGATTCAAACAGATATTGATTATGTTGTTAAGTGGGCAGGTGACAATGGACTTGTTCTTAATTCAAATAAGACTCAAGCTATGGTAATTTCCTCAACCAATAAACTTTCTGCTGATTCATTACTAACTTTTCCACAGCTTTTGGTTGGGGGAGTTCCGATAGTATACAAGGAATCGGTAAAAGATCTCGGTATAACATTGAATCGAACCCTGTCATGGAGAGAGCATGTTTCTGGAATTTCAAGAAAGACGTTTATGGTTCTCCAACAGTTAAATCGAAACCAGGATTCTCTTGCAACATCTACACGTTTGTTATTAGTTAAATCTCTCATACTTCCTTTTTTCGATTACTGTTGTCCCGTTTATGATGACATCAGTGATGAGTTAAATACTGGTAAATTTTTTCAGTTGCAATTATTACCTACAACCAAAGAATTGCGCTATCAAAGCTAAAAGTATATTATTTAATTAGATTGTAATAATTTTTAATTTTTAATACTCAATATTTTACTGTTATTATTACCATCTTTTTTTCGATGTATTATACCATTTAAATTTATGTATCATGTAATGTTCCTTGGAGGGCTAATTAGCCCTAGGAACTTCAAAATTTAAATAAATAAAATAAATAAATAATATCGATAAGTTGCATAAACTTAGACCTGTAATTGATGAGATAAACGTTAATATAGAAAAAACTTATCTGCACTCTAATAAAGTGTCAGTAAATGAGTCAATGATAAAGTTCAAAGGGCGTTCAAGTTTAAAGCAATACATGCCCATGAAACCGATTAAAAGAGGTTATAAGGTCTGGACTTTGGCGGATTCAAAAACTGGATACGTTTTAAAGTTTACACAAGGAAATCTGAAGAAAAAAATTCAGTAATCGGTACTTTAGGTGAACGAGTTGTTCTAAACCTCACAGAAAAATGGTTAATACCGGATGCTTAGTAGTATTCGATAATTTTTTACTTCTTTGAGCCTTATAAGTCAGTTAAGAGCAAAAAATATTTTCGTAGTCGGCACTGTTAGGTCCAATAGAATAGGTTTACCTCCAATGCTTAAAGAACAAGAAAAAATGAAGAGGGGAGGCTTTAAATTTCTTGTTAAAGGATGCGTTGCTAGTGTCAAGTGGATGGATTCAAAGCCTGTAACTCTTTTGACTACAGCACACAATCCTCAAGATACTTGCCATGTAAACCAAAAAAATAAATATGGCAGTAGAAGTGTCGTTAATTGTCCAGTAGCTATCGCAAATTATAATATATATATATATATATATATATGGGTGGAGTAGATCTATTTGATCAAAAAAGGAGCGATATGCTATTGGTAGAAGGTCTCGAAAGTGGTGGCACAGAATTTTTTATTTTCTTGTCGATCTTGCTATTGTAAACGTATTAATTCTTTGGAAAATTCACAAAAAAGATAAATCAGCTGATCAGTTGTGCTTTCGTCTCAGCTTAGCAAGGCAATTAATCGGTGATTTCTCATAAAAAAACAACACGGTCGTCCAAAAACAGAAAAAATTAAAAATAAAATAGAATCATAAAGACTTTTCGACGCTAAGCATGAAATTGAAGTAGAACCAACTAGGAGAAGATGTGCCAACTGCTACAAAAACAAAAAGCAAGTTCGAACCAAAACAGTTTGCGTGGTTATTCAAATTTCATCAAATTTTAAATTTTTCGATCCATCATATTGGATTCACCATTTTGAATTTTCAAAATTTGACATCGGATTCGTAATCAGCGACCTCGAAAACCCCTACATAACAAGTTCCATGAAAATCCATCGAATTTTAAAATGTCGGTCCGCCATATTTGATCCGCCATTTTGAATTTTCAAAATCTGACATCAGATTTGTAATCAGCGAGCGCGAAAACCCCTAGATATCATTTTGTGTTTAAATATATTAACCTTATTTGAAGATAGGTTTTTTATTTCTTTATGGTACAGCGTATGTACCGCTGGACGTTAAAGGGTTAATAGAATAATAGTTCCAAAGGTGTTAGCCCTAAGCTTTGTAATACCAGAAAGTTCTATAGCTTCGGTTAAGTCGATTAGTAATTTTTCTTTTAGTTGATTAACCTTTATTAAATTTACGTCAGCTCCTGTGACATCTGACGCTCGGGTCTCATTTTGATCGTCGTCGCGTCGTTTTGACGGACGTAGTTGGAGTTTAAATTTTCCAGGCTTTTTGGGAATGATTGAGATGTAGAACGCTGTCGTGATTGTGTTGGATTGATTGGTCTAGGATTATTATTAAAAGAATTGTTTCGATGTCCTTAAGAAGGCGCATGTTGTGGTGGATAGTAGGGATAAGGATTTGGATATGAATAATAAGGATAACCATATAAATGTGATGGGTAATGTGGATCTGGAGAAAATGTATATGGGTTTTTTAAAATACTCATTTTTGATTTATTTGGTGATTGAGGAGCAGGTGGTTTGAAATGTTAAGTTGGGCTTAAACTTCTATCTCGCATAGGAGGATCATTTTGGTAATTGTCTGACCTAGACACACGATAAGTACTTGGTCCGTAGAATTGCTCTATATATCTCGCTTCGACTTTAAGAGCTGCTTTTAAAGCTTCTTCTAAATTTTCTGGATTATGTACGTCTACGTTGGTTGACATGCCGTCAGGCAAACCGCGAATGCATGTATTTTTCTTCTAATGCAGCCTACGCTTCTAAGCAGAGGAGAGAGATTCTATCATAATATTCGTTGACTCCCTCACCTATTCTCATGCGAATCGAGGCTATTTCTTGCATATACCAATGAAGCAATTGGTTTTGTTTTCATTCAATACAGATATGGACGTCGGGTTGAAGGGTGAATGATTTTTGGTTTGTCGCGAGGTGTGGGAGAAAAACCGGGAAACTGCTGACGATTTTTAGGGCGATGACTGGGTGTTCTCAATTCGTCATCGTGTCTCTAATCGGACAGCGGGGTCTGTGCCACATTATCACGTGCCGGCCGCGGACACTGAGAGGTAGGATAATGGATTTGTTTTATATTAATAGTTATCGTGATTCATTTTTTTATGATTATTATATATATATTTTTTGTTATTTCTTATAAAAATAATAAAGGAAATACGATTACGAAACCGATCTTCCGTGGATTATTGTGAAGAATCATCATTATAATCGTCTGGAACTTTGTTTAAAATATATGTCTGCAAGGGAGAATTGATTGTGACTCCATCACCTGCTGTCCGATAAGTATCTCAAATTTCACGTATGGCGATTTCTTTATTGATATATGTACTGTAACGATATTTGCTTTTACTTACGGGTTTTACCCATTAATCGTTACAAAAATGGCAACTACCGATTTTCCGGTTACCGAATTACAAATTCCACACTTTGAATTTATAATATACCATTGTTTATCTGTTTTAGGGGATTTCCCCGGCGCCAGGTAGGTGAACTACCCGGATCACGATAGCAGAAACAAAACAGACAAGTTTCCCGGACTAGCTCTAACCGAGCTCAATATTTCATCCATCTTTCACTATTTTAATAATTGCAATTGTCAACCGCGGTGTCACCGTAAGATACAATCGGCAGCCAGGCACGAACTGTCGAAATTAGGTAAACTGGCATCCTGCTTCGGTCCCGTATATAGGTCATGCGCACCATGGGTTCGCCCCAGCAGCATGATAACAGGCCCAACATCTATGACAGGTGGTTGCCAGTTGACAGTAGATTCTGTGTTATATTGATTCTATACAATTCAAAGATATAATCATAAAGAAAAATGTTGAATTCGATTCTGGCTACCGTATTTAATTTATAATAATTATTCAAGAATAGATTGAATGAGTTTCGGCGAGAACTTAATTCGGTTTTTATAACGTGATTATTTAAAATCAACGTTACAGTACTTATAAATTTATCGCAGTTTTAACTATTTACTTGTCTTTATCTGAATATTTATAAATTTCATTTTGTGTGCATGTGTTTGTGTGTATGTGTTTTGTCTGAATATCAATTCGAATTATTTTACATATCAATTGTGCCACGAAATCTATTTAAAGATTTTTATTCTCGATTCATTGATAATTTAATATTTTTATAAAAGGGACTGCAGTCCAATAATTTGAATATATATATAATTTTCGATCAAATATACGTTATAATCATATTTTTTTTATTGAACTAAATACCATTCGAAATTTTATTATTTTTTTTGCTTATAGTTAATTTAAATTGTAACTAAAAAGGTTAAATAAAAGTTTGGTTACATTTTTGGCGCTCAACGTGGCAGGCACAATATACGTTGCCTTTTGCAAATTTTTAATTTCAATCGACAAATTTAATTAAATTTTTCTGTGTGTTTTGATGACTTTAAGATCGACAATAAAAACAAGATCTAAGTCCGGTGTTTTGTTGACGGGTTTAGAGATAATAAAGCGTACTGTAAATAACGAAAGAAATAATTTTGAAAACGCGAATTTAATTAAAAATAATATTGGAGGATTCCAAGGGTAATCACACAGTTGTACGTGAGAAGTTACCGATTTGTCTTAAAGTTTTTAGGCGTATTCTACCTTCAAATATAATGAACTAGCGAAAATTTCAAGTTCCTATGTCATAAAGAACACTCACAATCGACAATTTTCTGAAAAATGCCATTTTTCAAAACTAAGCTTAAAAAATCCATTTTTGCGTGAAAAAGTGTCAATTTTGGTCTAAAAAAATTTGGAAAAGTACTAGTTGATGGGAAATTTTCCAAAGAATCCAATGCCGTTGGAATTTTTGAGAAATTTCTAAACGCATGCGCAGTAGATTAAAAAAACTGGTTTGAAAAAAATTATAACTCAAAAACACCTTTTTCGATTTGGCTCAAATTTTCAGAAAACATAGTTTAAAAGCCATACTTTAATGTGACTATTTCGAAAATATGGGTATTTTGAGTTTTTGACCATATCTTTGCAAAATAGTGAAATAATTTGACTTTTTTCAACGTTTTATTGCCGTTTTTGCCTTTTTGTGTCCATACGCAGCTATTTAGAAAAAATCTGAGCCCAAATTCACAATCCTCGGAAAATTTCCAATCAGTTTTCTATATTGAAATTTTTTTTTATTTTAGACAAATTTTAACAGCAAAAACAACTACATGTTATAATTAAAAGTATTCCAAATATGAAAATTTTTTAAAATGCTTTTTTGGTGTTTGCATTTTTATCTTTTTATTATTAATTTTTGTAAAAGGATATTTTATACAACGAATTATAAAACATTTTTTCTTTTCTTTAGGGTTCCGTACACCTTCGGTGTACCGACGGAACCCTATTGGTGAGACTCTTGTGTCCGTAGCCAAATCGTGCCCCCCCCCCCTAGCGGCTAAACTATTTGACCTAGAGGGCTCAAATTTGGTACAGATACGTATTTTCACATGTAGATTACAGGAAAAATATAAAAAATGTGATTGGAGGTGATGGTCATAGCGTTGTCAAGGAAATAACAAGATTTTTGGCCAAAAATGCACAAAAAGTGACCATTCCCCCCCTTAACTTCTAAACTATTCAACGTGGAGGGCTAAAATTTGGCATACTGGTGTATTTTAACGCGAATATTACAGGAAAAATATAGAGAACCTGCTATGTAATAATATCCATAGCGTTGTCAAGGAAAAACTCACATTATTTGATCTAATTAACTGAAAATGTGTTTATTAGTATATTTTTACAATTTGATCACAAAAAAAATATTAAAAAATCTAAAAAAAAGTTCTCAAATAAAATAAAAAAATTTTTTTTAAATTGAAGTATTGTATATCTAATATTGTAAACAATAATAAGTAGAGGAACTAATTATGCGAATTTTGTTCCTCTACTTATTATTGTTTACAATATTAGATATACAATACTTTAATTTTTTTTATTAAATGATTTAAATATATTTTTTTAATTGTTTATTTTAATTCTACCATTTATTGATGAATGTTGCAAGTATTGTTTTAATATTTGTGTACGGAACCGCCATTGCAGTGCGAGTTCAACTCGCACTTGTCCAATTTTTGTAATATAAAGTTAATAGTTTAATTTTTACAATTACAAACTCATTGGTTTCTGATTAACTGGTGTTACAAATGGAGGATTCCACGGGCAAATCACACAGTTGTAAGTGAGAAAATACCGATTTGTCTTAAAGATTTTAGGCGTATTCTACCTCCATATGTAGTGAACTAGCCAAAATTTTAAGTTTCTATTTCTTAAAGATCGCTCACAATCGTCAATTTTGTGAAAAGTGCCATTTTTCAAAACTAAGATTAAAAATCCATTTTTGCGTGAAAATGTGTCTATTTTGGTCTAAAAAAATTTAGAAAAGTACTAGTCGATGGGAAATTTTCCAAAGAATCCAATGCCGTTGAAATTTCTGAGAAATTTCTAAACGCATGCGCAGTAGATTAAGAAAACTGTTTTTTTCAAAAAAAATTATAACTCAAAAACACCTTTTTCGATTTGGCTCAAATTTTCAGGAAACATAGTTGAAAAGCCATACTTTAACGTGATTATTCCAAAAATCTGTTAATTATTAAGTACCTAACCTCAAATGACTAATTCGATAAGAAACTATTAAGCACTATGTTATTAAAACAATATAGAGTAATTAAATTAATATATGTGACTATATTATAATTTTATAATAGGTATAGAATTTACAATACATATGTATTGTACATTAATTATGCAAAGAGAATTAAATAAAATTCTTTGTATTTCTTTTTGAAAATATCACATTTTTTACTATACATATTTTCTTTAAATATATGTGGACTAGCACCATAATTATGAATCTTTTGAGATAATTGTACAACTTGTTGTTATTAAGATTAAGAAGATTATATTATTCAAACCAGTAACTTTAAACAAGTAACAAATTAACCTGATCAGTTGGTTTTAAGTAAAAAAATAATTTTTTAAAAGTTTAGTAAGAAAGTTAAGTAGAAAACCTTGTTTTTATTATTCTAACCTTACATTTACTGTGACAGACGTTTTCAATTTTGCGCCTGCGCGTCGTCTAGTTGAAATAAGTGTTCATTTACTGAAACATTGACATAAAAATTGACCAGTGATTGAACAGCATAAAACTTTTAATTATATCAATATTTTGTTGTAAAATTTTTTTAAAATAAAACTTTGAAGGTTTGAAATTTTGTTGATACCATATTTTGGATGTTTTATTAAATACTTTTACCTAAAACATACGTTTCAATTTTTGTTGCACTCTCTATCATGTAATTAAAATTCTTCCCCTAGATCACAAAAACAGCAAGTTCTTTAAAATTTATTTTATTATAAAAAAATTGTAAAATATCTTTTCATAATTTTTGCATAACTTGATAAAAGGAATCCTTTAAATTATTAATTTCCAATTTTTATATTAGACAATAGTTTTTAACCTTAGTTATTTATCTTTTTCGCCATGTGTTCATTCACTGGTGAGTGTTCATTCACTGGGGCGTTCACCCTATTAAATTCAAAAACTTTAATTTTTACAAAAATATCATAGAATTTAATAAAAGTCAATATTTAGTAAATTCTTCCATAATTATTTAATAAACAATTTGATAAGATATCGCAAGCTTTGGCACAATTAGATTTAACATATAGCGAAAAAATAAATAATCAGAAGAAACATTTCAGTCAACAAAATCATAGTAATGAACAAAATAATATTAGATATAAAAATCATTCGGAAAATAAATTTTATAGACATAAAACTCAATCTTTAAAAGTTAAATCGAATTCATTACAAAAAATGTGTTGTTGTGAACAAGGAAATATTTTTCCTGCCAACTCTGTATCACAAACTCCTAGATTCTCCTCGTCAGGTATCAATTCAAATGAAATAGTTAATTCTTATCATATAAATCATCAGGTAAACTTGCCTGATATGAGAATTCTGCCACCATTTTATCCAGGTTCTAATGTAAATAAAGTCGATATAAATAATAGTAATTCTTTAAACTTGTAAAGGGTGCGATATTTTCCTTACAATCATCGGGCCAACCTATATATGATTTTGATGATTTAACCAATGACATTTGTTGTGATACGGATAAAAAGATGGAAAAAGGTTCATATAAGATTCCATTGTGTCCCCGATTGATAGTATGTTTTTAATCGCTTCCTATACAGGCTCTTATCGACGCAGGTTGCAAACGTGAGTTTGTTTACGGCAATTGGTAGAAAGCAGACAACTATTAGGAAACAAGTTTTATGTGACATTTAAATAGGTAATAATAAATATGATTCATTTTGGTAAAAGTAAATTCGATTAATGGTAAGGTAAATAGAACATAAAAACCATGTTTATGTCATTTCAAGTTGCGACGTTTCGACGGTGTGGTTATATACACATAAGCACTGTGATAAAAGAAATACATAAATGAAATTATTACCTGAATATTTTTAACTTTTTTACATCACATTGCAACTACTCAAGAAAACATTAATAAAACAAATAAATTATGGACTTGGACAAATAAATTAAATACAAAATAAATTAAGACGTGTACCAATAAATTAGAACACGAATAATAAGACACGACAATTTTTGTCATTTCGATGCGAGCATCAAGTCAAGACTGAATCTAATTTTTGTTTGGAAGAATACCACCTGTTAAATACGAAGTCAATGAACTCAAACGTAAACAAGACGCAATATCGTGAAATCGTTACTTACAATATGTATCATTTCAAAAACAGAACGTTTTTTAAAATCTGGTTCACGATCAAGTATGATGGCATTGTTCCAATCGAAGTCATGGTTGAAATTTAATTGATGTGCACGCACCACAGATTTATCATTTTTCTTGTTTTTATGTTCGTTGAACATAAAAACGTTTACCAAATAAAATACTTTGAAGGGAATTTTAATTCTATTTAAACATTGAGTCTTAGATCTATTATGGACTCTCCAAACATGGCGACACCAAATTTCTTTTTGTCTATTAAATCAAATTGTGGACTAAACACTCAAAAATTACTAAAGGATTCGACCAACACTCTTCGACAATTGGCTGTACGTATTGTAAATCTTCTAATGACAATGATATTGAGATTATTATTAAAACAAAACTCCGATATTATGTTTACGATTTCGGATAAGGGAAATTCCACTGTTTGTCTTTATAAGTCATCCTACTATGAAAAGGCGAATGACCTTCTTTCTGATACTTCGACTTATACTATTCTTAAGAAAAATCCACTACCGGATCTCTGAGAAAATACGTCAAAGATTCTTAAAAATTTAAATAATAATGGATTTCTTAAATACAAATACCATAATAACCAATTAACTTTAACCGATACAGTTTTACCGAAATTTTATGGTCTCCCGAAGATCCACAAGAAAGACGTTCCTTGTCGACCGATTGTATCACTAATAAATAGTCCACCTATTTTTTAGCGAAAGTTTTGTATAATGAATTAAAAAATAATGTCGATGTTCCTAAAACACATATAAATAACAGCTTTGATTTTATGAAAAAAAATTGGGAATATGACTATTCCTCAAGATTTTGTTTTAATATCTCTAGATGTCAAATCATTATTTACTAAAGTTCCTCTTAACTTAGTCATTGAGGGCTTCGAGCGCTGAAGTGCATCGCTAATAAATTGTAAAATGCCTCTTTCTGAAATTGTTGAATGTACAAAATTTCTTTTTAACAATACCTTTTTTATTTTCAACCAAAAATATTATAAACAAATTGATGGCACGCCAATGGGTTCTCCTATTTCACCATTTTTTGCTGATATTGTAATAGATGATTTGTAAAGTACTTGTCTTAACATTTTAAAGTCTCAACATAATTGTATTCCACTATTTTACTTTATATATGTTGACGACACAATAATGTGTATACATAAAGATCACATTGACTTAGTTACAACCGTATTTAATTCTTATAATAGTAATTTGCAATTTACACACGAACTTCAGATTAATAATCAGATACATTTTCTAGATGTCACTTTAAATATTAAAAACAAAAAGATAGTTAACAATTGGTATCAAAAGCCAACTTCTTCTGGCAGACTTATTAATTACTTTTCAAATCATCCAGAACAGCAAAAAATAAATATTGTGTATAATCTCGTGGATACAGCGATTCTTCTTTCTCATCACTCGTTTCATAAAAAAAATAATAATTTAAGGAAAGTTGAACAAATCCTTATTATCAATGATTATCCTTCTATCTTTTTTAATAAATACATAAAAATCCGTTTAAACAAAATTAGATTTAATAATAATGATAAAAATTTAGAAGAAACGAAAGCTCTTTTGTATAAACAGATTCCAAAAATTTGTTTACCTTTTAACAATTATAATTTTACTAAGTTATCGAAAATTTTAAGCTCTTACAACATCCATTCTATCCCGATTGTTAATAAAAATCTTAAATCAATTGTGAAATTAGGAAAGGATGTCTCTGAAAAGTGGCAACAAACAAATGTTGTTTATAAATTTACTTGCAAAGATTTTTCTGCGAATTACATTGGCCAAACGAAGCGCTCGTTAAATACACGCATCAACGAACATAAAAACAAGAAAAATGATAAATCTGTGATGCGTGCACATCAATTAAATTTCAACCATGACTTCGATTGGAACAATGCCACCATACTTGATCGTGAACCAGATTTTAAAAAACGTTCTGTTTTTGAAATGATACATATTGTAAGTAACGATTTCACGATTAACAAGAAAGAAGATATTTGCTTTCTGAACAGATCTTATCTCCCGCTTATTAGAAGATTAAATTCATAATATTGTGTCTTGTTTACGTTTGAGTTCATTGACTTCGTATTTAACAGGTGGTATTCTTCCAAACAAAAAGTAGATTCAGTCTTGACTTGATGCTCGCATCGAAATGACGAAAATTGTCGTGTCTTATTATTCGTGTTCTAATTTATTGGTACACGTCTTAATTTATTTTGTATTTAATTTAGTTGTCCAAGTCCATAATTTATTTGTTTTATTAATGTTTTCTTGACTAGTTGCAATGTGATGTAAAAAAGTTAAAAATATTCAGGTAATAATTTCATTTATGTGTTTCTTTTATAACAGTGCTTATGTGTATATTAATTTGGTGTTTTATTAAATAAATTAGCCTGATGAGGACGGTAAACCACACCGTCGAAACGTCGCAACTTGAAATGACATAAACATGGTTTTTATGTTCTATTTACCTTCCCATTGATCGAATTTACTTTTACCAAATAAAGTACTTGGAAGGGAATTTTAATTCTATTTAAACATTGAGTCTTGGATCTATTATGGACTCTCCAAACATGGCGACACCAAATTTCTTTTTGTCTATTAAATCAAATTATGGACTAAACACTCAAAAATTACTAAAGGATTGGACCAACATTCTTCGACAATTGGCTGTTTCTCTATCAAAACGACAATTTTATCTAAGTTGCAGAAGTCATAACGTTGTTCATCAACATATCTATGATATCAGTAAGCGATTCTGATAACTGATATCCCCTCCTTTAATAGAAGAAATAATGCAAAAATTCCATAGCGTTAGTTTTATGTCAATTTCAGATGTAGCATTTGGATATTCGCAAATCCTGTTGCATCCAGATAGCAGAAAATATACTGCATTATTATATAATTCTCAAGTTTATCAATTCTGCCGAATCCTATTTGGATTAAAAACAGTGGGCTCAGCGTTTATGAGGGCGATAAGTTTAGCATTGGGGGATCAATTTAGGGATTTTCTTACCATATATGTAGACGATTTTTTGTTAGCAACATGTGAATCATTTCAAGATCATTTAAATAAAATCGAAAGTGTTTTTACTGTCCTACAGGAGAAGAATTTTACTTTGAATCTAAACAAATCGTTTTTTTGTCAGGGTAAAGTAAATTTTCTTAGATATTAATTGTCGAGTACGGGAATATGACCAGTTCATGATAAGTTGGAAATGATAGCTAGTTTTGAATCGCCTAAAAATAAAAAACAGTTACAGCAGTTGCTGGGAGTTTGTAACTATTATCGACAATTCACAGAGCGTCATTGTGAGTTGATTAACCCTTTTCGTAATCTTTTAAAAGGAAAGGTAACCTTGAATTGGACAAGTGGACATGAACAATCTTTTATGAAAATAAAAAAAGGAATTTGTTTAAATGTATACAACTTGGTCATCATATTCCAGGTGTGCCTTATAAATTACAAACTGACGCCTCGGATATCGGAGTTAGTGGGGTTTTGTTCCAATATGACTGTGATGGTAATAAGCGAGTGATTGCTATGGTCAGTCGATGCTTGAATGTTGCGGAGGCGAATTACACGACGACAGAAAAGGAGCTTCTGGCAATTGTGTATTCGATCACAAAACTGCGTATGTATTTGGTCGGCCGGAAATTCGAGATCATCACAGATCATAAAAGTTTGACTTTTTTAAATTCGACTCCATATTTGAATTCTCGATTGGTTAGGTGGAGTATTTTCCTACAGACTTTCGACTTTGAGGTATCGCATTGTAGGGGGAAAGATAATACAGTCGCTGATTTTTTGAGCCGAAATCCTGAGGGTTATTTTGAATCGGTTTCCTCTTAACGATTTGTCGATCGATGTTCTCGAGTGTAAAAATAAGAAGGAATTAAAATGCGCAGCAATAACTTTAAAAAAGGATATTAAAAAACAACAAAAAAATTTGTCCGAAATGCAAAATAATGATCCGTGTATAAAGAATATTATTGATAAAATAAAATTGAATAAAAAGTTAGATTTTTACATTATATATGAAAGTGTTTTGTTTCGTAGTGACGCAATATTAAATTTATGGCAAGTAGTTATCCCTAACGAAATAGCCAATAAATTAATTGATTGCGTGCACTCGAAATTGGGACATCCAGGAGTATATAAGACAATTATGTATTTGCGTCACAATTACTACTGGAAAGGCATGAATCGTGATACAAAAAAATTGTTTTAGAATGCGATTTGTGCCAAAGAGTAAAGAATAATAAAGTAAAAATGTAAGGTGCGTTTAAAATGGTAGAGTCAAATGAGCCTGGTGATTTGATTTGCGTGGATTTTTATGGTCCTTTGCCAAAATCCATTGGGAGTATGGAATATGTTTTTGTGGTGTTAGATATGTTTTCCAAGTATGTGAAACTTTATCCAATTAAAAAGAAAAATTGTGAGACCATCTTGCGAAAATTGTTTGATTTATATATCCCGGAAATTCAGGTAATTTATTCATCTATACGACACCCGAAAAGTAACCCCATCGAAAGGGTTATGAGGGAGTTAGGTAGGCTTTTTCGTACTCTGTGTTCCGACAAACACACAAGATGGGCAAAGCATATAAAAGATATCGAATTTTTTCTTAATATAACAACACATTATAGTACGGGTTTTCCTCCAGTAGAATTACAATTTAATAAAAAATCGAATGATGAAATTCGAGAGATTATAAGTTTTCCGGAAGAATATTTGTCCAAGGAGTCAAAAATTGTTCTAGCGCGGAAGCGATTGCAACGAAATTTTAATAAAAGAGCCCGAACTCAAAAGTCATCGTCTAAAATTATTTTGAAGGAGAAGGATTTGGTTCTGTCATTTGTGCCAAAGCAATCTGATGCTTTTAAAAGGGTGACGCGAAAATTTTTTCACCTTTACTATGGAGAAAAACCGGGAAACTGCTGACAATTTTTGGGGCGATGACTGGGTGTTCTCACTTCGTAATCGTATCTCTAATCGGACAGCGGGGTCTGTGACACATTATCACGTGCCGGCCGCGGACACTGAGAGGTAGGATAATGAATTTGTTTTAAATTAATAGTTATCGTGATTCATTTTTTTATGATTATTATATATATATTTTTTGTTATTTCTTATAAAAAGTGTGGCGTTTAAAAACGTGGACAGATTTGATATTAGAGCCAATCTACCGTTTTTATCTTTGTAAGACGCACCAAAAGTCATTTATCCAGAATACAGAATAATAAAGGAAATACGATTACGAAACCGATCTTCCGTGGATTATTGTCAATAATCATCTTTATAATCGTCTGGGACTTTTTTTGAAATATATGTGTGCAAGGGAGAATTGATTGTGACTCCATCACCTGCTGTCTAATAAGTATCTTAAATTTCACGTATGACGATTTCTTTATTGATATATGTACTTATAAATTTATCGCAGTTTTAACTATTTACTTGTCTTTATCTGAATATTTATAAATCTCATTTTGTGTGTATGTGTTTTGTCTGAATATCAATTCGAATTATTTTACATAACAATGCCACGAAATCTATTGAAAGATTTTTATTCTCGATTCATTGATAATTTAATATTTTTATAATAAGAACTGCAGCCCAATAAGTTGTTTATATAAAATTCGATCAAATATACGTTATAATTATATTTATTTTTTTTATTTAACTAAATACCATTCTAAATTTTATTATTTTTTTTTGCTTATAGTTAATTTAAATTGTAACTAAAAAGGTTAAATAAAAGTTTGGTTACACCAAGGATAATATTTTGATACACCAAATCTTGTCTTTAAATGTTGAGTTAATTCTCTTAAGGTATTAAACTGTTTTTCACGTACGCTGTCTCTAGCTGCTCCCTTTAAACGATTTAATATGGCCTTAATATATTTTCTATGACACGATGGGGAAATGTAGGCTGAACCATTTAGAAAATCTTGGATAAAATCATGTACGTGTATATTCTTTCCGTCGAAATGTTGATCATTTAATATGCCTTGTTGTAATGCAATGCATTCGGCTACATTCGTTACCATTTCGGTAGTAATGTTATGATCAATTTCAGTTCCTAAAGTAGGGTCATCGACACGACGCTGGTCATCATCCTGATCATGGTGATCATCATTATTGTCGTTGTCCGTCATGATATAAAATTGGTTGTTTAGTTGTTGGTTTGTCAAATGGTGTCGTTTAGAAATTTGTGGAATACTTTGTAAATATTTATGTTTTTTATGGGGTGGTGTCATAAACTAACTATTCCATTGAAAGATCTAGTTCAGTAAAGTTTATAAAAGATAAAAGTTTTGAATAGATTCCGATTCTTTAAATTGAATCTATTTTCAGTAAAGATTGTTTAAAACACCCTTTTATTGGTTTAGCGTTTATTAAATCGATATTTATAACTATACGAGATAACGTGCCCTCGTTGATAGCAAAATTCGCAACTATTAGACCACTTATATAATTTTAATTTTGGAAAAATTAAATTTTCTATCGGAGAAGTTATAACAAAAGTTTCACTTGGATTTTCTGATTTCTGTTCACTAAAATAATATACTTTATTCAGGGCTTCTAAAATTTTCTTTTTGCGGCAGAAGTTCAGCGTTTCTAATTCTTTTTTCACCGCTCCCTACTTCACAAAAATTAATTATTTTGATAATAATCTTCAACAATGCATTTTATAAATAAAATTCTATTATGCGAAGGTCCTGTTTTATTATGAAGAGAATAAATGGGTTTTGACAGATCGTATTCTGTTGTTAATTCTTCAAGGATTGATTTTGGATATTTTAAAGTATAGACTTCTCCTATAGGGAAAGTCAAATGTGTAACAATTTCTAATTGTGGAAATGTTGTGTTAATATGCGTTCTTTTTAAAAACATAAAAAGATACTACGATATACTTGCAAGTACCTTCTCTAGTTCGTCTATTAATGATTTTAATTTTTCCTTACATTCGAGTTTTGAGGATTCGGACAGGGGAAAATTAGGCAATAATTCTCTTTGTATCTCTTCTCACTTTTGTTGAATAACTATTTTTCTAAGTCTTTTACGTATCCTGACTTTTCTTGGGTCTTGTAGATTCATGTGTGCAAAAAAATCGAAATCATTTGTTTAATACTTGGTTTTCTTATTAAAAGTAACTTAAATTACTAAAGTTACTAATAACTAATTACTAAAACTTATTTTAGATCTTTTACGAGTAATGAAACTCGAGCGTTAAAGAACAATCTTAAATCTAGCTTAAAATTAATATTTTGCAATAATATTAGAACATAAAGGTAAGTGTAAATTATTAACTTATAATAGTAAGTATAATTCAGTTCTTTTCTGTGAGTATTGGAACTGCAAACATTAGGGAAGCTAAATTAGTTAAAAATTTAGTTCCTTCCTGCGAGTATTGAAATTTCAAGCATTAAAGAACAAGTTAAACTAACTTAAATTTAGCTAAATATCAATATCATGCATTTTGAACAGGCACTCGAGATACTAATTCTCTAACAATTACATATATTCTAAATAGAATTTAGATTTAGAAAATACTCAAGGAATGATTTGAAATGATTAGTCTTGTTAGAGAAAGAAAGCCTATAAGAAATTTAATTGTGAATAATGTTAAATTTTGGCAATATAGCACCGCTGCCACCAGAAAAATGCTAACTGTTACGTTTATATCAAGAATAATATTCTAATAATAACCGTGGTTTGAATATCGAGCCATGTACTTTCGGAAGTGGCTAGCAATTTTCTCGCAAGATGGTAAGTCTTGCGAAAATTATTTATTTGTGAGTTTGTTATTGCTTCAGCTCTATGGGAGCTGTTATGACGTTATTTTTAATTTTAAGGATAGAAGGAAATATAGATTAAGAATATAATAATCTTTTATTATAAAAAGAGTTATGGTTATAAAGGTAGGTATAAAATGGATGTTCTTACCAACTACTTACAGTTGTTGTATCGGTATAGATAATACACAAATACTTAATACTACTTTCAAATATTTTATTTAAAAGGCAAACTTTAAAATAAGTAAAAACGGGATTAGAACGATCCGTGACAATCGAAAACCGTATTGAAATAATTAGCTTTACATTAAAACCCTGATTATTTTGAGTGTCTCGACTCGTAAGAACTTCTATTAAATACAGAATTCGACGGCATGAATAATTTAACAGGCTATGTCTTTTATACGGTTACAAAAGAATTCAAAAGGGCATCTGCCTGATGGGACAAAATCTTTGGTTACTTCGGTAAGAGAACGGAAAGAAATGACGGTTTAGAAGAGGGCTTTCGGCTTTTATGTAATAGTCCCCACTTGCGGAAAAAGAGCGCAAAGTAATGAGTAGCCAATACGGATGCTTAGAAAAATGTATGTCGTCTTCCAGACCAATCTAGAGCCGAGCTATTTTAGTTAACCAATAAAATATAACTGAACAGGCCCTAGGTTATTAAACATTGGTTTGAGTGGGGTCACTATAGGTTGGATATCCCTCTTTAGAGTCGTTCTTATATGAGGCATTCCATGTCAAGTGATCCAGGGGGAGAAAAATTTTTCTCCAATCGTAGCAAAACTTTGGGCTTTTGTAGTACTCATAGATAGTAATTTTTCGTAAAAATATTTTTTTACCTACTCAAATATTTTTCGAGGGAGAGGGGGTTAAATTTTTGGGTTTTTCAGTACAATGCTTATTTCGATTATTTTTTTACTCTTAAACTATTAAACTTAAAACTTTGGCAAGGTACATTTTGAAAAGGTTTATTCGTTCTCTTTCGATTGACAATAAGCATTTAAAAAAATTTTATCAAAAAAAATCAAAATTAAGAATAAATTTTAATTTTTTGGAAAAAAGGTCCCATTTTTTTAAACGAAAGCTGTGGTTTTTTCCTAAAAGGACATTTTTGATTTTTTTAAGTAAAATTTTTTTTTTTGAAATGCTTATTTTCAATCGAAAGAGCACGAAAAAACTTTTCCAAAATGTACCTTGCCAAATTTGTAGTTTTAATAGTTTAAGAGTAAAAAATTATCAAAATAATCATTGCACCGTAAGACACCTGAATCAATTGACATGGAATGCCTCATATAATAAAAATTCGAAGAATTTTTAGAGTATTATATAAGTTGATTTTTGTTACCAATAATTTATACGTATACCCGTGCATGCTTATAAATAAAGTTTATGCATATATTTTTATGTATGCATACCAATCAAATATTAGGATAAAAAAAAAGGTTTCTACAAACGTAATAAGTAAATCCAACTCTGCTTTTAAGACTCCTCTTTTAATTATTCCAAAGAAAATGGATAGTTCTGGGAATAGAAAATGGAGAGTAGTAATCGATTTTTGCGCCCTCAACAAACACATGGTGGTGGATGCATTTCCGCTTCCAAATATTTTAGAAATATTCGATAGTATTGGAAGTGCTTAATATTTCTCTGCCTTTGATTTGGCTAGTGGATTTCATCAGGTTGATACTTATCGGGATGATCGACACAAGACAGCATTTTCTGCAGGTCGAGATCATTATCAATATTACCGTATGCCAATGGGTATTAAAAACGCCCCTGCGACATTTCAACGTCTCTTAACCTATTAACGCCCATGATAAGACAAATGAAAATATCATCAAAATTATTATTGGAAACAGGACTGCGGATCAAATGATGACTTTTGACATCAAAAATTGTTTAAAAAATAATATGTTTATAAAAATTGTTATAAACAAATCGAGAAAATTGATAAAATAATAAAAACTAATAGCGCCATTCGATTCTACGTGAAAAATTACCAAAGGAGTATTATTGATATTCATTTGTTCTTTGTTCATATTTGTATTTTAGAGCTTATTTGCTTCTGGTACACGCATTGTTAATATTTTTAGGTAATTCCTAAATTACGTTTTTTAAACTTTTAATTAGATGTTTTCACAGCTAAACATTTTGATAAATCTCTGGAATTTCTCTTTTTTTCAATGCCTCCTCCTCAAAGAATATCAGATCCAGCAGATCTGATTTGTGATGATGATGTTGGTGATGATGAGGAAATTGTTAATATTGCTTTTATGACTACTGGTCAACAAAAAGTGTTTTAGGCTGTCCAATAGTTTAAAATACTATGTCTCGAAATAAATTTCTTACCATTAAAAAATATTATATTTTACACTGCTCAGGATAAGAATGATGATGATAAAGTATGGAAGGTAAGATATCTCCATGATTGAGGAAGAGGCATTGAAAAAAAGAGAAATTCCAGAGATTTATCAAAATGTTTAGCTGTGAAAACATCAACTTAAAAGTTTAAAAAACGTAATTTAGGAATTACCTAAAAATATTCACAATGCGTGTACCAGAAGCAAATAAGCTCTAAAATACAAATATAAACAAAGAACAAATGAGCGTTTCGGTGCAATAATCGGTCTTACGCGTGAACGCAAGCGCTAATACCAGTCGGGTGGCAGTGATAGGCCCAGAGGCGCTCACTGCCACCCGACTGGTATTAGAGCTTGCGTTCACGCGTAAGACCGATTATTGCACCGAAACGCTCATAATGAACATCAATAATACTCCTAAAGTGATGAAATAAAGCTTTGAAAAAAAACTGATTGAAAGTTTAAAATAAATACGTAATTTGTGTAATCAAATGACGATATAAGTTTCTAAAGATTCATTAATTACATTTATTTGTTTATAACAATTTTTATAAACAAATTATTTTTTAAACAATTTTTGACGTCAAAAGTCATCATTTGATCCGCAGTCCTGTTTCCAATCATAATTTTGATTAAATGTTTAGTTGTGTAATGATGGGCTCAAATAGGTACATGAGTGTGCATTATTATTTGTTTATAACTTATTTACAACAAACTGAGTGAAAATTTTTAAAATGTCATACGTGTTCCTTTGGTAATTTTTCACGTAGAATCGAATGGCGCTATTAGTTTTTATTATTTTATCAATTTTCTCGATTTGTTTATAACAATTTTTATAAACATATTATTTTTTAAACAATTTTTGATGTCAAAAGTCATCATTTGATCCGCAGTCCTGTTTCCAATAATAATTTTGATGATATTTTCATTTGTCTTATCATGGGCGTTAATAGGTTAAGAGACGTTGAAATGTCGCAGGGGCGTTTTTAATACCCATTGGCATACGGTAATATTGATAATGATCTCGACCTGCAGAAAATGCTGTCTTGTGTCGATCATCCCGATAAGTATCAACCTGATGAAATCCACTAGCCAAATCAAAGGCAGAGAAATATTAAGCATTTCCAATTCTATCGAATATTTCTAAAATATTTGGAAGCGGAAATGCATCCCCCACTATGTGTTTGTTGAGGGCGCGATAATCGATTACTACTCTCCATTTTCTATTCCCAGAATTATCCATTTCAAGAGGAGACTTGAAAGCAGAGTTGGATTTACTTGTTACGTTTGTAGAAACCTTTTTTTTATCCTAATATTTGATTGGTATGCATACATAAAAATATATGCATAAACTTTATTTATAAGCCTACACTTGAAAATTTTATATTATAATTGTGACTATGCATAGAACAAAAATCAACTTATATAATACTCTAATAATTCTTCGAATTTTTATTATATGAGGCATTCCATGTCAAGTGATCCAGGTGTCTTACGGTGCAATGTTTATTTTGATAAGTATATTTAAGTATATTTAATAGTTTAAGAGTAAAAAAATAATCGAAATAAGCATTGTACTGAAAAACCCAAAAATTTAACCCCCTCTCCCTCGAAAAATATTTGAGTAGGTAAAAAAATATTTTTACGAAAAATTACTATCTATGAGTACTACAAAAGCCCAAAGTTTTGCTACGATTGGAGAAAAATTTTTCTCCCCCTGGATCACTTGACATGGAATGCCTCATATAAGAACGACTCTAAAGAGGGATATCCAACCTATAGTGACCCCACTCAAACCAAAGTTCAATAACCTAGGGCCTGTTCAGTTATATTTTATTGGTTAACTAAAATAGCTCGGCTCTAGATTGTTCTGGAAGACGACATACATTTTTCTAAACATCCATATTGGCTCCTCATTACTTTGCGCCCTTTTTCCGCAAGTGGGGACTATTACATAAAAGCCGAAAGCCCTCTTCTAAACCGTCATTTCTTTCCGTTCTCTTACCGAAGTAACCAAAGATTTTGTCCCATCAGGCAGATGTCCTTTTGAATTTTTTTGTAACCGTATAAAAGACATAGTCTGTTAAATTATTTATGCCGTCGAATTCTGTATTTAACACGAGTTCTTAGAAGACGAGATATTCAAAATAATCAGGGTCTTGATGTAAAGCTTTGACTTTCAATAGGGTTTTCGATTGTCACGGATCGTTCTAATCATGGGCTCTAGATTACGATTACGAAAACAACAAACCCAACGACGCAAACCAACTGACGATGATCCATCTTCCTCCGATGAATCTACTCTGTTGGATGAAGAAAGTTCAGATGCTCCAGTATTTCGATCTTCGAAAAGTATTCTTCCAGCTTTAGTAACGGGTAACGGGTAACGGAAACTCTAGATCAACCGCAGGAATTGGAGTATGGTTTGAATAAAATCATCTCTTAAATGTCTCTCAGCTTGCAACCGGAAGACAAACAAATAACAACGCTGAAATTAAAGCAGCTATAGTAGCTCTAAGGAGAGTCCAGGAAGCAGGTATTAAACGACTAAAACTTTTCACTGATTCAAAGTTTTTAATCGATAGTATGACTCAATGGCTTCTACGATGGAAGGCCAATGATTGGAAAACTACCTCTAATAAACCTGTACAAAATCAGATCGAATTTTAACAATTAGAAGGAGTTTTTAAATCGATAGACGTAATCTTCAAACATGTGCCCAGCCATCAAGGAATATTGGGGAACGATAAGGCTGATCAGCTGGCAACGCAAGCCATCGAAGCTGCTACATCTGGTGAAATTTTGAATCGAAATTATGGGTCATCAATAGAAAATGCATCAGAATTAGTCCAAGTAGCCTCAGCAATACTAGATGAATCAAGTTCTGAAGAAAACGTTCAGCAACCTGAAAAAGAAAATGTTAGAACAGAACTTGAAAAATCAATAAATAAATTTAATGAAAATATGAATCGATCTTACCACTAGATCGTTGACTTGGGATCACGAAGGTATGAATAAAGATGTTTCACACAGAAATTGTATTTTAGAAGGCGAATCAGACGAAGAAGTTCTAAAAGAATTAAAAGACAATGATCCATGCGGTGATTATGACGATGATGTGTTTTTTTCTCGTATCTCTAATTTTTTAAAATCTCATGAAAATCAATCTGCAACTAATTACAATTCCTCTCTACTAACGAATGAAACAGGCGAAGTAGACAATGGTTCATAATTACCTAAATTCCTAAAGAAAAATCAATGTACTGTATAAGGAAAATGTGTATCCTCCCAAACTCCAACTATTATGATTTATCCCTATGCCCATTCTACTTCTTACGTAAATCCTATAAACAAAGAAAATTATCAACAACCCGAAACAATAAACCAGTCCAACTCTCAAACATCCTTTTGGACCAGGTAGCTGATCAAGACGAAGGACCATGTTCCCCTAGATTAATTAAAGATACTCTTATAATAAATAAATGGAGAGAACTTATAACAGCGAAAAGAGACAACTATGGTCATTTTATCGCTGAAGATTGTGAGCCTTGCGATTCAATCAGCAAACTACTGATGGCAACCGGAAATATTTATCTCAAGGATCTTAAAGAAAAAAACCTAGGGTAGGTCAAATATTGATTACACCACGAGGACAATACAACACTTATTCTTAGGTTTACTTTATCAACGATATTGTTACTTTTATATTAAAAATTAAAAATAATATAACGTGGTTTGAGAACGAGCGATGTACTTTCGGAAGTCGCTAGCAATTTTCTCGCAAGATGGTAAGTCTTGCAAAAATTATTTATTTGTGAGTTCGTTACTGCTTCAGCTCTATTTAAGATGTTATAACGTTATTCTCAATTTAGAAGGACAGAAGAAAATATAGATTAAGAGTATAAGAATCTTTTATTATAAAGAAAGTTATAGTTATAAAGGTAGGTATAAAATAGGTATTCTTACCAAGTAGTTACAGTTGTTGTATCAGTTTAGATAATACACAAATACTTAATACTACTTTTAAATATTTTATTTGAAAGGCAAGAAAATGACAATTTGGAAGAGGGCTTTCCGGCTTTTATGTAATAGTCCCCACTTGCGGAAAAAGGGCGCAAAGTAATGAGTAGCCAATACGGATGTTTAGAAAAATGTATGTCGTCTTCCAGACCAATCTGGAGCTGAGCTATTTTAGTTAACCAATCAAATTTAACTGAACAGGCCCTAGGTTATTGAACTTTGGTTTGAGTGGGGTCACTATACGTTGGATATCCCTCTTTAGAGACGTTCTGATATAATAAGAATTCGAAGAATTATTAAAGTATTATATAAGTTGATTTTTTTGTTACTAACAATTCATATGTATACTCATGCATAGTCATAATGTTAATATAAAATTAATAATATAAATTCATAATATAACAATAACTCATACATGTGTTTTAATATGAATACAAATTTTGTTGGCGGAGAATCTATTTATAATTAATGTTCACACATATAACTGTGTAGTGATAACAATATAGTTAATTATACACTTGTCATATGATCATCTAATTGTTTAAACAATTACAATTTTGGTTTGGTCTTAAAATCTCCTATAATTATGTTAAAGTCAATTAGAGAACATGTAAATAAGATGAGTAATACTCTGAGGTCAACAAGAGTTATCAAGCATTCTTTCACGTTTCTCTTATTCTCTACCGGCGCTACGAGTTTCATATCATTTAGAGTGTCAATTTCTGATCATTTCTACTGCACGTTCTACTGAGTAATGCTTAATACTCCTGATGTTGACAAGTGTATGCTCATAAATACAGTTTATGCATATATTTTTATGCATAAATAACAAGCAAATATTAAGATTTAAATAATAAAAAAAAGGTTACTACAAACGTAACAATAATTTGGAAAACTTGTTACAAGTATGTTTCGTGGTGGAGATGCTACCATTATTCTTTGCCACGGAAAAATTGAAGTTCCTCCCTTAGAAACTAGACAAGATATCCTTGATGAATTTCATAAAAGTCTTATTAGCACGGTGGTCCGGAAGGCGGAAAGTTCCGAGCAAAAATGACGACAAAATTGACAAACGGGAATGTTTTAAGGATAGTTAGAGTATTATAAATCCGTTTGATTTAAAATCCTATCTGATCATTTAAGCGAGATATCGTAAAATCAATCCTAAATGTGCAAAGGACCCCCAACTTTCACTATTGAATTTGGGTCTCAGCCAATTTTTTTGTCACTTTGCAGATTTGTAGATTTGATCTTCTGAACCAAAAATGTATAGGACAAAACTCAAAATAATGACCAGTTTTTGAGATACAGACAGTCAAAGATAAAAAAAATTAAATAATGTGTAGGGTTATTTGGGGTACATGTAAACGGTTTATCTATTTTTTACGAAAAACATCAGTTTTTTTGTTAAAAGGTAAAATGGACGGATTTTTTTTGCATGAACTCGTTACTAGAGCTCCCTATAAAAATTTTATGAAGTTCAAAAAAATATTGATGCACCTGAATCGTCTACAACTGACTGTTTACATTTACCCCGAGATTTTGAAATTTGCCTAAAATTTGGGGTAAATGTAAACACCTTTGTAGTTAAGCGAGGTTTAAGAAACAAGTTATTTCAAGCATACTACTGTCTTAAGGGATGGAAAAACTGAAAAAAAATTATTCGTAGACGTATAGTAAATCAACCAATTGACTGATAATGTATCATGTAAAATTAACAATCAACCATTACAAAATTAGTAATGTAAAAACTTGAATAACTTGAACAATTTATAATAGATTTTCATTCAACTTGGTAAAAAGAAGTTTTTAAGGTTGCTGAATAAGTCTAAAATCGGATTTTTAAATTTGAAAATGTCGTATCTAATAGTTTATTCAATTATTTTCTTTTAAAACGTAAACACTTAATTATTTATTAACTAAATTGACGAAAATCAAAAACTTTTTTGCATTAAAAGATAACTTACACTAGGGCATTGCCAATTATCAAAATAAAATATTGGCAATAGTCAGAACATCTTGTAGGTGAAACATCTACTGTTTACATTTACCCCAAATGACCCTATTAGTTGTTCAAGAATATTTTATTGACAAAAATCAATTGAATTCGCTTGAAACTGGTTACTCGAGGGTTTCTAAGGTCGTTGATAACGAATATGATGTTGGATTTTCAAAATTCAAAATGGCGACTCCAATATGGCGGACATATTTTAGAAAAGTCAATTAAATTGGCTTGAAACTGATTACTCGGAGGTTTTTAAGCCCCGAGTTACATTGGTAAAAACACACTTAGGTAGAGACAAAAATAGACAAAGAGTGGGGAAGAATCAAATAGCTTAATAAAATGTTAGAAAGAAACGTAGAAAGATAAACAGATAGTTATAACATAAGGTGACAAGTATCCTAGAATTCGGTCATTGTTATTGTTCGGCTCTTCATTGTGCTCATTTATTTAAAAATAAATAAACGTTTGATGTGTAGTTGCGTTTCTGAAGCGAGAATATGTTCTAATTCTCAGAAAGACGGGTTCATTTAAGTGTTCATTGAACTGGAATTCTTCGTCGTTTTCTCTTTCCACTTTATCTTGAATATAAGAAGGTGCTAAACTGATTTAGTACACTCCGATCATTAGTTCTTTAATATTGTCCACACTTAAAATTGGGAATTCTACTGCATGGTTGCGATTTTTATTGGGCATTTCGCATTCGGAGGTTATCCAGTTCCACTCGGGTTTGAACAGCGTTAGGTGTTTGTGATTGCACTAACATTCGTCTAGCAAGCTCAACAGTAGCACCTTCCATATAAATCAGTGGATGAAAACGATTTAAAATAGCTCCTACTATACAATAAAAATATTTAAGATTTTTTGCATGACAGATGCTAATGGTTCCAGCGAGGAACTTAAAAACTAATCGAAAGTGTGCATTTCTACCTTCCACGATCCATCGACTCTTCGTAACCAAACGAGACCTCATATCGCGATATCCTCTATCAACTAGCAATATATCACCGTTTTGACACCACTCTCTTAATGTATCGACATTACTTTCAAATTGTTGTCGCAAGATCTCAGCATCATTATTTCTAGCATCAGAGAAGTGTGGTCCGAAAATTGACAAAATATAGCCGTCAGGAGCCACCAACATGGTGGGTTTTAATAAATGTTTCCCTTTGTGAAGGGAATATGATTGACGCAGTACCCGAAAGTTTGTACTTTTCTGCATATACGCGTATGTTGTATCAATGGCAATAATAGCTTAAGGTTCATTCGGTTGAGGGTTGTATAAAGCATTAACGAAATCAGTAACATGCCTACCTATAAACTCCTGGCGGGTTATTGATCTGATGCCAATATTTTCGGGAACAAACCTTAACATTAATGACTTTCTTACGTTATCTACTATCAAACTCACACATTGCCTGGTTGAGTAATCAAAGATAAGCTTCAGAAAGTCATCAGTCAATCCTTGTCTTAATTTACATAAGAAAGTCAATAAATGTTTTATATAATGTTTCTCATGTTTCCGTGTTGTATGACTGAATCACAAAATGTATACAGTTCTTCAAACTGAACCTTTGTGATAGGAGCAATGCACGCAAATTCTTCATCACTTAAATTATTTTCATCTGAAAGTCTATTTTTTTACACTCTATTCTCAAAAACTGCAGAAATAATACAAGAGTACGTCCGTTAATGTTGCAAGGTCTATTGATGGAACGTTAAGCTGGCAGTAAAATATTAAAGAAGATGCCATTTTTATCTAAATGATATGGACACGCTCTAACATTTTTAGGCATGAAAATGTCTCTTTCTACAAAGACTTTTACCCTACAGTTTACAGATAGTCTAACCACGTTATCATTTTGGTTACAAATGACACAAGAACTGCTAGCTGTTTGAGATAAAACATTTAATCACAGACAATTAGGATCCTCATTAACTTGTGCTATTTCATTTGAAATTGACATATAGCATTGGAAGCATAATCTGGAATTATCATTTACCTGAAGCGCAGGATGATTGAGTTGATCTCTTCTTATTATGGCAATCTGGCGCCTATTAATATTTTCATCACCGACCATTAATCGCATTTGTTGCCTTCTAAATTCGGCATTACACGTATAACACGTCAAACGGACTCTGAACGCCATTTTGAAAAACTAAAATAGTCATTAATTATTCACAAAAACGTTTTAACTATAATAATATAAAAAACAGTAAAAAAATAGCACAAAACTTGTTTGATAGTTTACCATGGTAAAAGTAGATATAAAGAAAGATACTTTAATCGTTAAGAAAGAACAAAAGGCAGTTGGAAAAAATAAAGGAATAAAGGCAAATGAAAACAATTGCAAAAAAAACTCAAAAAGAACAGAGAATTCTCTATTGGAACAGAGGATATGACTATTATACTTCGCGTAGAATTGAATACGGATATATATTGAAACTTACAGCACTCATAGCTTGTCAAAATCACTAAGAAACAAATGAAGGTCAACGCTGCGAGAAAAACAAGTGAAGTCAACATCGTAAGAAAACAGCTAAGTTTCACCTCCTTGTTCGAGTCTTCTTGAGATTTCATTTACTTTTTTTTCGTTTCACATATATTTGATCTTGTTTTGCATTATTTACAACTGCTACTTTTTCTTTCCTAACTATTAAAGTATCTTTCTTTATAGTTACTTTTACCAAGGTAAACTCAAAAACAAAAAACATGTTTTGTGCGCTTTTTTTACTGTTTTTATATTATTATAGTTAAAACGTTTTTATGAATAACTGATGAATTTTGCAGTTTTTTAAAATGGCGTTTAGAATCCATTTGGAGGATTCAAGACAACAAATACGATTAACGTTCGAGGATAAAAAAATATTATTAGGCACCAGTTTGCCATAACAAGAGATTAATTCAACTATTCTGCACTTCAGATAAATAAGCATTCCAGATTATGCTTCAAATGCTATTTGTCAGTTTCAAACGAAATAGCGCAAGGTAATCAAATGAGGATCCTCATTATTTTTAATTAAATGTTTTATCTCAAGTAGCTTTTCATGTACTTTTTCCATAGATTCTTTGATGGTAAAATCCTAACAGAGGGGCCTATTAATTGCTCGAGTCCGTCTGAATATTAGGCGGAGTCAACTCTGATACTCAGGTGGATTTCTTATAGTTTTCGCTAGTAAGTGTCTACTCCATGCATTATTCGAAACAGATTTCTCTCCGTGTAACTACTCTTGCGTCATTACTAACCAAAATAATAACGTGGTTAGACTATCTATAGTGCATTTATGGCGTAACGACATTATTTTGATAAAAATTGCATCTTTTTACTGTTTTACTACCAACTTAGAAACATGAAAAACATTGCAAATAACATTTATTGACTTCCTTATGTAAGTTAAGACAAGGATTGCCTGATGACTTTAAGAAACTTATCTCTTATTACCCAAGCATACAATATATAAGTTTAATAATAAATAACAAGATTGGTTTTCGAAAATTTCCAGGAGTATATCGATCATTATGTTACTGATGACATCTTGTGATTCCTGGATTATGCACGACATCAATGAAATGTAAAATACCAAGAAACAACACTTATGAACAATATCTTAATTGCAGCAGAATATAAAAAAACACTTGAACTAGTAAATCACTAACTTATCTTGACTTAAACTAGTAAATCACCCCCTGATGTTCCCTTCAACGGCTGAATCGCATACTAATTCTTTAAACTGCTGAATTATTTTTTGATCTTGCCTTAAACTGCTTTATCACCTTATGTTATAACTATCTGTATATCTTTCTACGTTTCTTTTTAACATTTTATTAAGCTATTTGATTCTTCCCCTCTCTTTATCTCTACATAAGTGTGTTTTTACCAATGTAACATCATATTCGTTATCAGCGACCTTAAAAATCCCCGAGTAACCAGTTTCAAGCGAATTCAATTGATTTTTGTCAATAAATAATATTCTTAAACAACTAATACACATTATTTGATTTTTTTTAACTTTGACCGTCTGTATCTCAAAAACTGGTCATTATTTTGAGTTTTGTCCTATACATTTTTTGTACAGAAAGTCAAAAACTACAAATCTGCAAAGTTACAAAAAAATTGGCTGAGAGCCAAATTCGATAGTACAAGTGCGGGGTTCTTTAGACCTAATTTTTTTAAATTTCAACTTAACAGAAAGGATTGGTACGAATATTAGCATATATGTATTACAAAGTGTAAATAAACAAATAATATTATTATCTGTTACTTTTTAATATTTAATTCACTTGTATAAAAAAATGCGAAGAAGTCAACATTAAAAGTTAGCAATGAAACTACTTTATTTTAAATAAGAAATAAATTAAAATATAAATAAATATAAATTATAAATTACTACAGTAGAACCTCGATAAGTCGAACCTCGTTAAGTCGAATTCCTCAGTAAATCGAAAAAATAGAATTTCCCTCCCATTGAAGCCTTAAATACTCAATATCTCGAATTATTAACTCGGTAAGTCCAATTTTGTATATAAGAACGTGAAAAGTTTAATTCTTCAAACTCAAAGCTATAATTATCTCATTATTATATTTTTATCAAGTTTATTTTTTAACTTAAATTATTAAATTTTTGTATCTTATAATTATTACTTCAAGACATTTCAGTCGAATTTATAAATTATATTACTCTACAAGACGAAAAATGTACATTATAATTATGCCTCTGTAAGTCGAATTTGTGATCAATAAAACCTTTATATCTCGAAATCCTCGTTAAGTTGAAAACTCATTAATTCGGAGTTTTTAGCGTTCCACTTGAATTTCGACTTATCGAAATTTTTTTTTGTGTCACGCACAAAAAAATCCATCAGTAATCTTTTTATTCAAAAATAACAACAGTAATTTTATTCAATAACAAAGAATATTTAAAAATCAAATTTTATTTTCGTAAACAAAATATTCAAACGCGTTGGGAAGAAAACTCTACTACTGCCCTCAATAATCTTTTTGAATATGTTTCCAGGTTCTCAAAAAAGAATGGTGGACACTTTCGCCTGCTTGCTTGGACCAACTTCCTAAGCCATCAGTAGGGGGATTACGATTGAAGACGGCGCTATATAGCTCAATTATTTATATTAAAACAAAAGAGAAATTTTCGTAGCGCTATGAGTTAGCGAATTGACAAGAATTTTCTGTCAAATCGCTACTATTTTGTCTGAGAATGATGATAGCATAGAGATCGCATAGAGACAGTTATAGATGCAGTACTTATAGATGTTTTAAGATTCGAGAATAAAAAACTAATTACTATCAACTAAAACAATTAACCCTTTCGTGTGTATATAAAATATTATATATTGAAAATTCAAAATGGCGCATAATTTAATTTTTATAACTTTTATTAAATTAGCTTCACACTTTTCACCCGGGGTTTGCGAGGTCACGAATTACAAATCTATTATTAAATTGTTAAAACTTAAAAGTGGCATATCTAAAATGTCGGACAAGTTTTTATAATTTTATAAACATTTTAAAATTCATAATGGCACATTCAATATGACAACATGTAGGATAATAAATAAAAAATAAGTGATTAAAGCATACGTAATGCGCCTACATCTTAGGGTTTCGTGGCCTAAAAAAATACAAAAAATTAATAAATAATATAATTAATTTTAATACCGTGGAAAAAAAAAATTCGAGAAGAGGGGGATTAAAGGCCACCCGTGGTACACAAACGGCCGTATTTTATGGCGCGCTCTGTTCTCACATCTTGTGTACATACTTCTCAGTCATGCCGACCTTCGGGATTAATTCTACATTATTAGCAATTTATAATTTATTATTTAAATCGCAATTTACGCAAAAAATTTTTTTTTATTTTTTTAAAAATGTTTGGAGGAACATAACCTTAAATATAAAAAATGGTCGAAAATATCATTTTTTTATTTAAGAATTTTCCTTTAACTATTAAAATACAATAACTATCTTATAGATTAATTAAAAACACATTTCTTAAAGCAAGATTTATTTATTTATTTTTTAATTTTAATATAATATAAAACTAACAGCTTATTCGATGAATAATATTGAAAATACTAGCATAGGATACGCGCGCTGAAGCGCGCGTTCACATTCTATTTCAATTGTTAAAAGAATACAATTATGATCACGAATTGAAATTAATATTTATATTCTCATTCATTTTTATTATTGAATTAAAAAAAGTAGTCAATTGTACCAAAACAATTATTATCGCAGTGTTTCTAATTTTTACAAGTAAAATCAACTTATGTCAGTACGTAGTATACACATATCTTAACAACAATTATCATTAAATGGAAATTATAAAGATTTATATTATTTATTTCCAAAAAATTAGAATTTTATTATAATAATTTATATCATTTATTTCCAAAAAATCATAAATTTATTGAAAGTCCGTATTGAAAAATTAGGAAAATAAATTATTCAAATTTTTTTACCTTTTTCTCAATACAATTTATCATTCTGTAATATAATTTAAAAAAAATTTATAATAAATAAAGAAAATATATTATTTTGGATTAACAACCAAAATTTTGTTACAAAACTCTAATTTTTTTTGTTTAAAAAGTGAAAGATAAGATAATTTCTCTATCTCAATGAGAATTATTTTGAAAATATTCAAATTTTTCATTAAAAATAGAAAAAAAAGTTTACAGATTTTCTATTTTATAAATTTTCATCATTTTCACCTCATTTTAAAAATTGACACAACACCTTATCGTTCGTTCAAAGAAAAAAAACTTCAATCCAGACTTGAAAATAAAAATTCAATGAAAATCAGGTTAAGTTCATATAATTTTTCATATTTATTAAATAATTAATGAGTAGAGTGCCCAAGGAAATTTCAATTGAATTAAATGTATAATTTTGAAAGAAATCAAGTTTAAAATGATTTGTTAAAATTTTATTTTCTCCACAAAAGATATAAGTAAAAAAAATATGTTTTTCATACTGTGCAAATTCAAAAAAATACTAATTTTACTGTTCTGGTGAATTATTTTTAAACAATTTTTTATTACTTAGATGAATATAGCAAATATACGTATTTTAAAATAAAAATCAGTTTTTATATTTCTATTTTTTATGATTTATATAGAGTTTTTCGAAAAATGGGCTACGTTAGACTGCATAACCAGTTAAAAATTGAAAAAAAATTATTTAAAAGAATGTATAATGTATTTAGTGAAATAAACCACTAAAAGATAACCTACTTTTACTAAAGAATATTATATATTAATTACAGAATTCTTTTAAATTTTTGAGCAACCAGCTCTAGTCGATTTTCGCTGGAATGACCCAGAATACAATTAATAGTTAATTTAAGCTATACAATTTTTATTATTATTTATTTTCAGTATTAAATTTTAAAAAGAAGTTACAAAAAAATAGTAAATATTTAATTTAATAATTATTTTTTTGAATTATTAAAATATAAATAAGACTTCAATTCAACTCATATTATTATAAAAATAATTAATTCTTATTATTTATTAATCGATATTTATTTTAAAAATTGTGATAAATAAATAGAAAATGATGAAAAAAATACTACAAATTTTGTAAAAACAATATGATTGTCAAAATTAATTACAAAATGAAAGTTTTTTAAAAAAAATATTGATGGAGAAATATAAATAGTTCAAAATACTTTATTTTTTATTCGATTTTAAATAAAGAAAAAGAAATTATGCAAATTTTTTTATTGATTTTTAGATGAAACTTAAAATAAATTCATTTTTAGATGCTACAAAATTAAATCTGATTAACGAAATTCTTTAAATGAAATTAAACATTTTGTTTTTAATAAAAAAATGTGAATTGTGAATAGACATTATTATTAGATTATTATATTAGGGGAGAGTGGAGCAAACCGGACCCCTCTCAATATTTCCAAAATGGCGAAATTGTCAAAAGTGCTATTTAGAAATTTGAAACAACCTTTTGTAGTATACCTTATTTTTTCAATTTGACATTTTTTACTTTTGTTTGTGTTAGGTATGAAATTAATTAATTATTAATTAACAAATAATTCTTATTTCAATAAAATCTACTTTACTCATATATATTTCTGATAAACTAAAGAATTAGATTAAAATTTAATTATCCCCAAAATATACGTATTTGCCCTTCAGAATAAAATATTTAAGGTAGTGGATCCCTTTCTTAAGTCCACTATTATTCAGCAGCTCCGGTTAGACGGTATTTACTCAAATATATAAAAAAACGATATATTGTAATAGGTGTTAAATTTCAATGAAACACTTCACTTGTGAATAAAATAATATATAGTTTATTATTAATAGTTGTATATGTTATTAAAAGAATGTTTAATTTTGTTCTATGTTTTTGTTATTAATTATCAATTACAAAATTAGATGTATAGTATTTTTACACAATAATATGTGAGAACGAAATAGTTCTATGAATGTAAAAGTGTGATGTGAGAGACAAAGTTCAACAACTCACCGAAATGATAATATTTTATGTAACTCGATACCCACAAATCTCTGATTACTCCTTCAGGTGGAATCTTTTGGTTTGCACCTGTTTGAGATTGTGTTTACACTTTGTCAAATTAATTTCCTTGATTTCCTTATTAATTCAGATACTTTTCACATATATATATATATATATATATTTATATCTTTTAAAACAATTTCACTTGAAATGAATATTCTCTTTTCTTTATTCACCGACCGAATATAATTGAACAAAATATTTTTAAAACTCGGGTTCACCGGACTTAAAAATATTTTCAATTGATTTATTTTTATTATACTTTAAACTCACTTTCTTTTAAATAATTACTTTTATATCAACTTAAACACGTCAAATAATATAAAAAATAAACTCAAAATCTCGATTAAAAACAGAATACAATATTCTTTAAAAACTTTATGAAAAAAAATATATATATATATATACTAGGGAATTTCGAATTGGCCGATTCGAATCGAAAGTAAATTCGAATCGAGCTAGCTAATTCGAATTTCGAATTGGCCGATTCGAATCGAAAGTAAATTCGAATCGAGCTAGCAAATTCGAAACTTCGAATTCGAATTTCGAATTGGCCGATTCGAATCGAACTATACTAATTCGAAATACTTTTAATGTGTCAATTTTACAATTTTCTATAAATTTACTACTTTGAAAGTAGGTAATATTTTTGTCTTTTTATTACCTACTTTCAGAGTAGTAAATTTACAGAAAATTGTAAACTTGACACATTAAAAGTATTAATTTTACAGACGGAATTTTAAATTCACTACTTTTAAAGACGTATTATTTTATAAGTTTCTATAAAATTCTAAATAAAACTGTAAATCTACAAAAAAAAAATTTACAGTGCATCTATCTAGTACTTAGAAAAAAAATGTCAATATATTTTTTATTAATTCTATAATTCTAATATATAAATAACATACAAATACCAATAATGTGTTAAAATAAGGTGTCTCTAATAATTAAAAATAACCGAGTGATACAATCATTATCAATTCAATTATTTTTTGCAAGAATTTTTAACTAAAATTCTTTTTTAAATCGATTGTTCTTTGAGAATTTTCAAATCCATTACTTTACAATATTCAATTTTACGAAATTTCAAGTATTCCTAAATTCTTCAATTAAATAAATATTAGAAAATAAAAACTTAAATTAATATTTGCAAAATTCAATTAAACTTATTCAAAATTGAATTGTTTTTAAAAATTCACGCTATATTGCTTTTAATATTTAATTGTAATCTAAATTTTTAACTGAAATTCATTTTTAAATCAATTTTTATAAGATAATTCTAAAATTTTTTTAAGAATAATGACATTTTTCAAGAAATTCGATTAAAATTGTATTAAAAATAATTCAATTTTTGCAAAGAATTAATAAAAAAAATTATTTAAAAGGATTTATTAAAATTGTAGAAGATAACTAATTTCTTATTAGATATACTCTATAACGAATTAAAAAATGAATTTTTTCGTGGAATTTTTTGAAAATAATTAAATTTTTTGGGAGTATTTATTAAAATTTTAGAAAATAATTGTATTTATTCGTAAAATGTTATTAAAATTTTTTTTAAAAATAATTTAATTTTACGAAGATTGATATTATTTAGGAAAATAATTGAATTCTTGCAAAGAATTTAAATATTTCCAATATGTTCGATATTTAATATTTTCAATCTTTCCGAAAATTCAAATACATACACAAACAAGATTCAAAATTATAAATTAAAATTTCCCAAAAAAATGATTTTTTTAAATTATCAAAAAATATCTCCAATTGTTCTTGAAACATTAAATTTATTTATATATTAAAAATTGTGCAAAAGATTTGCAAAATGTGTTTTTTTCCTTATGTAATAGAAACAATAAGCGAAATATTTCCTTCACTTTCAACAAGTTTCTAAGTACTAGATAGCTATATTATGAATACCAGCCTACTAATTTTAGGTTAGGATTTCTGTCAAAATAATTATGCTAATTAAATAACCGAGTTAAGCTGTGCAATTCGAAATTCCGAAATCGAATTTCAAATTGGCCGACTCGACTCGATTTATTTTCGATTCGAATCAGCCAATTCGAAATTCGAACTCGGAGTTTCGAATTAGCTAGTTCGATTCGAATTTACTTTCGATTCGAATCGGCCAATTCGAAATTCGAATTCGAAGTTTCGAATTAGCTAGTTCGATTCGAATTTACTTTCGATTCGAATCGGCCAATTCGAAATTCGAATTCGAAGTTTCGAATTTGCCTGCTCGATTCGAATTTACTTTCGATTCGAATCGGCCAATTCGAAACTTCGAAACTTCGAATTAGCTAGTTCGATTCGAATTTCTGTCGATTCGAATTTTGCACACCTCTAATTAATAAGTTTCATTTCGAAATATAGGTGTTGTCCGTGGCCTTTCGTAATAATTCTATAAAATTGATATCTCCAAACAATAATTAAACCAAAGAAATTTAACTGGTTATTAATTTAATAGAATTAAAATCAATAATCTTATATCTATGCTGAGTTGTTTTGTTTGTCCTTTAGTGTTTGTTTTCTTTTTGTGTGTACTTAACCTAATTGCACAATTCCAAATACGTAACAGTTTGTGCAACGCTGAAAGCAAAAGGTTTTTTTAAAAAAATTTTCTACACTTTTCCGAATTTTTTTTAAGGAAATTCTGAGGAAATTGTGTAATATTTCCAAATATTAGGTCTTGGGCTTTAAAGGTACACATAAAAATATATATATACAATGAAAAATAATTGTCTTCCAATGAGAATTGGATCCTTTAATATTGTTTCTCTGATAATGACCCACATTTATATTTTTTTATTAAAAAAATATTTATTTAATTAAAATTCAATCCTGAATTATTATTGTCATTACTACAACCATTGTTTACATGATTCTTTATATTTTTTATTATTGTAGATTATGTAAATGCAATATAATAAATAAAAAACCAAATGGTTCGGTTTGCCCCATGTGGGGTCCGGTTTACCCCAGGGAGTGGAGCAAATCGGCCCTTTGGACAATTTTTTTAAGTTAACATAGTTACTAAACAATAAATGATGAGGTATAGGTGTCTCTAGGAAAAAGTTGCGCAATTAAATGATCTTTTAAACAACCAACAGGGCATTGAAAAATGAAATCGGTTGATTCGCTTAGTCACAAGATTTAAAAAAACGTTACGGGATCCCGTTTGCCCTACTCTCCCCTATTATATATCTATTATCATTAGAATGAGAAAATACTTGAGCGTTTTTTTAGCTAGTAAAATATAAAATATCTTTATATACATAAAAGAATAAGAATTGTAATTATGAAATACACAAATTCTTCCTACACATTTTTTTAATTAATTTAAAATGGAAAAAACAATTGTTAAAAATTGTAATAAAAAAGCAAAAATTTAACAACTGTTTATTTAAAAAAAATAAACAACAAATAATTATTAAATTTAAAAATAAATATTATGAAAATTTCTTCCCTTATTTTATAAAAACAATATCTTTTAACCTTCTTTCTTCTTAAACAATAAAAATTTTGATATTGACAAATCGAAAAGCTGTATAATTTCGATCTGTCAAGCAAAGTGTTTCGAAAAAGAAAAATAACAAAAGCATTTACAAAAACTAACTTCAAACTGCAGACCGAATGAATGAAAAATACCAAGATTATTCCTTAATTAAGTAAAGAACACAAAAAGAAAATTAATTGTATTCAGTTAAGAATAAAAAAATATATCAAATAAGAAAAATATTATATTTTATTCTTTTTTCTACTCTGTCACAGAGAAATGAAAAATTATCTACCAATAAGGAAACATTACGTCCATTGGTGTTTTCACTTAAATGTAAAAGTCCCCACTTCTAACTCCCCTACCATTCTTTTACTCACTCCTTCTATCTGTCACTGAGAATACAGAAAACCATGATGCCCAAACCAAAAAAAGTAGGCGTTACTTTCTTAACTATTCACCTCTCTCTCGCTCCTACTCTAAACTGAAAGAAAAGACGATACTTCTTACTCCTTCTCTGTATCATGCTTTCTCTCTCATATACTCTAACAAACTTCTCTCTCCAACTCTTTTCTGTCATCAAGAGCACAGCAGGAGGGCGGACGGAATTCTTGCGGACAGAATGAATGAAAGAATACGGAGATTAATATAGATAATATTAAGAGTACTAGAGCGTAAAGTTTTAGAAATAATTAAATTTTGAAAAGGTTTCAGATTCAAATATTTGAAAATTGGAATTTTTTATATTTTTAACTAAGTAACAATTCTGGGAAATTAATAAATTTTTTTTTTGAGAAATTTTAATTGCGATTTTTTTATATTATTTGAAGTTTTTATTTTCTAATACATATTTAATTGAAGAATTTACAAATAATTAAAAAATCGAAGATTGTTAAGAAATAGATTTGAAAATTGTCAAAGAACCCTTTCGAAAATTATTAAAAATAATCGACTTTAAGAAGAACCTTAGTTAAAAATGCTTGAAAACAATAATTGAATTGATAATGATTTTATCACTCTATCTTTAATTATTATAAAACATGAAGAAATCGATCGCTCGATCAGTAATATAGTGCCGTAGATACGCCAGCCTGAACGTGCCTAATCAAGCCTAATATCGTTCAGGAAATCTAAAATAAAATTACAGTGTTTTAAAATTAGCCAAATATATTCAATTCGACTAAAATATAAACTATTTTTAAAGTATTTCGATGTAATCGTAAATTGGGTTAGTTTTATCTTTTTTAAAACAATGCAGGTAAATAACTTAAAAGAAAACTAGCAAATTTAAAGGAAAAGGCTTCAAAGATAAAAATAAATTTTGTTTCCCATTTATAAACTTTAGGGCGCAATTAAATATGCTTTTTTTTAAATTATACAAATCTCACACCCTCATTTTATATTACCATCAAGATATTCCGTTAAATTTTATTTCCACATCCAGTTATTTATTAAAGGAAGGCTTCGGAGATTAGAGTAATTTAGTTGCTACGTAATTAAGTTGAACAATTGTTTAATTTTCTTTTAACATGATAAATAAGTGTTACGTTTTCATCATGGAAATAGATAATAATTATTAAAGGGTAGATTTTATTAAATTAATGGAGACATGAAAATGGCACTCTCAGAAGAATCACCCATCGATCAGTCCGAGTCTTATAATAGTTGAAATGTTGGACTGATAAAGCCATCATTTCATACAATAAGATTATTGCTATTGAAACTTACTCAAAAATTTCCCTCATTATCCCAATTTAACTTGCCCAAACAACGCGCGCTAATGTTTGTTGTTTCATCGACATTGAAAATTCAATTACTCAGAAGAATTCTACTCGAAGCCACTATTTTCTAAATATATTCAGGAAAGTCGGAAAAAAGTACGAAAACCTTGTTAAAGTACAGAAACAATATTTAACTTCGAAAATTCATAAGAAAATCCTGAATGTTATGTTCCTCATCATTGAAAGATTTTCGATCGAACCTTACGGATTTTGAAGATAATTTAGGTTTATGGTAAACCTTTACTATCTCAAATTCTTATCAAATTTGTTATATCTTTAATATACATTTCTTTGATTCCCGTGTAGAAATTGCCCTACTACGGCCGTATTAGGGATGAAACACACGGCCCGACCTGGGCCAGATAGGGGCGACACTCAAATGTGGATTTCCTGATCAGGGCCATATCGGGCCGTGTGTTTCATTCCCTAATAGGGAAGGCCCGATCTGTCCCTTATCTGAGCCATAGCGAAATTTCTACACGGTTTATTAAATAATAATGGATTTACGAATGACTTTTTACTTAAAAAAATGAAAATGGAAAAATAAGGTAAAAGTCCCAATTATGGGACATTTTACAATTTCGTCCCTATTATGAGACAGTATTACAAAAAATAAAATAAATGCAATTAAAAATGATGATTAGAAATTTATACTTATTTCAATAAATTTTACACGTTATAAGAATAATTATTTCTGTATAGCATTTAATTTAATAAGAAATGTTTAATTGCATTTTAGCTTTTTAATTAAGGTAAGCCAGGTTTTTCGTCAGACTACCGTCCCACGTTAGGTGCATTTATTATTTGCATGACCTATTATGAGACACACAGAAAATATGCAGCAAACATAACCTCAAATATTTTCAGTATTCTCGCATTAATTTTCTACAAAAAAAATAGTTTTACAATTATTTAAAAAACCACAATATGTTTATTGTACATAATTCTTTATAATTAATAATCAAATTATTGAGATAAGTTAATAGAATTTTAATTACTTATTGAATTAAATAAGTGTCTCATAATAGGGGCATTTATTATGGGACACCCGTACATCAGAAAATCATTGTCTCATAATTAGTGCAGTGCAGAGTTTCAGAATTTAATTAACATTATTTTTATTTTATAAAATATAACAATTTTAGGGCCTAAATATTATTCCTAACATACAAATCTTTCAATCTATACCCTTATTTGATCATATTAACACTCTTGATTCCAAGAAATTTATCATAGAAATTTAGTTTAGCTAAAACAGTGTCCCATAATTGGGACTTTTACCTTATCCTTCTTTAGAATTACGAATGATTGCAGAAACTCAATTATATAATAATATTATTATTTATATTTAATAATAAGAAAACAAAACAATTGAGTTTTGATAAAATTCCCCACGAAAATTAAACTTCAAGAAACATCAAATTATTATTATATAAATTGTTCACTTATGCAGTCAAACAACCGACCCCGTAGAACCCTTCAAAATATTGATTGAAAAATCAATTTCAGTTAACATCCCGGATCAAAACTAAATATCGTATTCAAAATATTTCTTTATTAGAGAATTCCAAGAAAACCATTCATCAAACTCAAGAATTTTTAATTTCTTTCTTCAATTTTAAATCTCTTTGTTTTTATAAATTAATTTTAATCAAATTAGAGGCCTGGATATCTTCGACTACGAAATGAGGTTATATTCTGGTTGTTGGCGGGAAGTCGCCCGTCAGGTACTCTGAGTGCCTAAATATGCTAATACTTTTGTTTATAACTTAAAGGAAAATGGAGTTGCGCTTGTTTAAATTATGCCAAATTGTGTCCCAGTGCTATATCTGCATCTTTTAACATATAACATTCTGTTTCGAAATTTTATCGGGAATATCCCAACAACAACTATAAATAGGACGATTACCCTATTAGCAGCGGTCGGCGGCGCTCGCTGACGACTGTCCCTCGCTAGAGCTCTGGTCGTTTGACAACGGATGTTATGGTCGGCGGCGTTCGCTCGGTCGACGGTGACTGTGCGCCGACGAGTACTTCGCGCGCGTGGGTGTGACGCTGTTTGAAAATTGTTAACGGTTCCACGGAATTGAATAAAAAAAATTTTTATTACTCAATATGTGTCCCATTGTGTCCGGGACCGTAGTTCCAACTTCATTTCCTACTCTCACGTGTCGCGATTTCTTAATGGAAATGGCCCAAAAACGGCTCTAAAGTGAGGCGTTACGGAAATTGTTAATAACTTTTACAAAAGTTGACCAATTTTTGTTTAGAGTGTATCGGAGTATTCCTCAGACCCCTAGCTTCAACATTTTTCATTCTCTCACGTGTTCCGATTTCTCAACGGAAATGGCCCAAAAACGGCTCTAAAGTGAGGCGTTACGGAAATTTTTGTTTTGGATATTTTAATGGGAAAATTTGTTTTTCTCGGTTTTCTTGTCTCTCGGCAACTCACAACTCTTACTTTAACACATTTCTCTCGTATTATATAGATTCTCAACATGAGTGGAAGGGCAACACGATCGCAGCAACAACCCTTAGAAGCAGGGTTGCGTTTCTCCGAGCGCAAGCGAACTACCGACGGGAGGCCAGATTTGAAGGGCTTTTATGACAATCTGGATCGAATTTTTTTTAATAGCGAACTTGCAACGGCGGGGTATACGGTGCAATGGGGACGGAAAATGACATCAACCTCGGGTTGCACCGACTTGCCCGCTCGCGAGGTGCGCATAAGCTGGGAGATACACAGACTTCTCCCTGAGGAGGAATTAATCGGGACAATTCTACATGAAATGATCCACGTTAAACTGTTGCAGCATAGGATGGATTCAGATAGCCTCGAACATTCTCAGGTTTTCTTAGACGAGGTGGATCGGATTAATATGATGGGACCATATCGGGTATGGTGTTATTACTTATTTTTTGTTTAGTCATTTAATGGGATATATAATCATTATGGTCATTTTGTTTTAAGGCGGATGTTCATCACGACCTTCCACGAAAGGTTATTGAGCAATTGCGCCCGTACGTTTGGAGATGTACAAAATGTGGATATGTCCTGCGATTACCTGACTCCAGGACACCGGGTCCATTGAACCTTTATCTCGTAGAGAGGCAAGAAGTTTGCGATAAGCCTCGGTGGGTCAAATTCAAAGAATAAAATTAAGTGGATTCTCTTTCCTCTACAATTATATCATACAATGTCACATTGCCTTCTATTGATTGCATATTTGTAAATAAAACAAACTTACTTACAACTAATTGTATTCATCGTTGTCCTGGGCGTTGGTTCTGGTGGAAACTACGGGCGTGAAGGCGGTTGTCGATTTATTCTCACAGAAGTCTCTTCTACCTGAATTCCATGCAGCTTGGAACTTAACCCTTTGGTTAGTCATCTGATCTTCGTTGTTGACATATCTTCAAAAGTTGCAGATTTTATCTTCATTTTTGGAATGGTTGTTTTTATGAAGCATCCAGGACCTGATTTGAGGATTCCAACTCCACTCAGCATAATTTTAATTGGTTTCATGGAGTGGCATGCAATGATCGCTATTTCTGGTGCTACGAAGGAAAACAGCCAACCTCCAATAGTGGTCAAGGGTTTCCAATAAGAATCAGCCTTACTGGTAATTCGAATATCACAAAATTTAAAAGCTTTTGCGTTAGGCCTAACTAGGAGCAGGGCTTCACAAGATGTTCGTTCACGGAGATCGTAGATTGGAGCACCTTAAAGGCAAGCGTGATATGATGTCGTTGATTTGCACGAATACCATTCCTGTTCTTTTAACAGCAGATATGTTCGCTGGTCTTCGCCAATAATAAGATAATCGTATTTAGATTTTACATAAGCTCTTCCAGTATTATTCTCAAATAATTCTTGAATAGTTGGAAGAGAATGGATTTTGAAAGCCTGGTAATTGTATTTTTCCAGGAGTGGTATGTCAATGAGAACCTTGATTTGATAGTTCTCGCACAGGATGGTGATGGTAGAAATGCGCATCAATTCGTCGATGCTGATTCATGGTCCAGTCAATGGAAACTGAATATCCTTGAGGTTATCATGTACTTCGACATGATCCTTCGACTTTGTATTCCCTACGGCAATCAAGACATGAAGTTGATCCTGCAGTTCTTGTAGCAAGAATCCATGTTGTTGTACCTGAGAGTGCAACGAGTCGAGTTGTGATCTCACTACGTGGGTCTGTTTTCCGACAAGGTGTGACAAATTGGCTTGCGCTTCATTGAGATCTTGGATGGCAACATTAAATTTTTCGCCGTCGTCGTAGGTTAACACTCCAACGATTGGTCCTGCAATCTTTCCCAAGAAACCCAGTAGTGGAACCGAACGCCTTGCTCGTATTTGTGTAGTCATCGTGGCTGGTAAGGTCATTTTAGTATTTTCTAATTCTTCGATCTGGACTCGAAACTGTTTTTGGAATTCCGAGGCCAATTCCCATCTGTCTTCCCAATCATAATATCCAACTAACTCATTGCACCATTCTTCGTCAGGCTTGCACTGGTGTTTTATCCACTCCAGTCGGTTTCTCAGATCATCGAAGAGTCGAGTTTGTTTGCCCACGTCCAGGAATATATTCCGGCGCTGGACTTAAAAGTGGTGATCTGGTAACGGTCACTTGGAACAGTCATCTGTGCATCGATTCGTCACACCACTAAGGGGCTTGCTATTGTTCGGTTTTACTTCCTGGAGCTCACTATCACGATCACTTTCACTGGATGTCCCGGAAGATGATGGAGGATCGAAACATGAATTCATGATGTTTAGGAACGATGAGCTAAGAGGCGCGCACTTCTTTGCTACATCATTGTCTGTATCCTGTATTCGTCTAGGTTTCATACCCTGGTTCCTCGCGGTGATCTCCTGGTTAGAGTTGACACTTTCATCCTTGAATCTCGTGAACGGGGTGGATTGTGCACGTGGAATAGTTGATGGACCTTGAGTAGATAGTTCGGTTTACATTCGGAGCGTTTGATCATCTACAGAATGTTCAAAGACTTCTGGGATATCCTTAAATCTTACCGTACTTTGTCTCCTTGGTTTGGTGGATTTACTAGTTAGAGGAGTTTCCTTTTGTTATCCTTCCACCGTGGTGGGCAATTCAGGTTGCTCACTTGAAAAATCTTCCGATTCAGTTAGTTTTCTCGCTCTACTACGGTCGAAGTCGTCCAAAAATTTCTTTACTCTTTTGGAGAGTTCGTCATCGGTTCCAACGGCAGGATTAAAAGTTTCTAAATAGTCCAAATGCTCTTGATCTTCCTCACCGTCAAACACATATTGTCTTCGGGGACTATGGTCTAGGCCTTCATAATCCCAAATTAGATTGTTGTTTGTTGGATTGGAGAGATTTAACCCGGCGTTCGCAATCGATTGATCGAATCTATTGACATATTCTGATACACCCTGAATAAGCTGTGATCGTTGTCCTTCGTTCTGATCATCTGATTCGCTGGTCTCGTCATCGCTGTTATCAATTTTGCGCCGACCTTCTATGATCATTTCTTCTAGAGGCAACTCCTCAGGTTCCGATTCCGATGATGGCGATGAATCCGGTTCTGGGTTTTCAGCGCTCCTTCTCTAGCAAGACAATCCGCGTTCTCATTGCCGATGATGCCCTCATGTCCAGGGATATGCTCCCAAACAATGTCAAGAGGTTCAATAGTCTTAATTAATCGTTCGTAAGGCGTCCTATTCTTCACCGGTTTGTTCTCTGTTGTTCTCCAATCGTTCTGTTTCCATTTCGGTATTCATTCCTAAACGCTCTGCACCAAGTATCGGGAATCTGTTTTGATCCTTAGTTTCTTGATGCCCGCCTTATTGGCCTGTCGAGCTGCCATGGTAGCTGCCTCGATTTCGGAAGCGTTATTCGTTTGACGTCCGTTATAACGTCGAGAAATGTTAAAAGGATTGTCTGGACCAAACCATTCGCCAATTCCAGCTTTTGGACTGGATCCTCCATTTTCGCAGCAGGCTCCATCAACGAAAACGTCCGTGTATGAATCAGGACCTAGACTCCGAGAAGCGTTGATTTTAAGCTTAGGTGATTTAGGTGGAATAGTATGGACAGGAAAATGAGGGAAGGCACAATAGTCTTCTCGAAACACCGGGGGATCCGAATCTTCATCTGTCCCATCCTCCGATTCTTCTTTAGCACTGTCGTCCGCTTCATTAACGGGGATATCCTGCAGGGGTCGATAGGTTTCACGACTATCAGCCATTGCAGATTTGGTACTTCCAACAGGTCGTCCTCGACGAGGGGGTTCCTTGGTAGCCGTCTTAGTGGGATTCAAATGAAGTTTAGTAGGCGGACCCTTTAAACTGCTTGGTTGTTCCGTACTGGTGCTTGGTTCCGGATCCTTTGGACGCTTTAGAATTGTTTTTCTTGGTTCCGTTATCCCTTTTGGTGCCGTAGTAACGGAGGGTCGACGAGGAGGTTCATTCCCTGAATGTTTTGGGTTAAACAACTTCTGCGTAGTCCCAAGGTTGGAGGAAGATCCAGGTCGTGATCTTGGTTGTGCCGGTTTGGGATTTTCTTGCAAGCTTCCAAACCGTTGTCTGGTTGTTGACGCGCTGGCCTTTTTAGTTCCGTCGGACTTTCTTTCTTTATCCTTTGAGTTCACTCGCGCACCTTCTTTCGCTTCGCTGGTTGAGGAACGCGTTATAGGTAGGGCGCGATATGTTTTCACCTTTTCGCTTGGCTCGACATCACTGGATTCCGTTTTAGAAGTGATTACCCTTTTTTGAGGTTTGGGCTTTTCGAGGTCCGAGGAGAATGATTCTGACTAACTGGAATCTGAATTCGATTCGTTTTCTTCGTCAACAGGATTCGTTGATAACGCTTCAACAATCCTATTGATTTTTCCGGGTTTATATTCAAACTTATATTGATAATTCTGAAGACGAATTCTCCATCTTTGAATTCGTGGTCCCGGATTATCGATATAGGTCATCCAGTGTACTGGCTCAAAATCACAGGCTAGAACGAACTCGCGACCATATAAATAGGGTTTGAAATGTTCGGTTCGTACAGTATGGCTAAGCATTCCTTTTCAGCTATGGGGTAAGATAGTTCTGCACTGTTCAGCACTTTTGAGTAGTATGCTACCGGCAGATCAATTCTGTCCCTTGCTTGCGTTAGAATTGCGCCCATAGCGTGTTCCGAAGCATCGCACGTTAGTTTAAAGGTTTCACTAAAGTTCGGATACTGCAGAATAGGTTCACGGCATAAATATCGTCTTAGATAGCGAAAACTGTTCTTCTGGGGTTTTTCCCATTTCCACTCGGTGTCCTTTTTTAAGAGTTCAGTCAAAGGTTTAGCCCACTTCGCGTAGTTTTCGATAAACCGTCTGTAGTACTTCACTCATAGTGAAGTAGCGTGCGGTGCCCAGCCTATCGAATATTGAGGTTATGTTGGGCAATGGAAAGGCGTCTCCTATGATGTTTTCGTTTAGGACTCTGTAGTCTACTATAACACGCCACTTCTTCTCACCTGACGCGTCCAGTTTCTTTGGGACAATCAGCAGTGGCGAGTTGTATGGGGAATTAGAATGTCCTATGATTTCGCTATTAAACTGCTTCGATAATTGAACGTCAATTTGCTCAAGGGCTTCGACAGGAGACCTATATTGTTTCTTGTGAATGACTTTATCGTCGATGGTCGGAATTCTATGCTAAATAAGGTGAGTGCACGATAGTTGTTCACGATTTAAATGAAATATATCAGCATAGTCTTCCGCCCATCCCGATACAACCTTCTGTTCGTCTGGAGCCAAATGAGCCAAGTATAACGCATTCTTGACCTGGATGACTCTTTCAGTGTAATTTTGGTTTGAATCAAATTGAAGGTCTTCTACCTCAGAACCTCACCGGGGAACTTACAGAAATCGAACGGGATTAACTCCTGAGGTTTAAGGGTTATGTCAATGTCATCTTTGGTAGTGTTGATTGTCATCGCATGACATACACCATCCTTATTTGTGACAATGGCCTCATCCAGGTAAAGTCCTTCAGGGGTTTCAATTTGAGGATGATATCCTTCTTTTAACCCTGTGTTTATTATGTCTATCGCGACTGGGGTTTTTGTGCGAGATTTGATGCGTAGAACTCGAGCAAACGGTTTGATTTCAGATCTTAAGGTTTTTTAGCCTCTAGTGATTCCTTATCAACAAAATTCATAAGGGTCACTGGGGAAGATATGGTCACAAGGGTGTTATGCCTAAAAGAAATTTGGGCTTGGACCTGTTGTAGATATGGTCTTCCAAGAATACCATGGGTCGAGATGGGAAAACAGTTTTTGACAACGTGAAATTCTAGCGGAACATTATCGATAGTTAACTGAATTAAACTCCACTCCTTGTTCTAACAGCGTGATTAGTTATTCCCGTGATCTCAAGACACTTGTCTGGGACAAGTGTGAGCACGGGATTTATTGCACACATTTTCACGAGGTTAGTGTCCGACCCAGGATCTACGAGGAACCTTATTTTGTCATGTCTGAATTCAGGGGTGCTTAATTGGACTACTGGGGAGTCCTCGGCCTCTGATTTTGCTCTAAAGATCCTATTGAGTCTGCTGGTAGTTTAAATTACTAACAGGTGCTGGAGATACAGCCCGTGGTGGGGTTGTACTAGTCCGATAGTTCTGAGTAGGTCTAGTATATTGGTTCTGCATAGGTGTGGGATTAAGAGGAGCTTGGGGCATCATTTTCGGGTATGCAAAAGGTGATGGATATTGCGGGTTTTGAGGTTGGATCATGTGGGAAGGTGTAGGATATGTGAAGGGAGGGGGGTACTGGGGCATGATGGATCGTTAGAAATTTCCAAGCTGCTCTGGAGTAAGACGCAACATATTTCGGCTCTAGGGTCTCTTCCCCTATGTCCCTCCCAATTTTCACCTTTTCCCTTGTGACCTTTTACAATTCTTTTACTCTTTCTATCAAAGCCTGCCTTATTCCCATCCTTTTCATCGTCTTCCATAGAACCCCCCTATTCACTGACGGGAATGCCGCTTTAAAATCAACAAACACTGCAACCAACTTTCCATTTTCTTCTTTCAAACTTCTATTTACAAAAAAATTTAATGCGTAAATATTATCTAATGTCCCCATACCCACCCTAAAACCCGTCTGATTATGCGAAATCATTTTTTTCCCTTCCACCTCTTTCTCTAACCTACTTCTTAAAATTTCCGCATATACCTTGTACCCCACCGGCATGAGTGTTACTCCCCTATAGTTTTGTACCCTTCCCCCCACGCCCTTCTTCAATACTGGCACAATTAACCCCGTCTTCCACTCCTCCGGCCAACCCTCCCCTTTCCACACCATGTTCAAAATAACTAGCAACTCCTCTTTTGTCCCCCCCCTCCATATTTCAAACATTCCTCTTCCACCCCATCCCCCCGCCGCTTTATTTCTCTTAACTCTTTGAATCGCTTCATCCAACTCTCCCCTAGTAATTTGCCCTTCCTCTTTTCCTACTTCCTTTCTTCTTCCCTCCCCCCTGATTCTAGACCCAATACCCCCACTTAATCCCTTAAAATATTCTGTCGACTCTGTCATTTCAATCTCTCTATTCACCCTTTTCCACTTCCGTCTTTCCCTGTTTACAACTTCCCATTCCCTGCCCTCATTAATTGCTTTTTCGACTTCTTGCATGAACTTTACATTACCCTCTTCTCTTTTCCTTCGCACTAATTTCCCATGTTCCCTGTGTGCCTTGTTGTATACCTCCTTCATTACTCTTGCCCTGTCTCCATTTTTTATATATTTTTTTAACCCTTCCATACTTTTATTACATTCTTCATCCCACCACACTTTTCTTTCCTTCTCCCTACTTCTTTCTATTTCCTCCACTTCCTTTCGTGCCTCATCTAAAACCTTCCTCAACCTTTCGACCCTTATATCCACCCCTTCCCCCTTTTCTAGGGATTTCTCCTTCTCCCGCACCCTTTTTGCAAACTCCATTAAACTCTCCCTTTTCCAACCTCCCATTTTTATTCTACCTTTCTTCTTTCTCCTCGTCTCCTTATTCTCCTCCCCCTATTTCACCCGTCCTTGCATTAAGATCCCCCCTATTACCATCATTTCTCCTTTACCCCTCTCCATACATTCCTCCATTTTGCTCCACCCTCTTCTCTCCCCTCTCCGCCTGTAAATCCCCACCACTGTCAAATGCTCGCTTCCAAACTTTATTCTCCTCACCATACAACCCTCCTCTTTTTTTAACCCCTCACCCACCACCTTAATATTAATTCCCGCTTTAACCCCCGAAATCATTCTCCCGGCACTCCTTCCCTTCTTTTTCTCTTTTATAGCCTCTTGGAATTCCCATATAAAACCTTTCGGCAATCTCCTTTTTATCCCTTCCCAATCCTTTATTTTAACCCAAGTTTCGCTAAACATAACCACATCCCATTTACATATACCCTTCCGAAAACCCTCTTCTTTATTTTTCATCCCCGACACATTCCAAAATACCACCTTTATTCCTTCCCTTTCCCCACTATTTACATTCTCTCTCTACCCTTTCTTCCCCAAACCCCATTTCTCTTTCCTCCCTTCTTAGCTCAACGGTCTCCCAATTTACTCCCCACCTTTTCCCCTTAATCCACAGGCAATCCCTTCCCCTTCTTACCACCTTACCATTATTTCTCTCTTCCCATACTCTCTTGCTGATCTTCATATTTACATTTCTTTCTTCCCACGTTTTGTCCTCCTCTATCCATACCACTTTTCCTTTAACCTTCCTTTAATTCTAAACACTTCCTTCTTCTGCTCCTCATTCTCCAATTCCACCACTCACATACTTAACTTTCCTTCTTCTACCCCACCTTCCCCCTTCACCTTTTTAATTCCTACCTTTGCACTCAATTCCCGCAGCAACTCTTCTACTTTTTCCTTCCCCTCCTCCCTCACCACCTTAAGTCCTCTTACCAATATATTATTCTTCTTCTTTTCACTCTCCATTCTATCCAATCTATCCCACATCATTTCCTTATCCGCTTCCCATTTTAATTCCTATTCCCTCCATACTTTTTTCATTTCCCCTAATTCCCCTTCTACCTTTTCTAGCCCTCTGTCTACCTTTTTGCTCAGCTTCGCAATGTTTTTATTCGTTAATTGCCCCAACTTCAACATTTTTTCCATCCAATTTTCACCGCTATCTTCTACCTACCCTACCTCCCATTCCCTACTCGTTTCCTAACTAATTGCTTTCTTACCCAATCCGCCCGAAGATAGCCAAGAATGCATAAACATTGGAGAGTCTCCTGGATTTTCCTGTTCTAGCCTCTCCACACCTGTTTTCCTGCCTGGTCGTTTCGACACTTTTTTATCGAACTTTTCTACGCTGTCCGACACTTGTATTGCGAGCTCAGCAATCCTATTTCTCTCTTTACTACTCGCGTCATCCTTCTCTCCCGCCGTCCTTCCTTTTTCTCACCCGCTCTCGTCACCCAACTTCAACTCACTCGCTACGTTTCTCCCGCCTTCGTACTCTCTTACCTCCGTCACGCCTTCCTCCCCTGCCATATCTACAAGGATTGCCTCGCTTACTTCGCCCGTTCTCACCTGCCCTGTTATCCTTCACAGGCGATCTACCTACAAAAGCCATTCCTTCTTTACCTTCTTACCACGCCAGTCAAAAATCACACTTCTTTTTCTCAACACACCCTCACTTAAACCACTCTCCACCCTCAATCACAACCACCCTACCACTCCAATAAACACACCAAATTATTTCCACACCACCCTATACCACTCCACCCTCACACCCTATTATTTTCCTTTCACACCGTCTCACACCCGTTTTACCTAACCTACACTCTCACTCACTAAACCACTCCTAAACCCTTCTTCAACAAATTAATAACAAAATTCGAAAAAACTTCGAGATCTAGACACAGCAAGTGCTAACTGTACCAATTAGTTTATGTACATTTTTTTATATCGGTCTTGTCGTTTTGTTTATACTACGTCCACGTATTTAATTTTGGGTGCTATATTTCTATAATTTGTATATTGGTATTGTTTTTTCTCCTTTTGTTTGTATTCCTATTTTTGAAATTTCGGTAATTGTTGCGACGTTTAGGTTGTCTATATGCATAGGATATTCCTGGTTTTCTGAAGTGTTATAGGCAAACATAGCGTAGGGCAATAATCTGTCCCAATCGTCGAAAGCTTTTGCGTAGTGTCTAATGAATTCTGCTAATACTGCGTGGCTGCGTTCCAACGCTCCGTTTGTTTAAGGTCTATACGCTGTAGTAGTGACCTGGGCTACTTTGAATAATTCCGCCAATCATCTTAACAGATTACTTGTGAATGACCTTCCTTGATCTGTTAAAAGGCACTTGGGTGCTCCATACACTGAAATTAGATTAGTGGCTATTGCATTTGCTATTGTTGTAGAATTTATGTCTGGTATAGCTACAAAAATGCAATATTTGCTAAGCTGATCTTGCATCGTCAAGATGTGACAGTTTCCATTAGCGGTAGTGGGAAGTTTTCCTACTGTATCTAGGGACACTTTGTCCCATGCATCCAATGGTATATCTGTTATGACCATGGTTTCTCTATTTCTTGTTAGAACAATTTTCTTCTCTGCACAACTTCTTCATTTCCTTATGTATTCGGTAATTTCTTGTCTTAAACCCGGCCATGTGAATTTTTCTCGGATTCTTCGATACGTTTTATTGACTCCTTTATGTCCTGCTATCAAACTATCGTGGTATTCCGCGATTATTTTTGCTCTCACTTCCTCTGGAGAGATCATCCTTTTTCCGTGACATACGGGTATCTTAATTTTTGCTTTTAGAAAGACTTTTGCTAGTTATTCTATCCGATTGAAACCTGATTCTTCCAACATTTCTACGAGTCTAGGTACGCGTATTTGTTTTACATTGTCCTTTTGTAGGGTGTTTTTAGGTTGGTCAGTGCGTTTGCCAGCTTACTTTTACTCACGGTGTCGTCGTAGTGTTGGGTAATTATTACTGTATAAATTTTATTTTTTCCAAACTCAGTGACCAATATTTGTCCTTTTTTTGGTGTTTAAGATTTTATTTCTAACAGGTCGATTGCTCCTATAGCTATCAATAATTTGGCTGTATCTTCGTTTGGTTCTAAATCTGACGCCATGAAGTGTACATAATTGTCCCTGATAGCAGTGATTGGTTCTTGGCTGTATTGCAGTATTTCTAATCTGTTTAGGGCATTTTCTGTTGGAGAATCTGTAGGGTTGTTTATTTTACTGTAATTGCTGTCAATATATGGTACAGTAACTCCTAGCCCTAGTTTCAGTTCTGGTACCGTCATTTTTTCTGCTTTATCTGTTTTTGTGACTACTAATTTTCTTGGCAAAACATGTTTTTTTATTTTCGGTTTCTTCTCCTATTTCCGTTTTCTCTAATATGACTTCTTTCAAATAGGGGGTTGATCGAGCTTTGGGTAACTCTAAACGTAGAGGGGTATCAAAAGTCACTGATTTTCTTTTTGTTTTGTCTGTTAATGGTTTTTCTTGGGTTATTTCTGCTTCCTCGTCGTATTTCGGAAGTTTTGTAGCTATATCCCGTAATTCTTCTATTATGTCTTCTATGTTTCTTGTTTCTTCTTAAGGTTCTTCATCTGCTTTTGATGCTTCTTGCTTTTCTCCCTTTTTATTATCAAAGATTTCGTTGTCCCAAAAATATGATTCATGTTCTACTATTGATTTGTCGAATCTTTTGATAGTATCCAGAACGCCTTTTAATGTGTCTTGATTTACTCCTTCAGGTTGTGGGTTGTCATCTTCTGATTGATCTGATTCCGTATTTTCTTTATTTTCTACCGACGTTTTGTTTTCCTCTATTCTTTTGGTTTCCTCAACATTTTCTTCTTCACTTTCGGTGGTATCTATTGGAGGTTCTACAGGTATGATTATATCCTCTTCTTCCCTTTCTTTTCTTTCTTCCTCTCCATCGCTACTTTCGGATGTGTAGTCTTTTGAAGTTGTAGGTTGGTCTATTAATGAAGGTAATAAACTATATTGTTTTCTCAATATTGGAATTGGTTCTGTTTCTTCCGTTTCCTCGTTTTCTGAAGTTAAATTTTCTTCTACATCATGAAGTTTTCTTTTCTTCGTTTCATCTGTTTGATTTGTCGTCTCTATTGGTTTTGAAATTTGACTCCTAAGTCTTTTTGCAATAGGGCGTTCATCTGTATCTACTACTGTTAATTTTGGTTTCATTGTTCCCCGTGGGTCTTCTCTTTTCTTTTTCTCGGTTGTTTTTTCTTCTGCATTCTTTTTGTCTTTTCTTGCTGCACTGCTTATGGGAAAAGCTTTATTTTCTTTTTCTTTTGACATCTCCTTTTCTTCTGTGTTTTCTAAAGATTGTGTATCGCTTGAATCTGAATCAGTAGGTTCGTCTTCTTCTTCACTGTTTTCAGTTTTTCCTGCGGGATTTTCCGATAAGACTGATAGCCAACGATTTATTTTACCGGGTTTGCACTTAAAATCATATTGATAATCTTGTAGTCTTAATAACCATTTTGTCATTCTTATAGATGGTTTGGTTGCGTTGTTTATTAGTTTTAGACGTTCATGGTCACAAGATAGTATGAATTTAGTGCCATATAAAAAGGGTCTAAAATGCTCAAGAGCTTGTATTACTGCTAGACATTCTTTTTCTGTCATGTCGTAATTTTCTTCCGCACCAATAAGGGTTTTTGAAAAATATGCTAACGGTAAGTCTATCCCGTCTTTCTCTTGCGTGAGTACTGCGCTCACGGCGTGTTCAGATGCGTCGGTAGTCACCCTAAATACTTTTTTAAAATCTGGGTGCAACAAAATTGGATTTTTGCATAAAGCCTTTTTCAGTTTTTTGAAACTTCTGTTTTCTTCTTCTTCCCATTTAAATATTTTGTCCTTTTTTAATAAGCAATATAAGTATGTATTGTGCTCCCCCAAGTCTTTCAAGTATATGGTTTATCAAAAGTATCAGACAGCTTTCCCCCACCATCTTTTCGTTAAGGGCTCGAAAATCTATTACTAGTCTGGTGAATTGTAATTAGATTTGGAATGTTTTATTATATCGTTTTCGTCCATTTTATCGATTAATATTTTTCCTGCTTCTTCGTATTCTAGTCTATACTGCTTGCATTTAACAGGATTTCCGCGGATGTGGGGATGTAATGTTTTACTAATGGTGTGACTGGTAACTTGTCTCCTGGCAAGTGAAATCTATCTTGTCCCATTTTTACCCATTTTTTTACATAATTATTTTCTTCGGGGTTTAAATAATCTAGTTTCAATGTTTCCAAAATTGTTCTTGTTCGTTTCTCCGCTAGATCTTCATTTTGTGTGTCTTTTGTTTGTTGGTCTTCCACTATTTCGAAGGGTAGTAATTCTTGTGGTAAGATCGTAACGGTGATGTCCTTTTCTGTAGTGTTTATGGCTATTATTTTACACTTTCCTTTGTTTTAAGTTACTAACGCTTCTCCTAAAAAAACCCCTTTTTGGGTTTCTATTTTGGGTAAATATCCTTCTTTTAAATCTGTTTTTAGCACTGGAATTTCTACAACTTGTCTACTTCTAGCTATGATACGTAGTATCTTGTGTTGTATTTTTATTTCACTTTTTGCTTTAGGACTTGGTTGGTTGGGTTTTGGATAAGTAATCCTTGGTACGGGTTTCACTTCTTTTGCCAAATCTATTTTAGCTTGTTTAGATTCGGGATCGATGAACGGTATGGGTTCCGTAGGCCTAGATGACGTTATGAGAATGTTGTAAAAGAAATTAAGGTTTGATCGTTCTTCTCTTAAAAAGGGTCTCCCTAAGATTCCTTGAGCTTCGATTAGGAAAGACTCCTCTACTACGTGAAACGGGTGCTTTTTGTTTAATATCTCAATTTCCAATGTCCCCAAAGTGTACAATTTATCTGTAGTGATTCCAGTAATATGAGATGTGTTTTCAGTTGAAACGGATGCATTTCCCTTTAAAGCAGTTTCTTTTATTACATTTATGTCTGCTCCCGTATCTATGAAAAAGTTTACTTCGCCACCATATACATGATCTCCTCTCAGGTTAGCTACCGGTGATTCTTTTAACGGTGCATCTATCTTGTAGAGTTTAAATTGGTTTGATAAGGTGGGACTCTGGGACACAATTGGGTTTGAGAGTTCATTGGTGCGTCCGTCTGACGAACTTGTTGCTAGTTTAAATTTTTTTTTCGGCTATTTGTTTGTCCCACATTGTATCTTCTTTGATTATATTGCTGGTTTCCATGAATTCTATAATTTCCAGGGTTTTGTCCCTTCCAATTCCCTTGTGTATTATTGAAATTTCTTGTTTGATTTCCTTGGTATGGGGTGTTCCAGTATTTATTTTGAGTATAATTTCTGCCATAAAATAATTCTCTATTCCTTGAGTTTCTTGGTCCCCAGGTGTTGTTCCTTGTTTGTTCAATTCTATTATTGTAGTTATGTTTCGCAGGGTAGGATGCATATCCTTGTCGATTGTTTATACCCCTCTCTTCTTGAGTCTGTTTTGCGTACAGGAAAGCTTGCTGCAAGGTTGCAGGACGTCGGGCTTCTATGACATTTGTGATTTCTTCCGGTAGTGCCCAAACAAACTGTTGTCGAGCCACGTCTTCTACCACGACCATTGTCGCTTGGGCTACATCTGGATACTTGTTTTGTGCAGCTGCTCTCGCGCCGCTAACATATTCTTGTAATCTGTCGTATAATTGGTGTATATCTTCTTCCCTATACATGCGTAATTTGGTAATTTCCACAAAGTAATGTTGGAAAGGCTTTCCTGGAGCGAATCTTTCTATTAATAAGTCCAATAGATCTACCACCCTTAGAAACTGTTTATTCGCCTTGCATTTTCTTGCTCTGCCTTGTAATTTTCCTAATACCCCTGTTATGAATGAAGGTTGGCAAATTGGAGTCAAAGGAGAGGATGCAAACGCTATATCTTGAATGAAATCATTTACGTTCATATTTTCCCCGTCGAAGTAAGGTACACTATTTACCGCCTGTTGTACCGTTAATGAATGTGCCATAGCTTGTTTTACAAGTATCTGTCCTTGTGCTACATTTTCTATTCCCATGCCTCTTAGATTCGCTAGGTGTGCTGTATAACCTAAGTCCGTTCTATTTCTGTACATTTCGCCTATAGTTGTCGCGTTCATGTCTCCTTTCATTTCTTCTTCATCTCTGTGATGTATTTGATGTATCTCCCAAAAAAACCTATGATTTTATAAAAACCGAAGCTGATCAAATGCGCCTTCAAATTAAAGAAGAGTTAAAAATTTTATAGTTCGCTTTTTGTATTTATTAATTATTATGTGACGTATGATTTTGAACAATGGCAATTGTTGCTCAAAATTTCTGCTAACGTCAAGCAAAATCTGACGCACTCAACACAGATAAATAAAAGAAATTTAATTTAGATAAATATAAATTTCGCCGTCAGGCGCCAATTATATTTATCTAAATTAAATTTCTTTTATTTATCTGTGTTGAGTGCGTCAGATTTTGCTTGACGTTAGCAGAAATTTTGAGCAACAATTGCCATTGTTCAAAATCATACGTCACAAAATTTGGCGCCCAACGTGGGGCCAAGCTCGAACCGAGACACGACTATAAGTAAATTGTTGTACAGTGTATTGTATGAATTGTTGCCAGAATTCTGAAATTTTCCAAGAGCCGAAGCCAGACAAATTGGTTTTTTGTTACAAATAGCCGAAAAATTCAGAATTCTATTGCCAGAGCCAGCCAATAATTTTGACTTTCTGTTGCTAACGCCAGACATAAATTTTATGTTACCAGCTGACAGAAATTTCAAAATGTAAATTAAAATTCTTTTTGCTTGTCGAGCACATGTTGGACCGGAAGTAAAAATTGAACGTAGTCACGTGACTGTAAATAGTGCGCCGGTCGGTCGAGAGAAACGACGCGCCGGGGTATTTAAATTTTCAGCAGCCAAGAGAAAGTTCGCGCGCCAGGAAAAGCGGCTCAGTAGTAGTAACAGCGGCTACAGAGAGCGATAGAGAGAGAACGAGAGGTAGAAATAGTGGGAGAGTCGAGCCACAAGTCAGCCAGAAAAGAAAATTTTTAAAAGGGGGGCCCGATCGAGTGAGTACGTCCTTGCAATTGAAGCAGTACAGGGCCGTGTATACTAATTGCGCGACCCCCTTAAAAATTGCTAAAATTCTAACTTAGAAATTTTCCTTAATCTTTTTCTAATGGCAAAGGCAATTTGCGACATGAAAGACTATAAGAGGCGCATGCGTGAATTAATTAAAATGCCCAACGTCAGCCACGCATGCGAGGTAATTAACGCCATGCAAGTCGGCCAAGTAGTGACGAGCCTTCTGAGACACCAATTGTGTATCAGTGGCACCTCACAAGTGTTGCGAGAGAGGTTATTGAGGGCCGAGATGAGGTTGGCCCTACCGGAGGAAGTCGACGTGCCATTCGCGGAGAGGTACGACCTGGGGCAGTCTGACAAGATTTTCTTGCTAGAAGCATACCCCGAGCCAGAGAGTAGCCCGTTCCCAAACGTCACTCGAAAAAGGGGCGGTAGGATCTCGTCCGCGGACGATGAGGAGTCAAGTAGTGGGGAAAGTAGGGCCAGTGATCGGAAAGTTGCCGAGTTAGTGCCGGGGGAGGGGGGGGAAACGACAACAAATCGAAACAACGTACAGCAGACGTAGTCCGACCAACGATGCTTTGACCCCACGATTCACACCCCCACCACCAGTCATGTCGACAGCAAGCATGACCACTACTTCCCCCACCACCACTAGTGCTCACATGATGGTGACTACGAGCACGATGATGTCAGCCCCGCACACCACACAGTCGGCAACAATGGCGCCGAATGTCCAAAGCATGCGCGACGCGGTCGTGCGGTTGAGCCTGACCCCCGAGATAGAACGTTTAGCGGGTTGTACGGAACGATTAGAGAGTCGGTACAGAGGGGGGGATGGGATTGGAAACAGAGCCATAGCCAGACAGCCATCGGAAATGGCTATCAGATTTCCCACCGACAGGAGTCGAGGATCATTTCGCCCCACGAACCGGGGAAAATGGCCGAGATTTCGCACACGCCCAACACGGATGAGCGAATGAAACCTACCCCAGCCCCCCGAAACCAGTCAAGCCGAAGTAGCGGGAACGAAGACAGTGTAACTCAACAAAGAGTGCCACGAAATAGAGAGCCGGTAGGAGAGTCAGTGAGAAAAGAGACTGAAAGAAGTGTGTGTAGTAGAGGGGGAAGAAAAAGAGATCAGGTTAGGAAGTTGGGAAAGATTAGAGAAGAAGGACAGAGAAAAGGGGAGAGAGAAACCAGACTGAACAGAAGAAAAGAGTATGAGAGTAGTGAAGAAATTAGTAATAGCGAGAGAGTTAGTGTTAGTGATAGAGTAAGTAGAGAGTGTCAAAGAGAGAAAGAAAGGGCCGACAGACCGAAGAGAGGTCAGTGGGAGAGCCGAAGATCAATCTTAGATGACTCTACGAGTGAGTCAGAATCTGAGAGTGATCTGAGTCAAGGCCAGAGTAGTGGAGGGAAAAAGCAAGAAGTTAAGTCCAGTCGAAGGTCCAAAGTGATTAGAACACTGAAGGACTGGGACTTAAATTTCTTTGGTGATGCCGATGATGCCGAGGAATTCTTGGAGCGTTTAGAAGATTGTAAGGATTGGTCAGAGTTTTCTGACCAAGAAATACTGCAAGCACTGCCAATTATCCTTCGGAAAACTGCCAGCAGATGGTTTAGGTCGTTGCGCCGCGAAATAAATTCTTGGAGGTCATTCCAGAGGGCGTTCAAAAATGAGTACCTGGTAACCGTAGACGATGATGACGTCATAGACGAACTTCGAGCCAGGACACAAGGAAAAGGAATGTAAATCTCCCCATATCTGACCAGTTTCCGACTGATCTGGCGACCTCTCAGCCAGAAGAAACAAGTCAAGATCGCCTATAAAGGTCTGACGGCCCCCCTCCACCAAAAGAGAAGATGCGTTTTCCTGCAGCAGCCGTGAAGAAAACCAGATTCGAGAAAAAGGTGAGAGAAAAAGTAACGACTTCAGAGGATGAGTCAGAGTCGAGTGGTAGTGACCACTCCACCAAAGAGAGCAGAGAGCCGATGGAGGAAGAAAGAAAAGATAAGCCAGGAAGTGTATGTGTGGACGCCATGACACTTATTTCAACATCCCAAAAATCAGCAGTGCAGAGCCAAGCAGTCAGTTCACCCCCACCACAAATCTTGCCAGGACCTATGCAAATTGCACATCCAGCCATGTATGCAGGAATGGTGTCAGGAGGAACAAAACCAGTTGGTTTGCCAAATGTGGAACAAAATGGTTCACAAGCGGCAACAAAGCAATTTATGGGAGTTTGTTTTCAGTGTCAGTCATTAGGACATCGGGCCAGAGATTGTTCGAAGAGAATCTGTTTTCAATGCCAGCAACAGGGACATTATACCAAACAATGCCCTCTGAGGCAAACTCAAGTGGAGTCATGCCTAGTGTGCAAAACACCAGGAGTAAACTTTTTGAGATGCCAGAATTGTGTAGAAATACGGAGAATTTTGGAAAGCGGGGCCTGGAGGACATAGAGATGCTCTGTACATGTGGGCCACGACAGCAGGAGAAGAAGAGCCGAGAAAGAGAACTGTGCCAGAAACGATCGAGTAAAGAGAGCTTAATTCGTCAAAGTGTAGATGAGAACAATGCCGTCGAGTGTGGGACTAAAGGTACGGATGTGATCCCAGTACCTATAGTCCAGGGGAGGGGAGAGGCTGTGAGAGTCACAGCTGACCCAACCCTAGAAAAAAAAAATTTTTTGATTAGAGATGGGAGGAAGCATTTTAGACAGAAAATTTAATAAGAGGGGTAAGTTCTGTTAGAGGTGTGAGTGAAAAAGGAGAACCGAGTTTCGTAGAAAGGAGAGCCGAATTTCGTGAGCCGAGATTCGTAGAAGGAGAGCCGAGATGAGTGAGCCGTGTAATAGTCAGATAAAGAGTAGGAGAAGCAGAAGTAATGCCAAGATTATCATAGTCATGACGGTCCTATGTAAAATAGTACCGGTCATGGGGAGGGGATTGTGACGTTGTGGATTGTCGTCTCCTGTGGGTCGACAATCTGAATCGTCATGTCATCTATCGGATTTATCCCTGAACCGTGATCGTTAATTGATATGGTAATTCAGAAAGTCAAAACTGCCGTGTGACCCACTATCAGTGGTGAATGTGTGTCGCGCGGCTAGTTAGTAGGAGAGAAAGTGGTAGAGGGCAGGGCCCAAGTGAGTAGAACGAGACCGAGAGAGAAGAGCCAGTGGAACGAGAGAGAAGAAGAGATGAAGAAGACGAGCTCGTGGGAAGAGAGCCAAGACATAAGGAGAGGAATATTGTCGCGGCCATAGAGTAATCTTGTGTAATCGGGTGTAATTCTGTCGTGGGAGTTGTCATAAGAGACGTGTAAAGAGATAGTGTGTGAAAACATAGAGTCGGAAAAGTTGTTATGGTCGGTCAGAGGAGATTCTGCCCAAACAAAATTGGCAGCAGCAAAGCTAACGGCGAGGCACGACACTGGCTCGATACTGACTCACCCAAAGACGCTTCTCGAGATCCCTCTTTCTGGCTGGTTCCTCGGCGGCTATCTCCTTCGGGGATAACTAAGGGAATAATCCAAGAAAACTCAGTTTACTTCTAGTCACACTCTTTATTAATTCTTCGATTAACACAGAACTCTGGTTTATCGACACACTCAACTCGACCGACCATAACAACTTTTCCGACTCTATGTTTTCACACACTATCTCTTTACACGTCTCTTATGACAACTCCCACGACAGAATTACACCCGATTACACAAGATTACTCTATGGCCGCGACAATATTCCTCTCCTTATGTCTTGGCTCTCTTCCCACGTGCTCGTCTTCTTCATCTCTTCTTCTCTCTCGTTCCACTAGCTCTTCTCTCTCGGTCTCGTTCTACTCACTTGGGCCCTGCCCTCTACCACTTTCTCTCCTACTAACTAGCCGCGCGACACACATTCACCACTGATAGTGGGTCACACGGCAGTTTTGACTTTCTGAATTACCATATCAATTAACGATCACGGTTCAGGGATAAATCCGATAGATGACATGACGATTCAGATTGTCGACCCACAGGAGACGACAATCCACAACGTCACAATCCCCTCCCCATGACCGGTACTATTTTACATAGGACCGTCATGACTATGATAATCTTGGCATTACTTCTGCTTCTCCTACTCTTTATCTGACTATTACACGGCTCACTCATCTCGGCTCTCCTTCTACGAATCTCGGCTCACGAAATTCGGCTCTCCTTTCTACGAAACTCGGCTCACAAAACTCGGTTCTCCTTTTTCACTCACACCTCTAACAGAACTTACCCCTCTTATTAAATTTTCTGTCTAAAATGCTTCCTCCCATCTCTAATCAAAATTTATTTATTTATTAATTATTATTTATTATTTATTATTTATTAATTATTATTTATTATTTATTATTTATTATTTATTATTTATTATTTTTTATTCATTATTCATTATTTATTATTTATTATTTATTATTTATTATTTATTATTTATTATTTATTATTTATTATTTATTATTTATTATTTATTATTTATTATTTATTATTTATTATTTATTATTTATTATTTATTATTTATTATTTATTATTTATTATTTATTATTTATTATTTATTATTTATTATTTATTATTTATTATTTATTATTTATTATTTATTATTCATTATTTAGTAATTATTATTCATTATTTATTATTTATTATTTATTACTTCTTCTGGTTCTTAAGAGGGGACAGGGTCTCTCGGGTTTTAGCAGGGCCCTGACCACCGCGCTTCAAGGTAAGGCAGAAGTAAGGACTGTGGTTTCGACGAGGTCGATAGAAATAGTAGACCTCGACGAAACCATAGTTGAAAACGATGTAGTTGAGGCGGTTAGAGGTGCACTTGGCAGGCCGAGCTTGGAGGTCCCATGCCAGCTCTTCACTCGCTACGGCAACACTAAAATGGCGATCCTGCGGCTTCCGGAAACGGAGGCAGAGTCGCTATTGAAGGCCGGGCGAGTGAGGATCGGATGGGTCAATTGCAGAGTCCATGCCAGGGTGGAAGTGGAGAGGTGCTATAGGTGCCTCTGCTACGGACATCTGGCTGGAGGATGCAAGGGCCGGGACCGAAAAGCGGCTTGCTGGAGATGTGGGAGTCCCGACCACAGGAAGAGTCAATGCAGAGGCGAAGCCAAATGCATAGACTGTTCAGATCGTGGATTGGAGGACACAAAACATCCTTCAGGGAGCAAGGCCTGTCCAGTGTACTGGAAGATGTTAACAGATCTGAAATCCAGAGCTTAGGTTTCTCCAAGTAAATCTTAGAAAGGGACAAGTCGCGCAAGATCTCTTGATGCAGACTGCCAGAGAGAGGGGAGCCGACATATTGCTTTTCAGTGAGCAATATAGGAAGCCAGAATCCTCTGTTTGGTTCCAGGATGCATCAAGAAGATCAGGAATCCAGGTGTGTAACCCGGACATTGCCATTGGGGACTTTATGGAGACCGACTGTGGGTTCGTTTGGATAGAGGTGGCGGAAGTACGGTTTTACAGCTGCTACTTCTCTCCAAACGATCCTATAAAAAAGTTCGATGCCGAGATTCAAGCTCTTGAAGAGAGCATCAAAGCTTTCGGCGGGGATGTCCTCATTGCGGGAGACTTTAATAGTAAGTCACCGGAATGGGGAGAGACTCGCTTAGACAAGAGGGGAATCTTGGTATCGGATATGGTCGCTGTGAATGACTTAGTGGTAATGAACCGGGGTCGAGAGTTCACGTTCAGACGCGGGGTAACAGGGTCCATCATCGATTTGACAATTGCGTCGCCCCGCGTGGCCCGTAGATTATGCGAGTGGAGAGTGCTGGGCGAAACAACCATGAGCGACCACCAGTACATTGAGTTCATAGTCGTCGAGAAAAATCCGGGAGGGAACAACAAGCCGAATGTTGGCCACAAGAGTCCCTCCTGGAATCTTAGACGGCTAAATAGGGAGAAGTTGGTGGAGTCTTTAATCGATGCTCGGGCTATTCACGAGCTCGGTTGGACGACGAAGCCAACTTCTGTAGGCGATAAAGTGCGTGAGGCGAGGCGAGTTATTATTGCAGCGTGCAACAACTCAATGCCTCGCCGGCAACAAAGAAAAACTAGGAAGGTAGCCTTGTACTGGTGGAACGACGAACTAGCCCGCCTTAGAAAAGACTGCAATGCAGCAAGAAGGAAATACACCCATTCTAAGGGAGACCTTCAGCTGCAAGAAGAGTGGCATAAAGCCAGGCATCTCTTTAAGCGGGCTGTGAAGGGTAGTAAAAAATCGTGTTGGAAGGACCTGATCGGAGAAGCAGAGAAAGACCCTTGGGGTTTGGCCTACAAAGTCGTCGCTAAGAAATTAGTTTCGAGGCAAAAAATCCCTGGCCTTGAAAATCCGATCTGGGTCCGAAAAATCATAAAGGCGCTATTTCCCCATGTGGAATCTGGCCCCAGGGACGACTATACCTCTAGTGTAGTAAATAGTGAGGAACTCTTCACTCTCGAAGAGCTTAAAAAGGTGGCAAGGACGTTAAGGAGTGGCAAAGCGCCCGGCATGGACGGAATACTCAACGAGATTCTCAAAGAGGTTGTCGCTGTGTATCCAGAGCTACTTCTTGACGTCTTTAATACATGTCTGGAGAGTGGAGAGTTTTTCAGTGACTGGAAAACACAGAGGTTGGTCCTCCTAAGAAAAGGGGATAAACCTCTAGATAAAGTCTCATCGTTTAGACCAATTTGTCTATTGGACACGATGGGTAAACTTCTAGAGGGAATGATTCTAGAACGACTTCAGGGAATCCTGGTAGGCGAAAACGGCTTATCAGAGAATCAATTCGGTTTTAGGAAGGGACGGTCGACAGTAGACGCGATTTTAGCGGTACTCGATAAGGCAAGGAAAGCTAAAGAGGGACGAAAGAAGGGCTTTTGCGCGCTCGTTTCAATAGATATTCGTAACGCGTTCAACTCCGCGAAATGGGAAAATTGTATGAAAGCAATGAGACGTAAAGGGGTACCAACGTATCTGTTGCGAATGATAGACAACTATCTTAGCGACAGATGGGTTGTTTACGAGAGCGATGCATGTCATATCAAAGAGAAAATGACATGCGGAGCTCCCCAAGGATCAAAGGTGGGTCCAACCATCTGGAACGTTATGTATGACGGTTTTCTGAGATTGGACCTACCCGAAGATACGTCTATATCCGGGTTCGCGGACGACGTACTCATAGTCTGCTATGACGAGGAGTTAAGACTATTGAAAATAAAGCTTGAGGATAGTCTGCGTCGAGCTGAGTTTTGGCTTTACCGACATGGTCTGCAAATGGCTTTCGAAAAGACCGAAGCTCTACTCGTCACAGACAGGAGACTTTATACAGCCCCGAAAATCGAGATAGGAGGATCTGAAGTCGTATGGGGAAACACGCTTAAGTACCTGGGAGTGTGGTTGGACAAACGCTTAAGTTTTGGCCAACATATTAACATCTCAACGCTCAAAGCCACTGAATGCATGGGAAACCTTTCGAGGATGATGCCCAATATCGGTGGCCCCAGGGAAAATAAAAGAAGACTGGTGGCGACTGTGGTTCAATCAAAGCAGCTATATGCTGCCCCTGTATGGGCCTCAGCCCTTAAGATCCACAGCATCTCTGACAGGCTCCTTTCGGCACAAAGAGAGCCAGCAAGGATAATAACGTCAGCCTTCAGAACGGTGTCTGACTGCGCTCTCCGGGTGCTTGCCAGATTGCCGCCAATGGACTTGTTGGCAATGGAAAGGCAGGAAAATTTCCAGCTCTCCAAAAATCTGGTGGTCAACCCGGAGCAAAGAGAAAGACTCAAAGCCCAAATGCGCACTGAGTCAAGGAAAAGACTCGTTCTGAGGTGGCAGGAGAGATGGGATGGGGAATTAAAAGGCAGATGGACTCATCGCCTGATTCCCTACCTCGCCACATGGTTGGAAAGACAACACGGTGAAGTAAGCTACTACCTTACACAAGCGATGTCGGGTCATGGTTGTTTTGGGCAGTACTTCTATCGGTTTAAAATAGAAGCAGATGCGAAATGTGTGTACTGCAACGGTTCGGGTGACGACGAAGCAGAGCACATTGACGACGCGGAGCACACGCTTTTCTCTTGCGGGCACTGGCGTGAACTCAGGGAAGCCATGTTTTCGGCCGTGGGCACTGAAGTCACGGTCGAGAACATGGTACCAATTATGTTACAGAGTGCAGACTCATGGCGCGAAATAGAGTCCTTCATCATCAAAGTGATGCAGGTGAAGGAGAACGACAGAAGGACGTTACAACAACAACGGAGAATTCCTGCGGCTCGGCTGGGCGCTCGCGGAAGACGGAGGAGACCTTAAATGGATCTCCTCCCTCTTCCGATAGCGCTTAGCTAAGGATTTCAGATCTGGAAGTAGGTAAGGAGACCTCTACTGGCGATGCAAGCTTGACGGCAGTTCCGCCAGGAGAGATATGTCTCAAAAAAGGGTGTGGTTTTTAGTGGGTCGACCAGAACAAGAGCGGTTACCCCCACATAACCTAGGAGTGCGGGCTCCAGGTATCTGCTTTGGAAGTGGTCCTCCAAGGGTTAGCAGATTTTCTACTTCCCTCGTTAAAAAAAAAAAAATTTATTATTTATTATTTATTATTTATTATTTATTATTTATTATTTATTATTTATTATTTATTATTTATTATTTATTATTTATTATTTATTATTTATTATTTATTATTTATTATTTATTATTTATTATTTATTATTTATTATTTATTATTTATTATTTATTATTTATTATTTATTATTTATTATTTATTATTTATTATTTATTATTTATTTAACCTATAATTTAAAAAGTTTTATTCGATAATTTAAGGTATGCATTTATAAACAAATTGCAAGTTGAACTTATTAGCATTAAAGTTGATATTGCTTCGCGACTGAATAGATCATTTTTGGGAGTAAATGTTCAGTTCATCCGTGGTGGAATTCTGCATCTGAAAACACTGTCTGTAAAAGAACTTCAAGTTTCTCACACAGCTGCCAATTTACGATCGATTATTATTGAAATTTTAGAGCAATATAATATTAAAGCGGATAAGCTTTACTCCTCAACTTCTGACAATGGGAGTAACATGATTAAATTGTTATCACTTTTACGGGAAGACCAAGCAGCTGCCTTTAACTCTCAATCTTCAAACGTTGGAGAAGAAGAAGAAGGGAAGAATGATGAATTAGAATCGGAATAAGATATAGACAGCGATTTAGAAATTTTGTCCAACAGTAGCAAAAGTGACAGCGAGAGCGGAGGTGAAGAAGAAGATGACGAGGAAGATCTGTTTGATTTAAATGCACCGATAATGACTCTTGTTCGTTGTGGTGCTCACACTTTGCAGCTCGCCATTTTCAAAGTACTACAAAAGAATCGTATGAAAAGAACAATTGCAAAGGCAAGTTCCATCAACAGAACTAAAAAAATTACTATCTATGAAGAAAATGTATACAAATTTTTTAAATTAATAAACATAATCCAAAACTCAAATAACCAAAACGAAACCTAAAATAATCAGTAAAATTAATGAATATAGATAATAGATATGATTAATATCTAGGGGAAAGGCTTGCACCTTGTAGGTTGCCAAACCGAAGCTGTTTTGCTCATAATTCATTAAAAAAACAAAGTTGACTTTTTATAAACATACTATCAGAAAGAGGACCTAAAATTTTTAAACAATTTATTAATAAATAAAAATTTTTCAATGGAATCTCGAGGTGTCAATCTGGCAAGTCTTTTAGCATCTTTCTCTTTCCTCATTAGCTCCAAAATATCTTCATCATTATCCACACAATTTTGATTAAAAATCTAAATAGAGAGTCAATAAAAGAATTTACTTATAAGTAAATAAATTAATCCCAAGTCAATAAAATCACTGTAATTTTACAGAATGTAAAATGTATTATTACAGTGATATTAGGATAATTTTACTTGCTGTTTAGAAAGAAATATTAACTAAGTGTTTCCTAATATGTAGATCTTAAATTATAATTAGGTATAATTACACTTTAAAAAAAGGGAGTTCAATTTTAACTCCCCAGGGGATTCTATAAAAGTCGCACCCATTGGGGAGTTGAAGCCAGGGGAGTTAAATAAAGAGAGTTAAAATTTAACACCCAAATGCTAACTCCCCATGGAAAAAATAACTCGCGCGGATGTTGAATGAAGGGAGTTAGAAGTTAACTCTCTTTTGGAGTTGATTTTTAACTCGAAAAATTTAACTCCCAACTCCTGAGTCACTCAATTTCAGACAAAAAAGGTCTGGTTTTGTTTCCTCGAAATCTTTACAAAATTCCTTAACATTTATCAACGACATAATCATATCCGATGTGGAATTCCAACGAGTAGGTACATCTAAGACTGGCTTTTTATTAACACCGTATCTTTTTATTGCTTTCAATCAAGTATCTGTACGTAGAACTTTGACAGCATTTCGAGCCTAATAATTTAAATTCAAATATTAAAATCAATCAAGTAAGTTATGTATTAATTTTTTTCAATTAATTGAATTTGAGATGATATTAATAATGTTATTAAAAAGCTTTTATTTATTCATTTATTTTTGCATTTGTTATTTATTAATCATTCAATAATTTATTATTTAATAATTTTTAATAATAAAGTAGGGGAAAGGTTTGCATGATATCCCACTTGCGTTATTTACACGACTTTCAATTGCAAAAAATTTGTTTTTAAAAAATATATTTTATTTAAAAAAATTTTATTTATTAATAAATTGTTTAAAAATTTTAGGTCCTCTTTCTGATAGTATGTTTATAAAAAGTCAACTTTGTTTTTTTAATGAATTATAAGCAAAACAGCTTCGGTTTGGCAACCTACAAGGTGCAAGCCTTTCCCCTAGATATTAATCATATCTATTATCTATATTCATTAATTTTACTGATTATTTTATGTTTCGTTTTGGTTATTTGAGTTTTGGATTATGTTTATTAATTTAACAAATTTGTATAAATTTTCCTCATAGATAGTAATTTTTTTACTTCTGTTGATGGAACTTGCCGTTGCAATTGTTCTTTTCATACGATTCTTTTTTAGTACATCGAAAATGGCGAGCTGCAAAGTGTGAGCACCACAACGAACAAGAGTCATTATCGGTGCATTTAAATCAAACAGATCTTCTTCGTCATCTTCATCCTAGATGACTTGCTTCTGTTGAGGACAAACAGGCTGTATAAAAAAGCATTAAAAAGAAAGAGCAATTCTTCTGAGAAGGCAAATTCATGTTCTACCGAAAAAGTTGTTCGTTAGGATTTTTCGATATTAAAAAATAATTTCATTTTTAATGTGATTTAATAATTAATTCAGTTGATATGAATATTTTATGTAGTAGCATAAAGGTTAAATGTTTCAATTAAACTTATATATGGTTAACACTGTGTATGAAAGATTATTTAAGTCTTATGTAAATTTAATTTGTTTTGTGGGGGTATTTTTATCTTCGTAGTTTAATTATTAACCTCTTTGATTTGGTAGAACCAAAAATTCATAAAAATTTTAAGTTTTTTTTCTTTTGAAAGATAAAATTAAATGTGACAGTTTTTTGTCTCAAAGACGAAATTCTTTTATGTGTTGAATTCGGTTTTTGTATGTTTAAACGAAAACAAAACAAAATTGAATGTACATTTTGTTTTGTTTTCGTGATAGTCCCTGTTCGTTTTTGAACAAAATTGCTGAATATTTACTGCTAACGAAACTTTCGTTTTCGTTTGACAAATATATTCTAACCGTCCGTGAAAGTCGAGCGTATGAATGGTACAACATGCTTTTTTAAAAATTAAAAATGCATTGCAACTCACTTCAATAACTTTGAGGATTTGGATAAATAAAATAAAATGGATAGGTGATATTTCTAGAGCATTTATTTACTTTATTTATTTATTAATATTGTTAAATTTCGTGAGGAAAAAAAAATTCTGGTAAGAATTTCCCTTTAAATAAATTTTTTTAATGGAATTCTACAAACTACACTCAGTTATGAAAATTTTCATTGATGCCTACAACTATCGTACGCAAGGCCTTGCGTTGTAACTTAACCCAGTTACTTATTTCTACACCTTGTTGAAATTCGCGAAGTAAGCTTTTAAAATTTCTTTCTCAAATCTTAATTCTGTCTATCCTATGAAACTCTTATGTTGATTCACGCAACTTCAAACTGTCTAAATTTCTTGTGATACTTTCGAGAACAGTATTTTTATTTAACTCACTTTTTTCCAAATTATTTTCTGGAAATAATACTCGCTTTACTAAATCTACTTGTTCTTTATCGTATTTCTTCCGTATCAACACTACTCTATTAAGGTTTTTCTTTATTCCTAAACTATTTGTCTCTACAATTTCTGATTTCCCATACATTTGTAGCTATATTTTTACCTTTACTAATTATTTCATTATTTTTAAATGACTTTATTTAAACTTGTAATTTAGTACCCGTAGCTAATGGGGAATTTTTTAATTTTTGTAATTTAATCAAAGAATTTAAATTTAATCCTCTCACTTGCCCAAGTGGCTACACACTTCCGGCAAGGTTAAGTCAAGGTATTGGGCGCGATTTGTTGAAGGAACCAGAGCTTGCCGTCGCAAGAGTAGTTACTGTTCCCTGTGTTCGATGTATATATATATATATTTATGTCGATGTATATATCAATATTTCTCATGAATTATATTAGTTTTTTGTATTAATGTGTATAGTGTAAACCTGTGTGTATAATTTAATTTTATGTCTTTTAAAAAAATTTCTAACACTGGTTTACAGTGAAATTGCCAATCGAACAAAACATTTTTTCTTCGATTAGTAGGTGTTTTCTGAGTAAGAAAATCATAGTTTTAATTTTTTACCCTCGTGTAGTTTTTTTTTGTAGCTTCAAATTTTGTATTTTTGAGCAGCGACGGCACTTAAATTTACCTGTAGAAAAATCAACTTGTCCAAAAATGATGAATAGGATGTCGTTGGAAAGGTAATTAAATTATCTTTCAATCCATATATTACAGAATAAAATTAAATGAAAATTGAGAGAGCTACAGTCAATACAAATTCAAATTTCATGGAAATTTTGATGATTTTTAGAGACTTGAGTAACTTTTGATAATTTTTTCCACAACAAGCAGTAGAAAATATTTAAATTTTTTATTGATAGCTTATTCCATTGAGAAAGTTTTGAGCCCTTGTGGACCTTGATTGGATTAAAAATGAAAATTCTACACTACATTTAGTGAACGAAACTACTTTGCCATTTTTAGTATACTTTTCAATATTTGCAGCAAACATGCAAATAGTAAAGTTAAGTTAAGTGCTAAAGTTACTAAAATCACACATCAAGAAATTCTAAAGTTTCTCAATTCGAATACAATGTTAAATATCAATATTTCAAAATGGCGGATCCAATATGGCGGATAAGTTTTTTTAAAAATCGATTAAATTTATGACAATTTCGTTACTCGGGGTTTTTCGGTGTCGCTGATGACGAGTCTGATGTCAGATTTTAATAATTAAAAATAGTAGCTTCAATAGAGTAGACGAGTTTTGGCTCTCTGATTAGGTCTCTGATTACAAATTCGATGTCATATTTTGAAAATTCAAAGAGGGGGCATTTCATGTCAAGTGATCAAGATGGAGAAACATTTTTCTTTAATCGTAGCAAAACTTGGGGCTTTTGTAGTACTCATAGATAGTAATTTTTCGTGAAAATATTTTTTTACCTAGTCCAATATTTTCCGCGGGGGAGGGGGTTAAATTTTTGTGTTTTTCAGTACAATGCTTATTTCCATAATTTTTTACTCTTAAGCAATTAAACATACAAATTTGACAAAGTAAATTTTGGAAAGCTTTTTTCATGCTCTTTCGATTGGAAATAAGCATTTTGAAAAAAAAAATTTTTTGACCCAAAAAAATCAAAATTAAAAATAAATTTCAATTTTTGGGGGAGAAAGACCCAATTTCTTTTTTTTTTAACAAAAGCTGAGGTTTTTTCCTAAAAGGACATATAAATGGTAAAGTGGGACTAGAATGTTTAAATATTGAAAAAAATAATTTTCTCCTAAACGGAGCATAAAACCGGGTTTAGAGCGCTCCGGCAAGTAGAAAACTCATTTTTTCAATGTTTAAACATTCTAGTCCCACTTTACCATTTATATGTCCTTTTAGGAAAAAACCTCAGCTTTCGTTTAAAAAAAAAAAAAAAAGAAATTGGGTCTTTCTCCCCCAAAAATTGAAATTTATTTTTAATTTTGATTTTTTTGGGTCAAAAATTTTTTTTTTTCAAAATGCTTATTTCCAATCGAAAGAGCATGAAAAAACCTTTCCAAAATGTACTTTGTCAAATTTGTATGTTTAATTGTTTAAGAGTAAAAAATTATTGAAATAAATATTGCACCAAAAGACCCCTTGATCACTTGACGCGAAATCCCCCAGAGGTGGATTCAGTCTGTGCGAACATATTTTGAAAGTTTAAAGATAAATTCATGAAAATGAAATCTTTGGGGTTTCTGGGGTCTCTGATTCCGAAACCAACATCGGTTTTAAAATTCATTCAATTTTATTCTGTAATGTATGGATGGAAAGATAATTTAATTACCTTTCCAACGACATCCTATTCATCATTTTTTGACGAGTTGATTTTTCTACAGGTAAATTTAAGTGCCGTCGCTGCTTCAAAATACAAAATTTGAAGCTACAAAAAAACTACACGAGGGAAAAAAATTAAAACTATGATTTTCTTACTCAGAAAACACCTACTAATCGAAAAAAAATGTTTTGTTCTACTGGCAAAAAAAAGTTTTTAATTTGTAAACCTGTGTAATTATTAGTTATTTTCCAATATTTTTCTATCTGCTCTTTCTTTCAAAGAATAAAGAGAAAGAATCCCACCACTTCCACCAGTTTGTTAAAGTAGAAAAATTTGAAATTTAATTTAGGCTGAATCCATTTCAAATCAGGCAGGTCGACTAACTTCAAGTCATAGATTTAGCTGTCGCTAAAATATGTTATTGTACATGAAAAATAAAGAGACATGTATTTTTTTATTTTTAAAAAAGTTAAATTTAAAGAAGTTATGCACATTTGAACTTTGAGTGGTAAAACTCGAATGAAGAGTGAAAAAAAATTGTTTTGCTTCTCATTTTTTTTCTTTTGAGTATAAATTAATTTTCTTTCTTGGGTCTTGTAGAAGGTCTTGCTCTCTTCAAAATCCAGTTTGAAATTTGAAAAAATATTTAAAATTATAAAAATAGGGGATAAGAATGAAAATTGATCTTATATATTTTCAGAAAATCTTCCCTTTTTTTATAATTTTAAATATTTTTTCAAATTTCAAACTGGATTTTGAAGAGGGCAAGACCTTCTACAAGACCCAAGAAAGAAAATTAAATTATACTTAAAAGAAAAAAAATGAGAAGCAAAACAATTTTTTTCACTCTTCATTCAAGTTATACCACTCAAAGTTCAAATGTGCATAACTTCTTTAAATTTAACTTTTTTTAAAAATAAAAAATACGTGTCTCTTTATTTTTCATGTACAATAACATATTTTAGTGACAGCTAAATCTATAACTTGAAGTTAGTCGACCTGCCTGATTTGAAATGGATGTAGCCTTTAATTTTTAAAAACTTTAACTCACGCGTCCTTCGGACAATTATTTGTAAAAGGTAGTGGATTCCTTCTCTACTTTGTTATTAATTCAACTAAGAGGTTGAGAACCCTACTCTTTGAATTTAGAGAAGATAGGATAGTTTTAGGAATAATTAAATTATAAACAAAATTAAAATTAAACAATAAAAGATATATATTTTGCCCAAAAATTCCCTATTACAAATTAGCTAAATTGGGTGTGTGTAAAGAGTAATATGAGTATAAGTGTGAATGAAATTAAGAGTGTGTGTGCTGTGAAATATAAGATACTTTTACTCACTATTCAGAATTCTTTCCTTGAAATATGAATCCAATGATGATTGTTTTGCTCACTAGATTGATATTTCGTTGACGAATTTAATATTCCTTAATTCACACAATTTACAAGACTCAAACCTCGTAAATCATTACACATCATTGTTCATAGTTTTATTAGACCTACAACTTGTCCCTACTGAAAATCCTTGTAAAATATCTTGTACAGGAAATTGTACAAGATCTTGAACAAGAAGCTATACCATTTCTATCAATGAACCTGTACTATTTCCCGCATAAGGAATTAAAACAAGTTCTTGTACAGGATCTCGTACAAGAAATTGTACATGAACCTTTATTCAAAATCGAAAAATTATTTGTATAGGCACAAGATCTTGTACAAGAACTTGTTTCAATACCTTATGCGGGAAATGGTATAGGTTCATTGACAAAAATGGTATAGTTTCCTGTACAAGATATTGTACAAGGATTTTCAGTAGGGGTACTAAGTCTTTATTAAAGTGCAGGCAACTTTTTCTATTTTGTCACATAGTGTAATTATTATCTTCCAAAAATAAGGTGTTATTATAAACTGTAGTTTCTCAACATTAAGTAAGTTTGCTGAATTGAGGCCTAAATGGTGCGTACTAGTTGGAGCCAAAGGTATCCATAGTGTATGTGTCTGCATGCTACTTAAATAAGTGTACGTCTCGTCTTGATAATTTTACGAACTATATTAGTGATGTTTTTAGCAAAATGGAGTACAAGAAATAATTTTTAGTACATGTCACACAGTAGATCGGTGTACTTGAAAAAAAGAATGTCTAGTTGCTGAAGATTTTGTGATTGAAATATGTAATAACTTGAAGCATTTAATACCACATCACTTCATTTCCAAAATTTAGGACAAGAGACTAAAGGCGCGCTTTAGCGCGCTGAATTTATTATTTATTTATTATTATTTATTTCTTTTTAATTTTTATTTAATAATTAATTATTTATTTCATTTTATTTATTTACATAATTCCGTATATACATAATTTTTTTAATTAATATTAATTCTTAAACAGGTTTTAAATTATTAATATTTAAAAACAAACTTAAATAATTGCAATGATATAATAATGATTCTATCACTCGGGTTTCAAAGTAATTCAATTAATTAATTCAACACATAATTCAATAATTACATTTTTGACGATAATGATCGACAATATAACGGCGAGTACACAATTTAATATATGTGTCTCTGGTATAAAAAGTGGACTCATACTTATTTTCTAAAATAATTTTTTCAAATAAATTATTGTCAAAATAAAGATTTTTTGTATATACAGTGTATTCTACTAAACCACTATTTTTTCCCAGAAAACCTTCATGACTTTTAAATAAAAAATTGTATCCAAAAATACTGAACAAAATTATTTTTAACCACCGTTGATAGGGAACGAATTTCAAACAGTAGTCAATAAGAAAATGACCCTGAACAACCGTTGCTATACGATATTGACCCCTTAACAACCGTTGCTAGGCAACAAAAATTTCCCTTAATAACCATTGCTATGCTATATTGACAAGTCCTTTTTCTTCTAATTCCACAAGACAACCCAAAACGATCTATTTTATTCAGATCTCTGACTCGAAAACAACACACACAACTTTCCTTCAGGAAAGTCCAAGACCGACTCCCAGATTTCCATTTTTCGATCTATTTCGTACAACGAAGATCGAAAGCGGGGATTATAAGGTATAATATAATAAGATCTTAGTTTTTCGTTGTTTAATCACAGAATAACACTTGTGTAGGTAAAAAAATCGTCGATGTAAAAGCGAAAGAAAAGGAATTATTAAATAATGTATTGTGTAGGTACTAGGTCGGTAATATAATTTTTTCGCATGTTATTATGTTTGAATTTGAACACTGACATTGTTATTGTCGATTTTTACTTTTATTGCTTACAACGTTTTTCTTCTTCTCTTTTTTTTACATTAATTGCAGGACTAGCTAAATTGTAATTAATAAATTATATATGTAGTCAAAATTGCATTGATACATGATATTAATGTAATTAAAGAATTTTTTTGGGGTTTTCTTTATTTAGGAGAGAAGAGAAAAAAGTTTTATGTACACTCAGATGCATTAATGCTGTCCTTCCGGTTTATAGGAATTTTGAAAAGTCGTGTCATTTCTATAAAATATTCTTAGTTCGTGACATACGAATGTTCTCATATGTCATGAACTGAAAACCTTTTGACAGAAATCATACGACTTTGCAAAATACCGTCAAACCGCAAGGACAGCATTAATGCATCTGAGTGTAACAACACTTCTGTTGTTTCAAAAATATGAACTTAACAGTTTCAAACAAATGGAAATTCTGTAAAATTTTATATTTTTAAAGAATTCCAAGAATTCTCTTTAAAGATCTTCTTCGAATATAACTATACTTTTTGAAATGTGTTTTTCATCAATACATAAAAACTACTCTGTTTAAGTAAAAAGTATTCTGAAATGGTGATTGTACTTCAAATTAATTTTAGTTTAATTATTTTTTAGAAATAGGCATATTATATTGAATTTTTTCAACCTTTTATTACAAGAAATTTTGACTTTCAATTCAAGTGAGCGACATAGTTGTTATAAATACTTTGGCATTTACTATATACAATTTGTTCAAGCAATTACACTTTCGGTATCTTTGTGTTTCCGTACTTTATTTTTATTTTCAGCATTTTCTTTTGGTTGTATTTGTTCGTATTCTAGGCTATTTACTTCCTCTTCGTGAGAGTTGCTAGAGTCTTTCATTTCTATTTAGTTTTCTAAGGGTTTTTGTTTGTTTCAACAATAATTGTGTTACGCTCCGAAGAAAGTTACCTAAGAAGCAAAAAATCTGAGGTTATGTTTTTAATTTATCAACTAAAAATACAGAAAGAAAATCGAATATTAATTAAAAATTATTTATCTTCAAGTCTTCATTATATCCAATAAAAATTGGTTTCAAATACAAATAATTTTAAAAAAAAGTTTGATCAAGAGAAATCTAAGTCGACCCTAACCTATAATTCGTTTGCTTCTGAGGCACCTTTCCTCGGAGCGCGTCACAATTTGTGTTGCATTTCACCGTTTTGCTGTATTTTATTATTAGAAATATAATTATTATTACTATTGCTATTGTTGTGATAACTTTGTTGAATTAGTGTATATTAAATTTTCTCTTCTACTGATTTTATGTTGGCTTTGCGACATTAGTTCCTTTTCTATCTCCTGTAATTTTTCATTAACTTCCATTTTCCGCCATGTTGTATATATCTTACTTGTTAAAGTTTGGTCAAAGTGTAGTTCTGTTTTTTAATATAGGAGACACTTCTTCTATTTTAAGTTCTATTTTGGGATTGTAATGGTATTGGTGTACGTTTTCCGCGATTTGTAATGTCGGTAAGTTAATTGTATCGGTTCTTATTGCACAGTTTTTGTTTGTGCTGATTATTCATATTCCTTTTAATTGATAGACAATAAATTATATTTTTTTTAAATGTAAGATGATTCAAAATAAATATTATTATAAGAAATACAAACTTTAGGTAGTTGTTGATAAATTGTAACGCTATTTTTAGTATGTTTTTTATCTATTGTTTTGTAAACTGATAAATGTTTTCTTTTTTCATTATTTTTTTGTATAAACTCTAACGGATAATCGTTATTTTGTAAAATTTCAAAAATATGTATAATATTTTTCTTTATGAAATGACTTTTAAGACTGTGAGATTGCTCTGCCATACAAATTGTAAACAATATTCTTCTTTTATTGAATTGGATGACGTGAAAAATAATTTATTAATCTATTAGAAGAAATGCTTTTCTGATACCAGTTAGTAATAAGATGATTATTGTTTTTTATTAATGTCATGTCCAAAAAATTTATTATTATTTATTTCCAGTTCATACGTAAATTTTAAGTTAATATTAAAGGAATTAAATGTGTTAATGAAAAGTTCGACTTGATCTTTATGAACGTTTTTGGAACGTTTTTAAAACAATGATGGATTTTTGCCCTTTGGGTTGTCTATTACAATTGTGGAAAAAAGTCTAAGCTCTGTAATAAAACTAGGAAAAGAATTTACGGAAAAGTAGGATAAAACTAATATTGTTTATAAATTTAATTGCAATAGTTGTCCAGCTACGTATATTGGTGAATCGAAACGTACCTTAAAAAAAGAATAAATGAATACAAAAATAAAAACATCGAATCTGTTGTGAATACACATCAACGTGAATATAATCATTCTTTTAATTTTAACAATGCAGAAATGTTAGATTATGAAACTTCTTATAAAAAACGATGAATTTTTGAGATGATTTACATCAAATGCAATAATTTTACTATTAACAAGAAGGAAGATATTCAGTTTCTTAGTAATACCTATTTTCCTTTGCTTAATAAATTGAAATAATGGTTATCATTCATAATATTTCGATTGCAGTTTATTGAACCCATCGACTGTATATAACGCAAAAATTGTCATCGGCTCAGTCAGTATGATTTGAATCATTATACAGAAATTTATAAAAATGAGATTGTTATTGTTAATATTTTTTTTATTTAAATAGTTTTTAAAAAATTTTATTTGTTATTATTTTTTACAAAAATTTATAAAAATGTGTTTATTGTTATTAATAAATGAAATCATAAAACGAAAATAATATTTCCGACTTGCCCCTAAAATTATTTTAATTTCAGTATAAAATATTTAAACTATGGAACGTTGCAGAAATGTTGCGAAGCCAAAAGGCGATAAACAACATTGTAGCAGCATAAACAAGTTGTTCATTTCATGAACATTCAGCTTCCTCAATATATATTATTATATATAATTTTGAAAGTTAAATAATTATAATAGTTTATAAAATATAATTAATAAACCGGGTAAAGTACCCTGAATAAATATTGATTATTCAATTTTTTTATTATAGAATAATTATTTTAAAGTGTTATGATAAAATGTCAAAAAATACAAAATTTTAATTTTTTGTGAAAAATTAAAATATTTATTAATTCTATAAATTTTGATAACCTCTTCTTCACAGGGTTGGTTCACATTCTTTTGTAGGAAATTCATTGCCTTGGTCTTACACGGCTGTACCCCTGCTTAGACCAAGAGCAATGACAGGTGAAAAGAGAGAGAGTGAGAGAAAGAAACGGAGAGGCGAAGGGTGTTACTACTGCCCAGTTGTACCTGAGTCTTGAGTACAACTCCTTCTAAGATGTGCAAGCAAGCAGCCCCAGCTGTACCTGAGTTACCGCCGGCTTGCACCAGGTGAGAAAGGAAGATCTCATTCCTTGGTAGAGTCGTACCTCAACCTCGGCGTTAGATTGTAAAGGTGAAAAGGAGAAAGAGAAGAGAGAGATGCTGTCGATCTGCCTCGGAGCAAGCCCCGAGTCTGGTCGACGGCGAACTGAGGAAATTGTACGAGCAACCAAGTATTATAGATCGCTGGGCCCACAAGAGGTGTAGCGTGAGGTGAGAGAGACCCACGTGATGCGCGGCAATGAGTGCGCCATCGGTACTCTCTACCTGTCCGCCGAGCAGTGAGCTCAGTAATATATATAGATGTATTACGCGTACAAAAATGAATGAATTTTACTCTTTCAGAAACTTTGAATTTAAACGTCAAAATAATACGATATCATTACATCTCCCCTACTAGAAAAGCGAATTTTAATGAGCGTCTCGGAAGAATGCAAAAAGAGTAAAAATTCCAAGAATTGTAATGAAATAAAATCAAAATTTTCGCATTTCAGTACCACTTACATTAGTTTCTGAACACGCCGTACATCTCCTGTTGTCCTCTCCATCCTCAAAAGGAATTTTTCTCCTCCAACTGGCAGGCGATATCGTACAGTACCAATTGGTACTTGGATCCACGGACCGAACGGTATTTTTACAATAGTAAAAGGAAGATGAGCCAATTCCTTCACCAAAGGAATTGGATTTTTAACCGAGTTTACGTTTATGTCAACATTATTATTAACGTCAACTTCGTTAATGGTATCTTCCAAATTTTTAAATAGTTCCTCGAAAGAATTAGGACAATCGTCCTTTTTACTACTGGGGTGCGTGATAATTTTAACAGGGGTGCACACAATTTCCTCCGAGACTATTTGAGGCACTTTTACTGCGCTAATTAATTTACTACTATTTCCTGACGATAACGCGGCACTAGATTTACGCGATTTATCGCGAGTTGAAGTAGATGGATTCGCCTGCTTGCCTAGTTTCGAGCTCTCCATCTGCTTCTTTATTTTATTTTTCGCGAGAATTGTCATTGCCGACAATTGTGACTTCGTCACCTTCGAACGCGGCCGTTTTACCACTTTTTTAATGTTTTGTTTCTTAGGTGGGATAACACGGGTAAGTTTCACCACTGGTAAGTTAGATTTTATAATTTTCGATTTCACTCGCTCTAATTTTTCCTTTAACATCCTCCTCTCCTCTTCTTTGCAGATACCGATCAAAGTTGTTTCGAAATCTTCTCCACACGAAAGTTTTGGCGGGCTCTTGGCGTCCTTTTTCGCGAGCTGTCGAAGCGGCGGTTTTGCAGCGACGGTGCAGACCTTAGTCAAGGACGTATTTCGTCCTAAAACATGTTGCAGTGGCACATTAATTTCGTCTTTAGCTGAAGAAGTGGACATATTTTTTGCAAAATTTTTTTGATATAAAATATCAAATTCCGGGATCGACAAATTCAAATTAGCACAATCGATAGCTTGCTCACGAATGTCTTGCCGTACGCGTTGCGCGATTTGTTTTGCTGATAGCATAGCGGGTGACTTTGAGGAATTAAAGAGGTATTTCTCAGAAACAAGATTTTATATTCTTCACAAAAGGTCTTTGACTTCACTATTTTGGAGGGAATAAATATTATTGGTCATTGACAAAATTTTTCAGGTCTTTCAAATGGACATGACGAAAAATTTTCCCCTGGTCATTTATAACATCAAAAATAACCAGAGAAATTTTTTTCTTGATTGTAAAAGGTCCACTAAATTTTTCCAACAATTTAGCATTTTTCTTTTCCATTTTTTTGATAAATGAAAATTTCTTTTTAGCACTTTATCTTCAACATTGGGTTTCCATTCACGTTTTCGAAGATTGTTTTTAATCCTTGTTTCAGAAGCAGTATTCGAATTTAAATTCAAACGCTTCTTTTGAAAACCAGGCGGGAGAAATTCACGGCCGGCGGTAAGGTAGGCAGGTGTGAAGCCGGTCGACGAGTGCTTAGCGGTGTTGTACGCGAACTGAAGTTCAGGTAGATGGCGGTCCCAGTCCGGTTTCTTGCTATCCAAGTATTGTCGAATCATAGTTTTGACTACTTTGTTGACTCGTTCTACTTGATTGCACTGCGGGGAATAGGGCGGTGTAAGCCGATGTTGAATACCGAAATCTTCTAAGAATGATTTAAATTCTTTACTAATAAATTGTCTACCATTATCTGAGCCTAGCTAGTGTTTTAGCAACACCAAGATGTCCAGCTGTTGTTTCATCGTGAACTTTATGTAAAATCTTCTTTCTATCTTCCTTAGGTATACATAGCTTCCACTGATCTTCATATGGTGTATCCTTGAAGTCCAAAGAATGAAGTACGTGATGAAAAAGTTTTCCATTTTTAATCCTGAAGTCCGGGCATCTTTCTGGGTTGTTTGTTGTTTCTTCAAAATGGCGTTGATACCATTGACAAGATACTGGTTTGTCAATAGTGGAAACTTGTAGAGGCAATCGAGACAAGTAATCTGGGAGACGATTTTCGATTCCTTTTTTATACTGCACTTCAAAATCCCATTGAGCCAATTCCATTATCCATTTTGCGAGTCTTCCTGAGGGTGTAACAATACTATTCAGCCATTTAAGAGCTTGATGATCCGAGACAACTATAAAATGGTAACCTTCTAGATAGTGTCTCATTTTCCAAATGCCCCATTTTACAGCTAGGCATTCTAATTCGGTTGCTGAGTAGTTTTTCTCTGCGGGATTTAAAGTACGGCTGGCATAGGCGATAACAACTTCAGTAGTTCCAATTTTCTGCGTTAAAACTGCGCCAAGACCTTCTAAACTGGCGTCGGTTTGGAGATAAAATAATTGAGACCAGTCAGGACAAGCTAAAACTGGTGCTTCGGTAAGTTTTTTCTTAATATTATCAAATGCTAATTGTTGTTTTTCATTCCACATCCTTCTTCAATAGATGAATCAGCGGGGCTATAAGCACAGAGATTTCTCTTAATCTTCTCTTAATCTTGAGAAAACTTCTTTCAACAGTTTCAGATGTTCTTCGAATGTTTCCGAGGTAACAACGATGTCATCGAGGTACGAAAATACATTAGGTGCTAATTCAGCAGGGATTACTAGGTCGATTAATCGTTGAAATGTTGCTGGTGCTGAATGTAGTCCAAAGGGCATGACTACAAATTCGAAGAGTCCTAAACCTGGTACTGTGAAAGCTGTCAAGGGTGCACTATCTTTAGTTAGCTCAACTTGTCAATAACCATTTTTTAAATCGAGAGTGGATAAATATTTAGCACCTTTTAGCTGATCAAGGATACTATTTATCCGAGGCAAAGGGTAAGCGTCTTTTTTAGTCACTTTATTTAGTCTTCGAAAGTAAATACAAAAACGTAATTTACCGTTTTTCTTTTTAATTAACACGACAAGAGAACTCCACGCACTACGCGATTTTCTAATCACTTTTTGTTTTATCATTTCTAGGGCTTCTTGTCTCATTAGTTCTTGAGTTGCTGGATTACGAGGTTGGTAACGTTGTTTAATTGGTTTATCATCTTCGAGGCGAATTTTATGCTTCAAAGGGGGAGTTTGACCTTTAATGTCTTTAAATAAAAGTTTTTGTTGAATAATTAAAGCATTTAATTCATTTTCCTGCGTTTTAACTAACGAAGTTAAACCTGAAGGGCCAATTTCACACACGTCAACTTTAAACGTATTCTTAAATAACCGAATGTTTTGATTATTCAAAACAAGGGAAAAATTGAATTTTTTTAAAAGATCGACACCGATAAGCATAGGTTGAGATAAACCAGGCAACACTAAAAATTTATGTTTCACTTTCGTAGAACCGGCGGCTATTTTCATGTCAAAACTTGTTTTTACTTTATATTCAGTTCCATTTGCCAAAGCGATGACGATTTCTTCGAGATTAGGGACTCCACCGAGTGCGACTAAACGATTTGCAGTGTGGATGTCGATGCAAGAACAAGCTGCTCCAGTGTCCATCAGGGCTGAGATCGTAAGGTCGTCACATTTACAAGATATGAAAATTCGGGAGTCAGAGGGTGCTAAGGTCGAACTTACTCCTATTATTCGACCTTTTTTCCGTTTCCCGGCTTATCACACTTGCAATCTCTCGTTAAAATATTTTCTTTTCCACAAAACGAACAAAACTTTTTAGGTCTACTTCTACAATCTGCACGGCGATGTCCTGGCTTACTTCAGCGCCAACAATCGGTTTTAGAATTATAAGGCCTTGAAATTTCAGCAACAGGTTGATTATTTCTTAAAGTTTGTTCTTCTAAATTTACTGCTAAAAGAGTTTCTTGAATTTCTTCCACTCGCTGGATTAATGTACAGACTGAATCCAGCTCACTGCGACGAATATGTAAACGGAATATTGGCTTCATATTCCAATACAATGTATCTAGTTCTCGAGCAATACCGTAACCTCCATGTCTTCTCATAAGAGTTCTTAATGCTGTGCAGAACTCTCTAATTGACTCCGTTTTACCTTGCACCTTGCTGACAATTTGAGTTTCTAGATGTCTGAATTCACTAGGTGAAAGGTGAAATCTTCGTAATGCTGAAGTCAGTTCGTCTAGTGTAAAAATTGTTCTGATTTCATTTCGATACTAGAGCAAAGCATCACCTCGTAATAATTCATATTTGGATCCTCTAAAGCAGTTTTATCCATGTTGATGTCCTCCTCTTCGACGTAGTCCTCCGGATCTTTAGTTTGATTTAGTAGCTCCAGTTTAGTACGAATAAAAGCTACGAACCGCTGCCGAAGTTCAGAGAGTGTACCAGTAGCGTCAATTTGGTATTTTCTAGTTGAGCCACCAGTTCATTCTTGGTCAGCTTGTAGATCCATTGTACTCCCATGATAACTTTTGGATAACCGAAGATAACCTTACTCAATGAAGTGTGGAAAAGAACTGTGCTGAATAGTGATCCACAGTTGATTATATACTAGTTGGTCACCCCACTCTTCTCCACAGGTGGTGGTGGGAGAAGAAAAACCAAGATGGCTGCTGGTTTCGGGGTGAGAAAAGAAAAAGAAAATTATTTTCTTTTCCTAAGGCAGCAATCTCTAGCAAAGCTGCATAAAATGCCACACTGAGAACAAAATATCACTTGTTTTTCACGGCACTCCTGACGACTATGTCCGTATTGACCGCAACGCCAGCAATCCATTTTCGAGTTATACGGGTGGTTCCTGTCTTTCGCAACAGTCACCGGGCTTCCACGGAAAATTGAACGAAGGTTGAAGAAACAGCTCTCCTTATATTCCAGCTGTTTTTCATAATCAAGGCCGACTAGAAAGTCCTTGTATTTGACTAGAGAGTCAGCCATGATCATCTCGGGGAACACGCGACGCACTTGAGCACACGAAATTTTAAATTTCAACCGTTCAGATTCAACATGCTGTAACACTTCAAAAAGTGTTAAACCGGGAAACCAATGCTCGAATTTTGCCAACAAACGAAAAACTCTTTCGTCACTACTCGTGGAATAGTCTTCTTCTTCTTGCTTTACAAAAAAAATTAATTGATATGGTATCGATGAGTGGTACTGATCGACTAGAACGATAAGCTATCTACGCGACTATATATAAGGGACCATTCACCCCCACCCCTGCGACTATCACGCCCTCACGACGGTGAAAAATTGACTTACTATCCCCTCTACCGACATAACAAAATACCATTTTTTCACTAAAAATTGCGACTAAAAAAAATTCTCATTTTTTTACTCAATTTTATGCACTTTGCATTTTCTCTAGGTGATAAAAAAAATTTTTAGTCCCTGTTCGGGCGCCATGTAATGATCTGTATTTTTATTGCCAAAGGATTTGCTCGCCGGATGGAGTCCGGGTTAAAATATAAATTATCTTTTATCAAATTAATTAATAAAACGACGTAAGCGTCATTACAAAATTTAAGCAAGCTAGTTAGTCAATTTAGTGATATCGATAGGAAGGGTAATGTCAGTAACAAAGCAAAGTTTTAAACCTTCGTAAGAAAATATATTCAAAATAAATAAAGAAATATTACAAAAATAATTATTTACGAAGATGAATTTAAAATAAACCAAAGAAAATTAACAATACATAATAAAAATAAACGACTTGATATAATGCAAAAATAAAATAAAAAGAAATCAATCAAAACCTAATCTAGCTAATAACAATTCAAAAATAACTAAACTAACTAAAATGAAATTAAAAGAAATAGAGAATAATAAAATAAGTAAAGAATAGAAGAAATAAAAGAATAAAAGATTTAAAAGGGTAAGAACAGAAAAATGTAACGTGCGAGAAAGAGAGAAAAGAGGTAAGCAAGCGTTAAAGAGAGAGAGAGAGAAAGCGAGAGAGTGAGAGAGTAAGCGCAAGAGAGGTGCACGCTAGGTCGATTTAGCAAAATCGAAAAGACTAGATACCGCGAATCTAACGGTATTCATGCCCGACACGACATAGAGTTGCATAAAGAGAGAGAGGGAAAGTTTGAGGGTAGAAATACAAGTTTCATCTTTCTCCAAGTTGTACCTTGAGTCGAAGAATCTACCTGGTGCATCAACTCTGTGAAGGTCGAGATGTACCTCTTCTTCACAGGGTTGGTTCACATTCTTTTGTAGGAAATTCATTGCCTTGGTCTTACACGGCTGTACCCCTGCTTAGACCAAGAGCAATGACAGGTGAAAAGAGAGAGAGTGAGAGAAAGAAACGGAGAGGCGAAGGGTGTTACTACTGCCCAGTTGTACCTGAGTCTTGAGTACAACTCCTTCTAGGATGTGCAAGCAAGCAGCCCCAGCTGTACCTGAGTTACCGCCGGCTTGCACCAGGTGAGAAAGGAAGATGTCATTCCTTGGTAGAGTCGTACCTCAACCTCGGCGTTAGATCGTAAAGGTGAAAAGGAGAAAGAGAAGAGAGAGATGCTGTCGATCTGCCTCGGAGCAAGCCCCGAGTCTGGTCGACGGCGAACTGAGGAAATTGTACGAGCAACCAAGTATTATAGATCGCTGGGCCCACAAGAGGTGTAGCGTGAGGTGAGAGAGACCCACGTGATGCGCGGCAATGAGTGCGCCATCGGTACTCTCTACCTGTCCGCCGAGCAGTGAGCTCAGTAATATATATAGATGTATTACGCGTACAAAAATGAATGAATTTTACTCTTTCAGAAACTTTGAATTTAAACGTCAAAATAATACGATATCATTACAGCACTTTTAGGGCTCTGTTTTGAATTTAGACACATTTATAGGCCATATTTTGTGCGTTGTCCTTTGTGCAATTGTGTTACCACATTTGCAACTGTATGGTTGTTAATTAATTCAAACAACCATTATAAATTGTATTACATTTAAACAAAAAAATAAAATGAAATTAGTTTTATTTAAAAAAAATATCAAATTTTAGTCATTTCCGTTCCCCAGGAAAACTGTCGATGTATTTTAGAGTCAGCAAAATTGCAAGTCCAATGGACAACAAATTCTTTCCTACACCTGAGAATTAGAAAAATTCTTCGTTTGCAAATTTGTCCCACCCTGGAGGCAAGGCAAGGACTAGAGGCTAGTCGAAAAATTGAAATTAACGCAGTACAACTTCTCAATTCTTACGAACAACACCTCTCTTGGCTCTAGCCTGGCAAGTGTTGTGAGAAATCGAGAACGCCGCAAATAAGCCTGTCTGCGCGTCGGACACCCGCGTAAAACATCAAGTAAAACGCGAAGGGCGGACGAAAAAAAATTTTCAATAGAATCTCCTAACCGACGGAGTCCTTCGAGAATTGTGTTGGAAGAAAATCGGCTATAATTAATTAGTTAATTATAGCAGATTTTGTTTGTGAAAAACCAGCCAGCCCGTGCGTGTAGCGCCTGTGCCGTTCCGATACAACGGCTTTGACATAAAATTTGTTTTTAAATAAATTCTTAATTCATTGCACAAACAAAAAAAACACTAATGTAAATTAGTTTACTTGAACTAAAATACTAAATTGACGTTGTGTGCCAACAACAACATAAGTTTGTTTCGCCCGACGGCAGCTGATAGTGACACCACTGTCACCGGTAGCGTAAGTTAATGTATCGTTTTAAAAAACTTCACCATTCAAATAAACCTCTTTTCTTAACTAAAATTCTTCTCTTTTACTTATCTTTATTCCTAAAACAAACATCCCTAGAAAGCAGTGATAGCCAATTTAGTAAAAATAAGAAAATCTACTTTTTATTAATTAATTTACTATGTTTTATATACCAAAAATAATTAATTTAAATATGACAATTTATATGCAAAAAAATAAATAATATTCTTGTATTTACTAATTCACGACGGTTAATTTACCAAAATTAAAGATATATTATTTTAAATTTACTACTCTTGCATCTATCAGTTCGCGAAGGCTGATGCACTAAAAATAATGAACTTTTTCTTCAAATCTAATTTGAATTACATTTTTTAGACTGTCTTTCTGTTGATAATCTGGCCTTTTTTATACTAAGTCAATGTATTTAAGAATCGTTTAATCGGCCCATGTATTTCAGGATCGTTTAACAGGATCATGTATTTGAGGAAACCCATTGTTATAGAAACACTTGCGTCGACTGATATATTAGATCGCACGTGTTCATTCCATCATTTAGTATATTATTTATAATTTTGTTATTACAAATTTGTTTTTTATAATTTGTTATTACAATTTGTTATTTATAATTTGTTATTACAATTTGTGATTTACAATTTGTTATGATATTTATCAACTACATTTTTAAAAAAATTTAAAAATAAAATAATTTAATAAGGATCTGTCATTTTGAAATTTAAATATTCGATTTTAGATTCTTATTCAGCAAACTTAAAAACTTTTTTTTACCAAGTTAATGAATAAAAATCTATTAAAATTTGTTCAAGTTTGTAACGGTGTAAATTCGTAAATAGTATGCATGAGTGAAATATGTTAAGAATGAGTGAGGATGTGTGGGTATAATGGTTAACGAATCGACGAATTGTATTGACAATAAAGGTTGATATGAATGGGGGAAATATCTGATCAGAGTAGGGACCAGAAATTTGATTGATCATTTTCATACCAAAAGTCATTAAAGCAAGTTATACTCATTTTATTAAAATTATAAAGTACACAAAATTCTTTACAAAAGTTCAATTTACCGAAAGTGCATAAAGAATAGTCGGAAACCACGTTTAAGAGAGTGGTTTTTTTGTACGTGTAAATTTCCTGAATCCCCTCGATCGCCTTCAATATACACAACGACGACAACTGATGCAAGCAAGTGAATGCTTATACTCCATTGGTGCCATATTGGTGGACAATATTAACGGAGGCTATCAAACGATTCACGCTGCCTGAGTTCCGGTTTTACTTCGCTACAAATGCCGCAAGTATAGAGCGACCATCCTTGTAAGTTGCGTTGCAGCACTCGTTAAATTTTAACTGCATTAATTATTGAAATTGAAATCAGATCCAGAAACTAAATGTTATGTGTATGAATGTGGGTGATATGTGAATGTGTGGATAAATGTTGAATTGTTTATTTTAAAGGGAATCGCGACGGTGTTTTATAAAATTGTATGTGCGTATGTTATTTTTTTTATAAATTTAAATTTGTTGGAAGAATTGTCAAAATCGATAATAAGAAGCGAGTCAATCTAAATAAATCGATAAATGTAGATATTTTGTTATTTTTATATATTCGAACCGTTACAAGTTATTCAAGTTTTACATTACAATTTTTGTAATGGTTGATTGTTTATTTTATATGATAGATTATCAGTCAACTGATTTAGTTACTACACATCTACGAAGAATTTTTTTTAGTTTTTACATCCCTTAAAACAGTAGTATACTTGAAAAACGTGTTTCTTAAACTTCGCTTAACTAAAGTGGTGTTTACATTTACCCCAAATTTTAGGAAAATTTCAAAATCTCGGGGTAAATGTATACAGTCAGTTTTTTGTTTTGTTTTTGTTGTTCATTTTTTTTGTTCTTCATAAAATTTTCTAGGTAACTAAAGTAACAAGTTCATGCAAAAAAATCCATCCATTTTACGTTTTAACAAAAAAAATGTTTTTGGTGAAACATAGATATTCCGTTTACATTTATTAAAATTTATTGTACGAGTTATAATAAATATCAATATTATTTAATAAAATTTTTGTTATTATTTAGTAAATAAAATAAACACGCGCGCTCAAACGCGCGGTTGATCTAGTATTGTTAAATTTATTATTATGATTGTTATAATTTTCTTATTATTACAAGTCCCTTATTAATTCTTAATGTTTATTATTGTAATTTATTATGTTAATATTTATTTAATTATTATTTCTAAAATTGTTATTACTTATTATTATAATTCTAATAATTATTTAATAAATATTATTGTTATTTAATTGTTATAACAATTCATTATAAATAAATGTTTATTGTTATTATTATTAATAATATGTAAATAATAGGGGAGACTGGGGTAAACCGGCTCACTTTTTTTCAGAACTGTAAAAACCTAGAAAATTATTCTCTAAATCCAAGTTAATTTATATAATTTAAAAGCTTATGATTTCTACTAACAAAATAAAAAAGAATTTTTGATTTATCTGTTTTAGTTTTACTTAGAGAAAATTTTTAATATACATATACCAAATTTCAAAATCACAATTTTCCAGAGTAAATCCGCTCACCCCTCGGGGTAAACCCGATCACTTTATTTAAAAGAATTTAAGGTAATCCCGACAGTTTTATTTTGTATATATTAAATTTCTCCTTATTTCCGTCTTCAGTATGATTTATTAATGATAAATTATGAGTTCTATAAACAATAAATATTGGTTTATTAAATAATAAGTATAGGGGAGTGTTTGGGTTGGACAGGTGTTAGGGTTGAGCCATCGCGTTCATTTTGTTTTATCACACTAGCGCCATCTGTTCTTGTACTTAAATTCTTGCTACTAATGCCAGTCAACTTTTCACATGAGTTTCAGTGAAGTATACGAACTTATACTTTTGTTTTTTGCGAGTCATTGTTATACGCTCAACAGAAACTTTTTTGTGGTGTAAAAAAAGAGAAGTGAATGTAGATGAAAAATGCCGAAGACAAAGTAAATTTATTGAAATTGTTTATTAAGATGTTATACGAAAATGTGAAAAGAAATTTGGGGTTTTGTGAGACGCGTTTGTGTTTTGTGTGGTATGTCGCAAAACGACGCGTGAGTTTGCGTTGAGCCAGGCGGTGTCGTAAGGGTTGAACCGCCTAAAAGTATTACTACTGCTCTTATTATTGTTATTATTATTATTCGTGCGTTTAAAAAATAGAATTTGTGGGATCTTGTTAATTTTAAAGAACTTAAGTTCACCTTATTTGTTGTTGATATAAAGGAAATTAAATAGGTAGTGAAGGAAAGAGAAATAGGTTTCATGTGCAATTTTATAATCTGTTTATTTAACTTACTCACAAGAAAATAATCCAAAATGCTGTAGGTGGTTTTACATAATAATTTTTATCATACAATCAGAAGGGTGTAAATTGAGATTTTACACAAATTAAAAAAAAAGAAGTTACATACAATATTAAAAGACAAGGTTCAATAAAATTTGTTAAGTTTGAATTTTTAAATATTTTCTTTAAATATTAGTTAAATCAATTTATCGGGTTCCAGAGAATTTTTGCCTTGATTTCAGACCTAAACTCTTGTTCATTAAGAATTATACTTATTATAGAAAACCGCGTTTTCAGTCTAAAAGACATGCGAAATTCTAAGGTCGAACCATTGAATAATTGTGAAGGGGTTGAAAGCAATTTGAAATACTCTTTGAAGGGCCGATTTGGAACTGCCAAAAACATGTCTGACGACGCTCTTGGTACCCGCGTCCTTCATTCCCACTCCTCAGGAAAACTTGCAAAAATTTTCAGAGTGGAGGAAAATTTAGAAAAAGAGGGATGATTTGATTTCTGATATGTCAAATCGAGAAGATAGGGTAAAGCCCTAAACTCGGTAATTATCTATCTAAGTGTTACATCAAATATTCTTAGTTCGTGACATACGAATGTGCTCATATGTCATGAACTAAAAACATTTTGATAAAAACACTTTGCAAAATACCGTCAAACCGGAAGGATAGCATTAATGCATCTGAGTGTACTTGTCAAAACTATGGGTTGATTCCATTTCAATTCAGACAGGCTAAAATATGTAAGTCAAATAATAGTTTCCTATGGAAATATATTATTTTTCATACAATTGTAGACGACACGTATTTTGCCGTTTGGACAAAAAAAATTATTTAACGAAGTTAGGCGCATTTGAATTTTTAAAACTGCGAAGTCTGATTTCAAGAAAATGACGTTAACAAAAATTTAAATTGATGTATCTTTCTTGCAACTGTCTATAATGTTGTGGGTTTTGTGTCACTAATTCCAGATTAAATGGTCTTTGAAGGCCCACAAGTTTAATTAAGTTTTTTTTAATTTAACAAAATGGCGGCTATTTCTCGAAAAAAATTAACATCAAATTTTCTCAAAAACCCCATCGTTTTTTTTCTCTCAATTTTTTTTACTACTTTCTAGAAGTCTAAAGATTATTTTATAATAAAATTTATCAGGGTCCCGCATCTTGAAGAGGAATAATAAATTTTTTGTTTTTTCAAAAATGAAAAATCGAAGTTTTTTGATATCTTTACAATATACAACTAAATTTCAAAAAGAAAAAACATTTGTCTTGAAAAATTAGGTAATCATTTATTACAATTGAAATTTTCACCATTTAAGGACTTTAAATTATTATTATTTTATAAATAAATTTTACTCTACCTTTAGATTAATTCAATACACTAAAAAAAAGTCCATTGAATCAAATAAATGCATTTTCTTGACCTAATTTACTTGAAACAAACCCATGTTTTCTTATTGGAAGAAATTTATTTTCTTGTGTCAAGTAATTTTGAGCATTGGGCAAATCATTTTTTTGTTTTCTTTAAATAACTATATATTTCATTTAACACCTATAGTCTTTAGCCAAAAAAATGGGGAAATTAATATAAGTTAATAATTGTTTCAACTCAATTAAAAATTAACTTCTTGGTCGAATTCCACATTTTCTTGGATCAAGAATATGTGTTCTTGATCCAAGAAAATTCTTTTTCTCCTAAATATACTATGTCAAGAAAATAGTTTTTTTAATCAATATTATAATAGTCTTGGCCGTATTCAATCTCTCGATTTGCTTCAACCAAGAAAAATTTTCTTGGTTTGATACTTTTTTTTAGTGTACGTCAATTTTTTGTTTTTAAGTATTGTTTTACTTTGTTACTATTAGGTTTGTTCTTCTTTTATTTTTTCGTTACTGTTTTTTTAGCCAATTCTCTTAGCTTCATAAATTTATTTTCACGTGAACAATATATTACTTTCTTATGAATTCCCATAAAATTAGGATAATTCTTTCGATCTGAAGAAAACATTTTTCTCACAACATTCATTTTCGTTTTAGATTACAAACTAATGATAAAACAGTTAACGAAATTAAAAAGATATTTAGTATTAAAACAACTTTTCAAACATTATAACAAAAATTCGATCGTTTATTAAACATTAGACTCCATGAAATTTCTATTAACATTTACTTGTTTCATTTTTTCATCAAAGTCTATGAAGAAGACAAAATATCTAGAAAAAACGCTAACGAAAAAATAAAAGCAGAACAAGCCTAATAGTAACCAAGCAAAACAAAACATTAAAAAAGAAAATTGACATATTGAATTAATCTAAAGGCGGAGTAAAATAATTTTGAATTCCATGGAAATTTATTTTTTGTTAAATGTATTTCATGTAGTTTTTGAATTTTTGTAACATTAAAAGTGTTTTGCATTTAAATGCTGAATTCATAGTTTAATATACTTTAAGAATGCAAGTTTTATTGATTTAATTATAAAATAATAATAATTTAAATTCCTTGAATGGTGAAAATTTCAATTGTAATAAATGATTACCTAATTTTTTAAGGCAAATGTTTTTTCTTTTTGAAATTTAGTTGTATATTGTAAAGATATCAAAAAACTTCGATTTTTCATTTTTGAAAAAACAAAAAATTTTATTATAAAATAATCTTTAGACTTCTAGAAAGTAGTAAAAAAAATTGAGAGAAAAAAAACGATGGGGTTTTTGAGAAAATTTGATGTTAATTTTTTTCAAGAAATAGCCGCCATTTTGTTAAATTAAAAAAAACTTAATTAAACTTGTGGGCCTTCAAAGACCATTTAATCTGGAATTAGTGACACAAAACCCACAACATTATAGACAGTTGCAAAAAAGATACATCAATTTAAATATTTTTTAACGTCATTTTCTTGAAATCAGACTTCGCAGTTTTAGAAATTCAAATGCGCCTAACTTCGTTAAATAATTTTTTTTGTCCAAACGGCAAAATACGTGTCGTCTACAATTGTATGAAAAATAATATATTTCCATAGGAAACTATTATTTGACTTACATATTTTAGCCTGTCTGAATTGAAATGGAATCGTCCTATGGGTTTTGCGTTAACAACACATAAATATTCCCTTTTAATACATTTATTTAATGATTCAATAATAATATTACAAATAGTTACATAAATGTTACTTACTTTTAGTTACAGATTAGTCGTAGATTTAAAGTTAAAGCGCTGGTCGGTATAAGTTTGATTTCCAAGATGTTGTTTCAATTGAATGAAACTCAGAAAGCTTGTTATGTTACACTTGTGTAACTTTCACAACTTTAGGATTTTTGCGTTTGTTTCAAGAGTTAGAACTGCTTCTAATTGTTATCTATCGTCACTTGCACCTATCACGAAAAGAAACTTGTTTCTAAATGTGAGAAAAACAATTTGCACAATAATCGAGTACAATTCAAACCTGCAATTGCCGATTAAAGAAAGAATTACTGAAAAACTACAATTAATGAAACTTCATTCGCAAAATACGACAGTTAATACATTTGAATTATTAATTCTAAGTGTCAATTTGCTTTTCTTGCACCTTTTACAGAAAGAAACTTGTTTTTAAGTGAAAAACCAAATAGACTTGCACGATAATCGAGTACAATTCTAAACCGCAATAGCCGATTCAATTGAAACAACATCTTGGAAATCAAACTTATACCGACCAGCGCTTTAACCTTAAATCTACGACTAATCTGTAACTAAAAGTAAGTAACATTTATGTAACTATTTGTAATATTATTATTAAAAGGGAACCCAGATAGCACGAATTCTTGCTGTAAGGCCACTGTAAGGATATCTGTAGGGGTTGTAAGGCTTACAGCGTAAAGCTGTTGTAGTCCTAAATAAGTCCAAAAATTTCCGCATTTCCGTAAGCTTATGAATAAAAGATGATGTGGGATTACACCTAATCCTATTGTAAGCTTACTTGAAAAACTCATAGTAGGCTTAAATGTAAAAGTTGATGTAAGCTTTAAAGTAAAGTTTGAGGTAAGCTTACAAGTAAAGGTTGACGTAAGCTTACAAGTAAAATTGAGGCAAGCTTACAAGTAAAAGTTGTGGTAAGCTTACAAGTAAAGGTTCATGTAAGCTTACATGTAAAAGTTAGTTAGTAAGAAAATTAGGTTAATGCGCATCGTTCTCGGGTTCGAATCCTTGTCTTCCCAAATTTGTTTTCAAAATTTTCTACAGAATGTTTGGTTTCCAATATAGAGGAGGGCAACAAACTTAATTTTTTTATTTAATATTTATTAATTAATTATGTTACAAATTATTTTGTTAATATTGACCATAATAGGTAAACTCACTACAACCTTACAAGAACCTTACAACATGATAATAACCTTCCAACAGCCTTACATAAACCATTACTATAAGGCTTACCTCAACTGTTACATGTCGTCGCTTGGGGGCAGCAACATGCCGACTCAGCTAAACGGTGAAAAACATGCCGTTTCAAAAAAAGTGAAAAACATGCCATTTCGCGAAAGCGCTAAGAAACATACCTTCTTCAAACGAACGGTGAAGAACATGACTTTTCAAACGTTAATATTAAATATTATATTAAATAAATAAATAATTAATATAATAATATTAATAATTATAAATTAATCAATTAATTAAATTAATAATTTATCATTAATTGTTTATAATAAATATAATATTATTAATTATTTATAATTAATATAATATTATTAATATAATATGAATATTTAATATTAACGGTTGAAAAGGCAACATCTTCACCGTTCGTTTGAAGAAGGTATGTTTCTCAGCGCTTTCGCGAAATGGCATGTTTTTCACTTTTCTTTTTGAAACGGCATCTTTTTCACCGTTTATTTGAGTCGGCATGTTGCTGTCCCCAAGCGACGATGTAAGCTTACCTCAACCTTTACTTGTAGGTTTACCACAACTTTTACTTGTAAGCTTGCCTCAAATTTTACTTGTAAGCTTACGTCAACCTTTACTTGTAAGCTTACCTCAAACTTTACTTTTAAGCTTACATCAACTTTTACATGTAAGCCTACTATGAGTTTTTCGAGTGAGCTTAGAATAGGATTAGGTGTAATCCCACATCAGCTTTTATTCATAAGCTTACAGAAATGCGGAAATTTTTAGACTTATTCAGGACTACAACAGCCTTACGCGGTAAGCCTTACAGCACCTACAGATATCCTTACAGTGGCCTTACAGCAAGAAGTCGTGCTATCTGGGAATATTTATGTGTTGTTAACGCAAAACCCATAGTTTTGACAAGTACACTCAGATGCATTAATGCTATCCTTCAGGTTTGACGGTATTTTGCAAAGTTCTATGATTTCTATCAAACTGTTTTTAGTTCATGACATATGAGAACATTCGTATGTCACGAATTAAGAATAGTTTATAGAAATGACACAACTTTTCAAAATTCCTTTAAACCGGAAGGATAGCATTAATGCATCTGAGTCTACAAACGATCCTACTTAAAAATAAAGGTCAAGCTTTACCAACTTGACCATAATCAGCCTATCATTCCTCCAAAAAGTTATTAACCTAACCTTTAACCTCGCCTTTTGCTCGTGATGTAACACTAAGATCCACACCCAGATTAAAATCCCCGTACAGGATCCTTAAAGGATCCTCTCGGGATCCTGTACAGGATCCCGTACGGGATTTTGGGACAGGGTTCCTGTGCAGGTTCCGATGCAGGAACCTTAGTTATCAAAGATTTCTGTAAAGGTTCCTGTACAGGAACACGTGCAGGATCCTGTACAGGAAACTTTTTAATTTTTAAAAATTTTTATATTTTAAGCAACATTTGACATACATAGACTTCACATTTTAATATGTTATGCTCGTATATCAATGTTGGACAGAAAAATGTATTGCGCATTCGAAAAACTCATAGAAAACTACTGCGCAGGAGTTAAAAATATAAATAAATTAATTGAGGAAACCGTGTAGGATCCTTTACACTTAAGTAATTGCAGTTTACAAAACTGCAACGAATTCACCTTTCCTTTAAAGCAAATGTTTTAATAATTTTTTAACTTTGACATTAAATATCTTTTAAATAGAACGGTCAAAAATTTCTAAATTTTTTATAAAAGTTCATTTTGGTTCAATAAATAACACTTTAGTTTTTTTCAAAATCTGACGATTAGTATAAGTGCAAAAATTAAAAATCTGTAATAATCTCATGCTTTTCCTATACCGCACATGCTAAAGATCGAAACTTTGATTTCACTTTTTGAGACTTACAGACGGTCAATTTTATTTTATAGGCCTTATTTTGTAGATAAATATCCAAAGAATAATTAAGTGAAATTAAAAAAAATCTGACGAAAATGAATCGACGGGACAAATACCTTAAGATCCCAAAAAGTTTTGATTTATTTCCGGTTTAGGCGTTTTTCTTGACGAAATAACTTTTATAATGTTTTTTTAGATGTACAGGTTTTTGGAAAACCGGGAATTTTTCACGTCTCCTGTGAAGCGAAAAGAATATCCTAGAGAAACCAGATTGTTGTTTTTTTTTGTTCTATATAAAGTTGAAGTTTTCATTTAAGCAATTGGAAATTATATAGCTTATAAATTGTCTGAAATATAATTGTTAGTATTAAATTAAAAAGGAAATGAAATTAGTATTAAATTAAAGATTATAGCATTATACTAAATACGCTCACAACACATATGCGGGAACAACAACACAAAACACACAGTAAACTAAAAAGCATTAATTAATGATAAATTTCAGTTAATTAATACTCACTCTGCAATCATTTCCCTAGACAATTTCATAAAAAAGAAAGTGCGAGTTTTTGACATTCTGGGACGTCACAAAAAGATCATTCTATCTTGTTTATTGAAATATCATTAATAAGTCTGTGACGTTTTATTTTAAACTAATCTTGAATTTAGTGAAAATTTCTGCTAACGTCAAAAATAATTATGTATTATGTATTATAATTAATAAACTTTACTCGACTCAACTAATTAACAAACCCATATGACCTCCGAGCTTCTCTCTCACTCATAGGAGATTCTGCTCGAACGATTGGTAGCAGAATTTACCAACGTCGAGACACGACTGGCACAGGATCGGCAAAATGACTTACCCACTATGATCGCTCTCTGGCTTTCCTCGTGGATTACCCCTCTTCGGCTGGTTCGGCGGAGGGCTCCTTAGGAGGTATCGGCAAAATCCAATGGGGGAAGAACAATGGTGTTTTTCGCACAAGATAGACGAAATAATCAACTCCTCAGATCTTTTTCACCAATTGACTTTATTATAAAATGCTTACGAGTATTTGGCTCAAATCGCACACCAGTTCTCACTCACACACAAAATAACTCCACTCGAAAAGTAACGAAGACTAGGCCAGTCGGTGAGTGCAAAAAGTGCACAAAAGTGCAACCTGAAAAGTCTTAATAGTTTCTTGTAGTTTGGGGGTCCCATATAAGAGCCCCATGGTTTGCTCTCGATTTCCGGTTGCAAAAAATAGTGTAAACAATCGTCAAAGTTCGAGAAACGTAGTTTTTCGATGACCCTTGCTTTCGGTTAAATTTTAGAGAAAAAAGTTGTTATTGAAAGTTGTAGAGCCGAAAAATACCTTTCAAATGACTGGTCATACGTTGAAAAAGGTTTATTAGTTTAGTTGCAAATGAATTTAAACCATTAAAAATAGCACTTTTTTAATTGTTTAATTACTTTGTTAATAATTATCGAATTTGTTAATAATTCAGCAGGAATATTCTCCTTGTGAAGCTGAATAAATCCCAAAAAAATTCGACTCGATCAGATAAATGGTTTATGCATAATTCCATTTGTTAACTAAAAACATGTAATTTTTCAACGGAATTTCCCCACTTTTGGACCAACGAATTTCGGTTTTTTCTTTTCGAGAGTACAGTTTAGGAGTCAAACTTTAATTCCATTTAAATGGGAAATTGATTTTTTTTAATTTAGTGCATAATAATGGACGTTAAAAAAGGGTATGTTTTTTTGACATAAACAAATGGAATAACTCAGTCAATTTTCACTTTATCGATTTGGTGTAAAGGGCATTTGATTTCATTTGTTTTCACAAAAATTTTCCAAAAAAAAAATTTAACCTAGCTTCAAGGGGCATCTATGCATTTATCATTTATTTTAACATTAAAATCATATTCATTTCCACACTGTCAACACATTCATTTATTTAACTTCTGTTTACTCGATGCTACACGTTCACTGGTAAATAATTTCAAATTTTTTTGTCCACAATATTGTTTCAAATTAAATGGAATAATATGTAAGAAAAAAATTTTTGGTTAAATATAATAAATAATAATAAAAATTTGTTATTAAAAAAATTTTTTTTTTATTAGTACAAAAAATAATTTATTTAAAAAAAAGTAAATTCATTTTTGGATTCAGCGTTGGAAATTATATGAAATTAAAAAAAAAATGATTAAAATCGGTCAATAATTAACAAAGTTATGACCATTTTTGCGAATTTGAACGGCTGAATAGTTTTGCGGCAGGCGAGAATCTCGCGCCTCCGAGTTCCCCCACTCCGCTGTCTAAAAGTGGAAAAAACAATGCATGTACTTTCAATTGATATAAATGCAAAGTAAAAGCACAAAACCTTATGTTCAATTTTTTTTCATAAAATACATATATTGAACTGTAAGTGGTGTGAATTGCAATTAAAAATATTGGTAAATAACTAGTCATGAATTTTTTGAAAAAAAAAAAAATAACTCTCCCCCCCTTGAAGCTAGGTTAAATTTTTTTTTTTTGGAAAATTTTTGTGAAAACAAATGAAATCAAATGCCCTTTACACCAAATCGATAAAGTGAAAATTGACTGAGTTATTCCATTTGTTTATGTCAAAAAAACATACCCTTTTTTAACGTCCATTATTATGCACTAAATTAAAAAAAATCAATTTCCCATTTAAATGGAATGAAAGTTTGACTCCTAAACTGTACTCTCGAAAAGAAAAAACCGAAATTCGTTGGTCCAAAAGTGGGGAAATTCCGTTGAAAAATTACATGTTTTTAGTTAACAAATGGAATTATGCATAAACCATTTATCTGATCGAGTCGAATTTTTTTGGGATTTATTCAGCTTCACAAGGAGAATATTCCTGCTGAATTATTAACAAATTCGATAATTATTAACAAAGTAATTAAACAATTAAAAAAGTGCTATTTTTAATGGTTTAAATTCATTTGCAACTAAACTAATAAACCTTTTTCAACGTATGACCAGTCATTTGAAAGGTATTTTTCGGCTCTACAACTTTCAATAACAACTTTTTTCTCTAAAATTTAACCGAAAGCAAGGGTCATCGAAAAACTACGTTTCTCGAACTTTGACGATTGTTTACACTATTTTTTGCAACCGGAAATCGAGAGCAAACCATGGGGCTCTTATATGGGACCCCCAAACTACAAGAAACTATTAAGACTTTTCAGGTTGCACTTTTGTGCACTTTTTGCACTCACCGACTGGCCTAGACGGTTAATTTTCGCGTTCGCGCTCAGGTACGCTAAGTGCGACTAAATCAACACGAAAAAACGTTATGGTGGATAATGTACAGGGCACCTGTCGCGTCTTAACATTTTCCTCATGGCTTGTCTTCTTCTTCTTCTCGTTTTTCTAAAAATAGTACTGGCCCTGCCATCTATTAGGTTTTCCGGTGAGCTAACCGCACGACCTACTTGTTCTATCACTAGTGGGTCAGCCGGCGGCGCTAGCTTTTCCCAATTATCTTGGTAAATGGGCCTTTCGACTCGGGGCTTTTCCGACAGATGTCACGACGATTCAGAATTTCCATTCATTGAACGCAGTTTGGAAATTCACTTCGTCACAAGTCTTAAAATAAATATTTCTATTTTTTCTTACTAAATAATCAGTGATTTTTATAAAAAATTTAAAAACTACCGGTTATGATTAAAATTCACTGTTATTTCCCGGTCCATAGCGCAGCGGCCACCCTGTTTATTTTAAAAACCTTTGAATTTTATTTAAAAAATTGTAGTGGTGTTACAAACCGGAATTATATTTTATTTGTTTAAAATAAATCGAGCTTTTGAGATGGCTCATAATTCTTATTTGGGGAGGCACCAAGCTGACAAGGTCTGAAAGACCTTGTTTAGATTGTGGGGTCGTTCTCCACTTTTAAAAGATAGGCCTTGTTTCCATGAATTTTAAACTTATTTTAATTTAGAAAGTGTGAATAAGGGTAAGTGTAAAGAAAATAGAAAATTGTATTTAGAGAGGAAAAGTGTTTATTAAAGTAATAAGAAAGATATATTGTAGGAACGATACATTGGTACTTACGGCTACCGACGGCGATGATAATATTATTTGTTGTCGTCGGGCAAAAATAATACAAAATAGACAAAGTGTTCTATTGTTGTTCTTGTTTTTTTTAGAAAACAATTATTTTTGTGATTGTTCTTTCTTTGTTAAATGTTTATTTTGTGGGGCCGTTGTGCTTGGACGGCGCAGGTGTCACACACACGGGTTGGCCAATTTAAGAAAAACAAATAAGTTCAAATAGGATTTTTTTTATTTCAATTTTAACCAATTTTCAAAACACAATCCTCACGGGACTCCGTCGGTTAAGAAATTGAATTCTGTTTTTCGTCCGCCTTTCGCGTGTTACTTAAAGTTGCATGCGGAGGTTCGACGCGCAGACGGGCTTAGTCACGGCGTTCTTGATTTCCACAACACTTTCCAAAGTAGAGCCAGGAAGGTGATGTTCGAAAGAATCAAGAAGTTGTACTGCGTTGATTTTAATATTTCGACTAGCCTCTAGTCCTTGCTTTGAATCAGGGTGGAATAATTTTAATGATAAGAGGTGTTAAGGTCGGGAATAGGGGAAGATTCGCGGCCTATTGGACATTGCATTTTTGCTGATCTTTTCGATTCTCACGGAAGCTCCGTGAGAACAAAAACCATAAATTTGATCCTTTTTGGAAATAATAATATTCAAAGAACACAGTAAAAAGAAAGTCTTATTTTCAGCTATGAAAGATACCTTAAATTAAGATGCAACATTTTTAAGACAGCTTTTGTTTAATGTCAGATCATATATTTTTGTAGAATTTAAAGAGCAAAAGCTTGCTGAATATCAGAAATAATGTGCTGAATTTAAGGCAATCATGCTGAAGATCAGCAGTACTATACTTAATTTAAAATTAGAACTGTAAATTCAGATTTCTTATCCTTATTTTCACGCAAGCCGAGCTTAAATTAAGACTGGCATTACTTTCAGGACTTGTTTAATTTCAAACAGTATTTAAAATAAGACTTACTTTTACTGTAAATCTCTATAATATTAAAATGTTTCCTAGTCGTTTCGCCGGATTTGTCGTTCAGCAACATATATAGATATACATCGGTTCATCCATCGGCAACATATATACAAATGTACATAAACACATATGCACACAATACATACACATGTATACTCACACATATACACTTAATACATACACATGTATACTCACACATATACACACAATACATACAAATGTATACTCACACTTATACACACAATACATACACATGTATACTCACACATATACACACAATACATACACATGTATACTCACACATATACACACAATACATACACATGTATACTCACACATATACACACAATACATATACATGTATACTCACACATATACACACAATACATATACATGTATACTCACACATATGCACACAATACATACACATGTATACTCACACATATGCACACAACACATACACATGTATACTCACACATATGCACACAATACATACACATGTATACTCACACATATAATGTACCCACAAAATATTGTTTTGACTTTTTCGAAAATGTAATAAAAAGAATTTTGTATATTAGAATTGTCGGTACGAACTATAAGCGAGCTACGAAAAGTTGCTGCTGAAATTAAATAACCATATTTTATTATTGAAGAATGATAGAAACTTGGTTCTTGGATTGTTCGAAATCCAATTGAATTCTCCGTCGTTTGATATATAAATAAAAATTATTTTATATTTTTAGAGATTTTATCACCTAAGAGATTTTGAAAAAAATTGATTAATTTTTCTATTTTTGTGCACCATGTTTGTGTGGCTGCACATGCTAAAAAATTTTTTAATTTTAGCAACATAATCTTTAAAGTCTCAGCTTTTATTTTAGCCTTGAAAATGGAAAATCCGTTCAGTAGTTTTTGAAATATCTTAAAAAATATCCAAGTTTCTATCATTTTTCAATAATAAAATATGGTAATTTAATGAATATAATCTGATTAATACCCTCTATAATCTATTTACAACCTTTCAATGTTTTAGAATTATTTCTGGTATTCACAATAAATTATACATTTTATACTCCAAAATCGAATCAAATTATAATTTTAGATTATTACTATAGCAACATGTTTTTTTCAAATTGTCATATTATGAGGTTAAAGTCGTTTTGAAAATTTGTTGTGATCGAACTTTTTTACATATGTGCTGCTATTTTAATTTTCCAGGTTTGTAAATTTCTGATAATTGCATTTTTATAAATCTAAAAACAATTATAGCATTATGCATTTATTTACCATTAGCTTATTATATTGATCATAACCATTTTTAGTATAAATATTACAAGAGAAGATTATTTTTAACCATTTCTTCAAAGTATTTTTATTTACTTACAAAATGTAAATTTTGTGATTAGTAAGAATTTATTTCTTTGTAAATTTATTTATGATTAATTCATCAATTATTATTGAATTGGTAACAATATTAATAATAATTTTTTAAATAATTTTAATAATTTTGTAGATTTAAAAAAATGAAATTACCAGAAATTTACGAATAAATAAATTTAGTGATTGATCAATTTATTTAATTAATTAATTATTAGCAACAACAAATTAAAATTTTTATTTTTTTAAATTTTATTCTTAGGCAATTAAATAGTAAATTAATTTTTTAATTTAAGGGTTAGTTCTAATTTGTCAAAATTTTATTTATTTAAAATAACGCAAAGACCAATTATATTGATGCAAGTTTTATAATCTAAATTAATATGATCAATAATTTGAAAATGGTAATACTTAGATATTTAATTTTATAATTCTGGTTAACTATCCTATATACAATTTAAAATATCATAAAAAGTGTAATCTGGATTATATCACTTATAATCCATTTTTCTCTGTGTATGTATGTAAAAAGGTCAATACCAGGCCCTTCTAAAATACATAAACAGTATTTTTGAGGAAGGATGCATCACCTTGAATTTATTATAATGCATGCTTTTTCAATAATACTTTATTAAAAAATTTATTAATTTTTTTTGTTGGACGGGGGTCGGTTTTGGGTTCGATACCTTCTAGTACCAAACATAAAATCAATTGACATTATATTTGGTACTGGAAGGTATCGAACCCAAAACCAACCCCCGTCCAACAAAAAAAATTAATAAATTAATAAATTTTTTTAATAAAGTATTATGGAGGAAGGATATTTTTTTTATTAAAAAATTTATTTATTACTATCTTATAGTGGCACTATCGGGTCGGACCCGAAAAGTCAAAAATGACCCGGTAATGACGTCTACGTATATTTTTCGGACCTGGTATTGACCTTTCTACATACATATATATACTGTTTGTTTAATTATTTAACTAAATAAATAAATTTATATATCTGACTCCGTTTAAATACTGAGAAAAAAATCAAAAAATTTTTTGAACTAAAAATATATGTTTAATTTAAACATATTTTGTTATTGAATTAATTTTAATTTCTACCGAACGAAATTTACTATGCATTGAATCAAAATTATTATGTTTAAATCAAACATAATTTTTGGTTTACTGTATGACTAACATAATTATGTTTGATTTAAATATATTGTTTTCTCAGTAAAAATGTTATTTTTTTTATAATAGTTATTGCTAAATGAATTTTTTTGCAACTTTTTAAACAAAATTTTATTTCTTCTAAGAATAAACCGATTGAAATAAATGAAGCTTGAATATTAAGGGGATAAGATATACTTTCATTTAGAATTAGAGACTTTTTAAAGAGTTTATTTTTGAATAATTATTTAACAAATTTGTTATAAATAAATTTTTTTTTAATTTTCTGCGTCTTTTAAAAATTTGATAAAAATATCAACATAATTAAAACTATAAGAAATCAAAATGTATAGTGCAACATGACTATACTTAGTTTTTAATCAATATTATGGTTATATAAATGTTAACTCGACAGTATTTTGTTTATTTCATAGATGCAAACAATGTTTTAATTCAGAAAAACATCAAACTTTCATGTCTGTTGCAATATAATTTTGATTGTAACTTTTTAAAAATTGTTGCTTATAAATCTTTTCAACGAATTTTGATTTCTTATAGTTTTAATTTTATGTTGAAATTTAAAAAAAAAATTTAAAGAGGCAGAACATTAAAAAAATTATTTTTTCATAAAATTAAATACATAATTATTCAAAAATAAATTTTTTAAGAAGTCTCTAATTCTAAACAAAAGTATAATAATTTTATCTCCTTTATTATATAACTTGCAAAAAATTCAATTTGACATAACTTTTATAAAAAAATATTTTTTTTTAGTAAAAACTAAAAATCTATACAAAGTAGTAATAGTTGCTCTGATATATAATAAAAGTTGCTTCGCTCAAAATATTAATTGCTCGAGACATTTTAAATATTACTCGACTTTTAATAACATTTATTAATTTTATTAATAAAATTTTAATTTAACATTTAATTTTAACATCCGACTGGTTCTTAAATTGGAACACTGAGAAAACATTATACTTAAATGAAACACAAAAATAATGTTAGACGATTTTGTTTAAATGAAATTAATTTGTAAGTTTAATCTCAATATATAGAAAATATCTACTGCATTGATTCAAAAGTATTATTTGTTTGAATAATTATATTTAATTCAAACATATTTTCTGTTACGGTTTAAACAAAAATTATGTTTAAAAATTTTGTTTGAATCAAACTTAAAAGTTAACTACATATAATTTAAAATAAATCACAATTTATGTTTGATTTCAATATATAATCTCTTAAACTAAACCAGAAAATATGTTTGAATAAAACTTAAATATATTTGACTGTATAGCAAAGATATTTTAAGTTTGATTTAAACAAAATTTGTTTGAATCAAATAATTTTTTTTCTCAGTGAAGCCTCAATTGTAGACCTATATTCAGTAGCTTATAAGTCCGAAAATATTGAGTTTAGAAAAAAGTTGTCAAAGAATAAGAGTTTTAGATTTATTTCGACTTTTAAGAAATGTAAACAGTTTTTTATAAACAAATTAAGTTTTCCTTTTAAAATAAACGTTTATTTTTAGATTCTGGTGCTGCACATGTTCTAAATCAGTTTATATTAATATAATATAACCGACAGTTAAAAAAATTAATTTGTTTATTCAAAAAAATTTTTTTTACATTACTTAAAAGTCAAAATAAAAATAAAACTTTCATTTATTGCCAACTTTTTCCTAAACTCAATATCTTCAGACTTACAAAATATAGGCAATATTTATATATGTAAGTAAAAATATTTTTATTTTATGATTAGAAAATTAGTACTTTAAAATTAACTACAAATAGGAAAAAATAAAATATCAATATTTAAAATAATTCAATCAAAATTTATGAAAAAATAAATGTTGAATAACAAATATTTCAAAACAAACATAAATAATTAAAAAAAATAAATTATTATTTACATACACATGTATATATTTACACATAAATACATAACACACACACACACACATATATATATATATAAATTAAAATTTTTTAATATACATAAAATCAATGGAGATGCTATTTAATAAATTTATACAAGTGGAAATGAACAAGTAAAATGTCTTCCGAGCGAGCGTTAGCGAGCGAGGACAACGACGCTAGTATTTAATAACCATTATTAATAAGCTATAATTGCGTTGTCATAAATAACACAATTACAGCTCACTTTGTTATGATGGTTAATGTTGTGACATTGCAAAATTTTTTATAATAACAGTTGCAATTTTCAGAACAAATTTTAACATAATCGATAATCAACAAATTATTTTATAAACAAAAATAATAATCACAACAAAGTTTTTAAAATTTAACTTTGTTTATTTTGTAAAACTTAATTTAAAAATATTAATATTAATTGTTGCTCCGCCTTTGTAAACTATTGTTTCTCGTATTCCCGGAAGATTTCAAATTTGATGAAATCATTGGAAACGACGTTCGTCGGTCAACCTGCAAGCAGAGTTCCCCTCTCGTCGTTGACAATTTCCCCTTTCTTCGTGCGAATCACAGAGAATTTCCCCCTTTCTCCTGAGAAATGACTCATCGAGACTTGCCGCCTTCGCTATGTTTTCCCTGTTTTCGCTTTCCCCTACCTACCGGAAACTACTAAGTCTCCCAAATTAGCTTGAAATAATTTGAAAATTGTTACCTTTTCTTGTACCTAACCCGAGAATTGTTATAAACATCGTTATCATCGCTCTCTTTGGAATCCTGCTCTTGGCCTGTCCAGGTGCGTTTTCTACTCAAAAACACTTTTTTTATATCACTAGTTCTTTTTTTTGTGAAAATTCTTTAGTTTTTTTTTGTGTCGTAGTTCGACTGTGTGTGGTTTTGCTGATTTATTCTTCGAAACAGTAAGTTTTTCAATTATATTGAGAAGGGAATGTTTTATAAAATTATTTAAAAAGTGTAAATTTAATTCAGCCGGCCTCGTGGCTGAACAAGAGACCTTTCTTTTACGCTTTGGAATAATAAATTTGTGAATTAATTTGGTTAAAATGGTTTTATTGGAAATTCGAATAATAATTAATTGATTATTAAATTAGTTTATTTAAAATTTTATTGAATGATTAATTATTTCAATGTCTCTTGTTCAACCACGTGTTGCCTTTTGTTACCCTTTTTCCCCTTTTATTCTTAAAATTTTATAACAAATTCTTCCCCGTCACCAACGTTACCAACCCCTTAAAATTCTTTTATTATAGAATAAAGAAAACGCCCCCTTTAGCTTTCCCCAGTTACCTTCTTCGTTACCCTTTTAGGTGCCCCTTTTTTTGTTAATCATGGCTGAATCTATTATGTTGTGTCATTTATGTTGAAATTGTGTATTTTTTTGTTTTTAATTTGTTTGAAAATTTATTGTTTGAATTTAATGTAATTTAAATTGATTTGTGTTACCTCTATTACTCGCGTTTAATTGTTACCCTTAAGCTGTATTAAATTTTGATTTATTTACAATATATTGTGTAATATTCTTGCAAATGTTGAGTATAATTTTGGTCCTAGCTAACCGGCAAAATTCTGTATATTTTATTCGTTTCTCAACCAAACCCCTTTTGCTCTTGTTTTAAAATTTGTGAATTCAGTTTTGTACTTGGATTTTGTATTTAGGTGAACTTTAATTTTGTTTTAATTGAAGTGACGATTAGTAGAGAAATAATGGTCTTATTTCTCTCTAATTTAGGTACTTGTTCTTGTTAATAATTTTAGTACAATAAAATTTAAATAATCGATGGCCTTGTTTTATTAAAATTTTATTCGTTCCAATTGTATTGGGTATCAAGACTTTGGCAAACATTTTGTTTCTGTTGTTAATAATTTAATATTGTTTACAAATCGGATCATATTTATTGTTTGCTCTATTTGTTTTTGGAAAACAACAATTGTTGTTGTTATTATTATAATGATTGTTTGTAACAAATTGTTAATTTGATTGTTCGTAGATTTTATAAATATTGTTATTTGCTGAAAACCCATTACAAATTATGGCGCCAAACGTGGGGCTGCCAAAGCAAAAAAATTATACTCAGAACAAAAATTTTTTTTGTGTAATTATCGATAATATAAAAGTTTTTTTTTGAAAAAGAAAGAATTTGATGTGTATTTATTAATAATTGTTTTTGTAAATTATTAATAATATTCTTTTGAGCGAGAAATTATAATACTCGCTTATATTCTATTTTAATTTTGTATATTTGAGAATATATTTTATTTAGCTGTTTTCGATAAAATCGAAAATCTTGCTAATTAGATTTTGTGTTTATATTTTGTACCTAATGTGTTCCCCTGTATGAGTCATAGACTATATTTTAATTATCTCAGTCTCTAAAAATTTCGTTCTTAACAATTCCCTTGAAGTTGAGAACGAAAAGAAATTAATATTCCCCTTTAAAATAAAAATTTTAGTGTTCTTATTAAAATTTAATTATTCACTGAAATTTGTTATTTTGAATGTCCTTACAAAAAAAAAATTTTTTTGCTTGTCGAGGAAGGGCTAAGAATATATCTGTCTTCGTACCGCAAAGTCCCCGTATGAAATAAATCGGGATACCAGCTGTCAATGCCCTTTTATACACAAACCATCCCCAAATGGATGCTACAGTCGTTAGGACTATCTTAAATACAGACCCTTGTTACCCCATTCACCTTATTTCCGTTCACCATAGTGATCAATCATATAGGTTGAAAGGTAGAGGCGTGAGTTTAAACGTAAGTCGTCGTAGCATTTCCGGACGTAATTTATTTCGTAAATTGAAAAACATATGTCGAAGAGATATGTTGCAAGGCAAAGGCGTAAGTTTAAACGTTAGTCGTTGTAGCATTTCCGGACGTAATTTATTTCGTAAATGGAAAAACATATGTCGAAGATATATGTTGAAAGTTTAAGACGTAAGTTGAAACGTAAATCGTTGTAGCATTTTCGTACGCAATTTGTTTCGTATATTGAAAAACGCTTGTCAAAGTTATATACTGAAACCATAACTAAGAATTTCTTTTTGTTTTTTTTATTTCTTCTAGAAAAGGGACGATATGTCTCATAACGAGAGATCTTGGATAGATAATCTTAATTCAAGGGATTTAGAAATCAAATTAGCCAATAGAGGTTTACCAGTCCAAGGATCGGTCATAAGAGACTTTGCCCCCTTTGAACAGTTAGCTGTTGTGTCGGAAAAATCATTCAGGGTTGCCCGATCATATCAACCCCCTCCAAGACCCGAAAGTTCCCCACTTCCTGATTTGGCCTACAGAGGTTCGACAAGACCGTCACCCCGAAAAAGAGAACAACTTCATTTAATCGAGGAGGATTATGTCTCCGAAGAAGAACGCGATGAGCTCGAAATTGAAGACTTGCTAATGTTGAATCAAACCCCTAACAAGAACCCAAATTCTCCCTCGAATTCTCCTAGAAATAATTCGTAACGGCAAGGTTCCTCTTAATATGTTAAAACCCTTGACAGACCAAAATTCGGTTCCCCTAAAGCAACAGAATCTGTTGCGAAACCTAATCCCAACTAGGGAAGTTTCACGTACGAAACATAAAACCTTACTTAAGCGCGAAATAGGTTTGTCTGTCTACTAGTCCTTAAGTTACCTGAAAATAAAATACTTACCCACACGAGAAGAGTTCCTTAAGTTACCTGAAAATAAAACATGTTATCTGAAAATAAAAATCTCTTACCTGAAATTGAAAAGAACTTCCCTACGTCACCTGAAATTAAAAATCTCTTACCTGAAAAGTAAAGAACTTCCCTATGTCACCTGAAAATAAAAATGTTTCTTACCCAAAAATGAGAATACCCGTCACCTGAAAATAAAATTCCCGTACCTGGAAAATAAAGTTTACGTTACCTGAAAATGAATACCGTTCCCAAAATTCCTATTTCCTTTGTAGCTGGAAACTTGTATTGGATGTTAATGGTCTGTGTTGTCCGTAATTATAGGATTTTGGCGTCTTTGCGAATTGTCAAGCTGGTACCCGTCTTTTGTAAAGTGTCCATGCACTAAGATCATAGCAACACACTAACAAAACATTATCCTTCAGGCACTCATCTTCAAGATAGTCTCCAAGATGTCAGAGTTGCCAACGGAATCGATTCATCTCGAAGACGACGATGAATTCGTCGATGAGGAAAACCTATTAAGAAGTTCTGAGGGTGATGTAGCTTTAGATGGTAAAATACCTGATGACTACATAACTATAATGGACAGTGACGAAGAGACCCAAATGTCGGAAATAATTCCTTCAATGTCACTCGAGCAGATACTAGCCAGCGAAGTGTCCCGTCTCTCCGAAATCATCGATAAAACAAAGCGCGATGTTAGAAGCCGGCAACGAAGAACTCTCGCGAGCCAGAGCATCAATTTCCACATTCACTTATCAGATGAAGCAGGCTACAGATTGCCTAGGTCATCAAGAAGAGGAAAACAAAACAATGAGGATGACAATATACGAGCTAGAGAAGCAGCATACGTCTTACCACAAGCCATACCCCGAAAATGAGACTTGGACCCTAGAAGATGACAACGTCGAACAACTCTTCCCAGGACTGAGCTTCGCAATTAGAGAAGCACTTAAAGCAGAAGGACTTCTCGAAGTTCCAGGAAAAAGTGGATTTATCTGTTAAAGATGCTACCGCGTAAACCGCGCCCTCATCCTCCAGCGTCACCTTGACCCCATCGTCGTCGGAAGAAAGCTTACGCTCACCTTCTTCTGTCCTAAAAATCGACTTATCCAATGAGGAGATTCTAGACATCTCATCGAACCTCCCGTCCCACGTTGACTATGATTCGGACCCGCATCCGATCCTAAAAAAGAATTTTTATGGGTCCAATCGTGCCAAAAAAGCTTTCTTTCGAAACCAACAGGTGAATACACCAGTGTATACACCAAGCACCCCACACTATTCGCCGCAACCGTCTACTTCGTACTCCACAACCGGATCTAATAACACTAGTTTACAAAATTTAAACAATTTTCTGACCTGCGGTATTTTACTGTCAACTCTTATGTAAAATTTGCTCCCGAATCCGAAAATGAAGTCAGATATTGAGAAAGTAGAACAGTTTTCGAGATATAGCTACATTTCAATTTTTTGAGTATCGACAAAAAGTGGATTCACTAACTTACAATTTTTTCTCAATGTAGTGGATCGATTTCAGATTTCTTTGAAGCAAATAAAAGGTTATTAAATTTTCCATAAAGAATATTTACAAGATTTTTAATTGGACTGACTATTTAGGAGCAATTTATGCGTTTGTTTGAAATTTTTCATTATACATAACAAAATTTTTGGAAACGATTGACTTTTATGGTTAATTACGTCATAAAAAACGTGTTTACTTGAGGTTTTCTTTCACTGACGTCAAAGTTCAATTTGTTAGGAAGAAAATGAGCCATCGCAGATTAAAATTGAACTGAAAATGTAGAAGATATAAGCACTTAAGTTAAAATATAGAAAATGTCGTTTTACATAATTCTATGAATTTGTTTGCTATTTCACTCATAGTGAATATTGGCAATGCTTCTTAGATTGTCTATTGAAACAACATTTTTTTGGTTGACTTTACTTTGTTATTAAAGTCAGATTCATTATTTACAGTTTTTTACTGTCGATGTAATCAGATTAATCCCAATGAAAATATTCCGTATTAGTACAATTGCTGACAAATGGTTTAGTTCCTCACTAGCCCTGTAATTCCAACACTAGCGTGCCTGAATTCGCGTGGAAATGGTTGCAATACTGCACCATTACTACACCAATATAGTTGTTCCAGTAATGGAAGTTCAGTACTGACCCAATGTTTGGCGCAGTACTGACTGGAAGAAAATAAAAATGCTTTATGAAAAAATCTATTTTATTGTACTATTATTATATTTATGGAGAGGTCTAACGTGTAAAAAATGGTCTTTTTGTGCATTTCATCAATTTTCATGGAAGAAACGGTAATAGTTTACATGTTTATTTGTTTTTGCATATCTAAATAGAACTACGACAGTATTACTGGAATGTTGCGCCACTACTGGTATGCAGTATTATGTCGGTAACCAACATTTTTAAATCTCTGGATTTGCGCTATGCCTATGAACATGATAAATCTAATCCCGTTTGGATTTTCTATTTTCGACCTTCCATGATAAAAATTTCATCAACGGCTCACATTTTATAATATTATGTTTAAATTAAAAAATTTAAGCAGGTTTTTTATTGCACTTCAAGAGTGTATTTATTTATGTGTAAAACCTCACATTATTTGTCAATATTGACAATTTAAAGCTAAATAAAATTTACAAAAGTAGTATTTTTTAGCGCGTCTGAAGTGCGTAGACCCCTTAGGTGCTTAAATCTTCTACATTTTTAGTTCAATTTTAATCTGCGATGGCTTATTTTCTTCCTAACAAATTGAACTTTGACGTCAGTGAAAGAAAACCTGAAGTAAACACGTTTTTTATGACGTAATTAACCATAAAAGTCAATCGTTTCCAAAAATTTTGTTATGTATAATGAAAAATTTCAAACAAACGCATAAATTGCTCCTAAATGGTCAGTCCAATTAAAAATCTTGTAAATATTTTTATGTAAAATTTAATAACCTTTTATTTGCTTCAAAGAAATCTGAAATCGATCCACTACATTCAGAAAAAATTGTAAGTTAGTGAATCCACTTTTTGTCGATACTCAAAAAATTGAAATGTAGCTATATCTCGAAAACTGTTCTACTTTCTTAATAACTGACTTCATATTCGAATTCAGGAGCAAATTTTACATAAGAAATGATATTGAAATCCCTTAGGTCAAAATCTTTGTAAACTAGTGTAACAGGCTCAACGAACCTCCTCTTTATAAACGCCGCAAGCTGTTCGTCAGAGATCATTCCTGCGAGACCGAAAACTGCCCCCTCGATCACAGCGCTCCCTGGAAATATTCCAGGACACCCAATCCCTGATCACCCACACCACCGTTACATACTTATGGAAATAATACTCTGTGAAACCTTGTTACACTCCGTTGGAAAATAAACTTTTCTATTATAACCGAATTTAATCTGCCCCAAATTCTTTTGTCACCATACCTTTTCCCTCAAATCAAAATTTTTTTTACTACAGCGCCCTCCTGGCTTCATTTTAGGATGGTTAATGTTGTGACGTTGCAAAAATTTTTATAATAACAGTTGCAATTTTCAGAATAAATTTTAACATAATCGATGATCAACAAATTATATTATAAACAAAAATAATAATCACAACAAAGTTTTTAAAATTTAACTTTGTTTATTTTGTAAAACTTAATTTAAAAATATTAATATTAATTGTTGCTCCGCCTTTGTAAACTATTGTTTCTTGTATTCCCGAAAGATTTCAAATTTGATGAAATCATTGGAAACGACGTTTGTCGGTCAACCTGCAAGCAGAGTTCCTCTCTCGTCGTTGACAATTTCCCCTTTCTTCGTGCGAATCACAGAGAATTTCCCCCTTTCTCCTGAGAAATGACTCATCGAGACTTGCCGCCTTCGCTATGTTTTCCCCGTTTTCGCTTTCCCCTACCTACAGGAAACTACTAAGTCTCCCAACTTAGCTTGAAATAATTTGAAAATTGTTACCTTTTCTTGTACCTAACCCGAGAATTGTTATAAACAATAATAATACCCTGAGATCTATCAACTTTATTGTTATTCCGGAATTTTTACTATTATTCAGGAGTATTATGTATGAAACAAATAAGGGAGAATTTTGTTGTCAAATTTTTCTCGTAGTAAAAACCTCTTGTCAATCAGGCCCGAATTAATCAAGGTACGAGCCGGCAATCATCGTTATCATCGCTCTCTTTGGAATCTTGCTCTTGGCCTGTCCAGGCGCGTTTTCTACTCAAAAACACTTTTTTATATCACTAGTTCTTTTTTTGTGAAAATTATTTAGTTCTTTTTTGTGTCGTCGTTCGACTGTGTGTGGTTTTGCTGATTTATTCTTCGAAACTGTAAGTTTTTCAATTATATTGAGAAGAGAATGTTTTATAAAATTATTTAAAAAGTGTAAATTTAATTCAGCCGGCCTCGTGGCTGAACAAGAGACCTTTCTTTTACGCTTTGTAATAATAAATTTGTGAATTAATTTGGTTAAAATGGTTTTATTGGAAATTCGAATAATAATTAATTGATTATTAAATTAGTTTATTTAAAATTTTATTGAATGATTAATTATTTCAATGTCTCTTGTTCAACCACGTGTTGCCTTTTGTTACCCTTTTTCCCCTTTTATTCTTAAAATTTTATAACAAATTCTTCCCCGTCACCAACGTTACCAACCCCTTAAAATTCTTTTATTATAGAATAAAGAAAACGCCCCCTTTAGCTTTCCCCAGTTACCTTCTTCGTTACCCTTTTAGGTGCCTCTTTTTTTGTTAATCATGGCTGAATCTATTATGTTGTGTCATTTATGTTAAAATTGTGTATTTTTTTGTTTTTAATTTGTTTGAAAATTTATTGTTTAAATTTAATGTAATTTAAATTGATTTGTGTTACCTCTATTACTCGCGTTTAATTGTTACCCTTAAGCTGTATTAAATTTTGATTTATTTACAATATATTGTGTAATTTTCTTGCAAATGTTGAGTATAATTTTGGTCCTAGCTAACCGACAAAATTCTGTATATTTTATTCGTTTCTCAACCAAACCCCTTTTGCTCTTGTTTCAAAATTTGTGAATTCAGTTTTGTACTTGGATTTTGTATTTGGGTGAACTTTAATTTTGTTTTATTTGAAGTGACGATTAGTAGAAAGTAATGGTCTTATTTCACTCTAATCGAGATACTTGATTTGGTTTGTAACTTGACTGAAATTCCTTCCAATTGTATTAGGTATCAAGACTTTAGCACACATTTTGTTTTTGTTGTTGTTAATAATTTAATATTGTTTACAAATCGGATCTTATTTATTAATTGCTCTATTTTCTTTTTGAAAACAACAATTGTTGTTGTTATTATTATAATGATTATTATAATGATTGTTTGTAATAAATTGTTAATTTGATTGTTCGTAGATTTTATAAATATTGTTATTTGCTGAAAAACCCATTACAATGTTTTCAAAAGGAAATTGAAATTTTCTTATTTTTTTAACATATTTAGAATAATACCCATTTGTATTCCAAATTTGTTCAAAAGAAGCACGTGTATTACATTAAATATCCCGTCTTCGTTTTGTCAAACGCACGTGCGTTTGTTATGATGCTGCAAGCCAATCTTGTGGATCTTGAGAGGAGGGGAAGGTTTCGTTGGATAAAGAAGCATGGAGTAGAGACGAGTATGGGTGTGAGAGTGTTGACGCGTTAACCTAAATTTATTTATTAATGAACTGGTAACAAGTGCGGCGTTGTTCTAGCATTGGAAACGTGAACATAAAGTAACATAGCCCTTACAATTTTGTTACAAGGTTTATTTTTTTTATTATTATTTTAGCTGCGCAGTAGCGAGTTTTGCTAGCAAGTAAAATTAAAATATTTATTAGGCAGCGTTGCCAGGTTTTAACCTCCAAATTTAGCATGCAATAATCCACCGCAGAAATTCCCCTTTTTATCCCCAAAAAGACCGATGTTTTAGATTCGAAACCAGAGATGTGATGAACAGGTGTTTTCGTGTTTCCTCGTGTATATTTATGTTATTGAAACTTATAATAATTAATTGAGCTGCCGGATCAAAGAAGGGCACATAAACTCGTCGTGCTGAAAATCGTTGGCCCCTGAACACTCAAAATTAAACTTTTGATTTAAATTGTTTATTATGCATATCCTTATAGAAAATTTGATTGCGCATATTTTCTTCTAATAAAATTTTTTTCTATCTATTACCGTTTTCGAAATAATAAAGAAAAACCATTTTTTTGAAAACATGAAATTTCATTAAATTTTTCACTTCAACTCGCTATATTTCAGTCAATTTTGCATAGGGTAAATGTGTGTATTACCGTGGTTTGAAATCTAATGCAGACTTAGTCATTAGATTGTGAAGAAACCTCACAAGATATTTGTATAATTTTTTTTTAAATTGATCTTTGACTTTATTTGATGTAATATAAAAATTGAGAATGTCGTAGAGCGTATATTTTATTAAATAATAAATATTTTTTAAAGTAATGCAAGTGCAGGTATTACCGTGGTGCTCAAAGCTTCATGATCGGAATACCGTGTGCCAAATACCGTGGATGGTCTAGTTACCGTGTGCCTTATACCGCGAAAAGTTTAACTAGTAGAGATTTAAAACGGTTGGGTGAAATTAAACTAGTTTTAAACAATGGTTTTTAAATTTAACAATAAATATTCTTATATTTAAGCAGATACTAATAATGATAACAAAATTCGTTATAAATCTATCAATAACTTTATTTAGTGATTTATTTAGTACCTAATAACATTTAATTAAATATTTTTTATGAAAATAGTAATTATTATTAAAATAACAATAGTATTTGGTCTAAATCATATTGAAATTATTTTTTAATTCCTGCGGTTCTCCTTTGACTTGAAAAGCACGATTTGTCATTTTACATATTATTTGTAATGATAATAACGACCCACGGTATTTGGCGCACAAGTTCAAAACGTTGTCCAATTGCCGTGTTGATAAAATAAAAATAAAAATACGTTAAATCATAATTTACCACGAAGTTTTGACTTTAAAAATACATTAATTAATCGAATATACAAAAATTAACAAGTTTAAAAGTATTAATAATAAAAAAAAGCGATTTATATAAAACTGTATTTTTGCATTACAATGAGGAATTTATCAAACTATCCGCACCTACGAAATTAAAAATTTTTTAAAACGAGAAATGTTAGTGAAATAACAATAATTTTTTATTTATTAAACACGTACAATATGAAAGTAGCTATCTGAATTTTTTGGGTTAACAAATTGGAACATAAATGATAAAATTTGACAAAAATATCGAAACCACGGTAACTCACGCACCCACGGTAATACCCACATTCACCCTATTTTCTAATGTCACAAAAACTAAATTACTCGTTGAAATATCCTGAGAATGATGAAAGAAGAAAAAAATTGTTTTCGTTTAAAATAAAATTGTTATTAATTTTTTTCTGAACAATTGCAAAAACCGTAAAGTGCAATTTTCGCGAGCTTCGTTTAACGGGCGAATTTTAAGCAGCAACTAACTTCCAGTGAGAAAGTTTTTTATTGCAGTCTAAAGAAGTTTTTTGGAATGTTATATTACAATTGAACAATTAGTAACAAATTAGCGAATATTTAAAGTTGCGCGAGCGGCTGAACGGAAGGTTTGTTTTGATTTACTTAACCTCTAAAGGCGAAACAACACTGTGACATATGCTGTTCAGCTTCTTTCAACAAATGGGCGTCACACGTTCAGCCGCGCGTGTAACTTTAAACATTCACTAATTTGTTACTAATTGTTCAATTGTAATATAACATTCCAAAAAACTTCTTTAGACTGTAATAAACAACTTTCTCACTGGAAGTTTGTTGCTGCTTAAAATTCGCCTGTTAAACGAAGATCGTGAAAATTGCTGTTAGATATGAATTTAATTATTTATTAATCTATCCCTATTAATATAAAATCATTTCGCCGCCGCCGCCGCTGATTCAGTCATTTCCCTTTCCCGCTACCCTCAAAATTTAGGTCAATTTTGAGGGCAGTTTTGACCTAAACGTCAAAATTTGATAAACAATTCCCGCAACCCTAAAAAATTAGGTCAAATTTGAGGGCATTATTGACCTAGACGTCAAAATTTGACAATTTTCGCTACCCTCAAAATTTAGGTCAATTTTGAGGGCAGTTTTGAACTAAACGTCAAAATTTTACAAACAATTCCCGCTACCCTCAAAATTTAAGTCAATTTTGAAGGCATTTTTGACATAGTCGTCAAAATTTAACTATTTTCGCTACCCTCAAAATTTAGGTAAATTTTGAGGATAGTTTGACCTAAACGTCAAAATTTAAAAGACAATTCCCGCTACCCTCAAAATTTAGGTCAATTTTGAGGGCAGTATTGACCTAAATGTCAAAATTTGACAAACAATTTCTGCTACCCTCAAAATTTAGGTCACTTTTGAGGGCAGTTTTAAACCAAACGTCAAAATTTTACAAACAATTCCCGCTACCCTCAAAATTTAGGTCAATTTTGAGGGCATTTTTGACCTAGACGTCAAAATTTAAATATTTTCGCTACCCTCAAATTTTAGGTCAATTTTGAACTAAACGTCAAAATTTTACAAACAATTCCCGCTACCCTCAAAATTTAGGTCAATTTTGAGGGCATTTTTGACCTAGACGTCAAAATTTAAATATTTTCGCTACCCTCAAAATTTAGGTCAATTTTGAGGAAAGTTTGACCTAAACGTCAAAATTTGACAAACAATTTCCGCTACCCTCTAAATTTACGTCAATTTTAGGAAAGTTCGACCTAAAAGTCAAAAAGTGTTAAAAAAAAAGGTTGTATTAATGCCTTTGATGATACTGCAAAATCTACGCCAAATTTAACCAATTTTTTTACCTTTAGGTATAAAGAAGTATCTATAAGTGCACCATAAGATTGTAATCATGTCCGTAAAGTAAAATTCTTTTTAAGTGCTTTCTTTTAGTATCGCCTGATATAATTTACTCTACCTTATTACTATGCATTCATATTAAGAGAACATGATTTGAAAATTAAAATTAACCCCTTGAGTGTGGAGGTACGTCTATAGACGTACATTCTAAAGTGGGCTTCCAGTGTGAGGTACGTCTATAGACGTACATTTAAAAATATTGATAAAAGGCACAAAAAATAAGTAAATTTACTTCACAAGTACTTTACTTATGGTACTTTCGTCGCTGAATTCGATTTTAAAGTCAGATTTTGAAAATTCAAAAACCAAAATCCAATATGGCTGCTCAAAAGTAGACTATTTTGAAGGATACTTTTATTATATTAAATTTCAGGTCGCATACATTATCTTATCAAACTACTATCTCACACAATTATATAAAAGTGTTTTCGTGGTCCCTAATTGCGAATATGAAGTCAGATTTTCGAAATTGAAAATGGCGGATTCAATATGGCGGACGTATTTTTTTGAACTCATCGGATTCGCTTGAAACTTGTTACTCGGGGGTTTTCGGGGTCGCTGATTACGAATCTGATATTAGTTTTCAAAAATCCAAAATGGCGGATCCAATATGGCGGACGAGATTTTAAAAAAGTAATCGGACTCGCTTGAGACCTATTACTTAGGGGTTTTCAGGGTCGCTAATTACGAATCTGATATTAGTTTTAAAAATTCAAAATCGCGGATCCAATATGGCGGATATATTTTTTTGAACTCATTGGATTCGCTTGAAACTTGTTATTCGGGGGTTTTCGGGGTCGCTGATTACGAATCTGATAATAGTTTTCAAAAATTCAAAATGGCGGGTCCAATATGGCGAAAAAAATGATATTCTACCCCCGCAGTTTGCTAGTAAATTATTTAAAAGTTATTTACAACCCCAGAGTGCACCACGTGGAGGTTAGCGGTAGGATTTTACACTCCTTTTTTTATTTTTGTTTTTTTTTGGTTTTTTTGTTTTTTGTTTTTTTTTTGTTTTTTTTTGTTTTTTAATTTTTTTGTTTTACTTTTTTAATTTTAAAATTTTTTTGTTTTTTTTAATTTTATAAAAATTTAAAGAAATTAAAATAATTTTTTGAACTTATAATTTATAAATGTCGTCTTCAGCATTTATAGCAGTTTGATTTCTTAGTTGTGGAACTCTTTGAAGCAGGGAAAAGCACACAGAGGCACATTGCATTTTTCGCAAATGACTGGTGTTTCTTTTCTAATTTTTTTTCGTCGACACATGATGCATGGTTGAAATTTTTGTCTGCCATTTTCGTACTTACCTTTACCTGCTGGAAAATGATTGTAAGAATTTGTTAGTCTTTTATCTAAACCTGGTACTTGTTTTTTTGGAGCGTTTTGTAATTTACGATGTACTTTGAGCAAATCTTCTACTATAAGAATTTTAAAATCTAAGAAGGTCATTGTAGTTTCAGAATGAAGAGCTTTGAAAATGACAAAAGAATTGTACAATGAGACATTGAGCAAATAGAAATAGACTTTTTGGTACCATTTTATTGTTTTTCGGGTAGTAGGATAAGCTGAAGTACTCTGATCCAATAAGTCAACTCCACCCATGTAGCTATTATATGCCATAACAATGTTTGGTTTCATTACTGGTTCTCCAGTTCTTGGGTTTTTTTTCCTGTGTCTATCAATTCTGGAGCATGTTTTGTAGTCAGCATAGACACAATTTTTTTATCATGCCAAGCTATTAGACAGAGTTTTGGAGTATGAAAAACTTTCATTTCTCCCTTCTTGATGCATTTCGTGTTGATCTTTGGTAGGTACCTTCGATTTAATCTCACCGTCCCACAGACGTTAGTTTTTTCATTGAGAAGTTGGTAAAATAAAGAAGGCGATGAGTACCAATTGTCAATATATAATGTACGTCCTTGTCCACCAAGATCTAAGAGCATGTCTTTCACTACTTGTCCAGAAATACCAATACGTTTATCAATATAAGAGTCATTTCCTTTTTTTCCGATGTACACTTTTATATTATAAGAATACCCAGTTTTTGACTCACACGTTTGATACAATTTAATTCCAAATCTGGCTCGTTTGTTTCTATTAAATTGCTTGAAACTCAGGCGACCTTTCCATAGCAATAAGGATTCATCTATAGCAATATTTTCTCCTGGGCGATAAGTAGCCTGAAATTTTTCTAGCAAGTACTCTAAAACGGGACGAATTTTTACTAAAGCATCATTATTGTCAACATCAAAATCAGATTGAAAATGCAACATCTTAGAATTAATCGAAATCTATCGTATGCCATGCAATTTTTAAAAACTGGAGTTTGTAGAGTAGGAGTCGTTGTCCAGTACATAGATAGTTGTGGTTTTTTTATTATACCCATCAATATTACAAGGGCGTGAAAGGCATACATTTCGTCAATTTCTACAGGAGAAAATTTCAATATACGAGAGTTTTTCTTCAATTTCCCTTTCTCCATAAGGTTATTTTTTTTACTCTCTGCGAAACTGTTTGTCTGTGCGCAAATTATATCGACAAGATTTTCGTCCCAAATTGTTTTAAAAATTTCAACTGGAGAACTTCTAGAGGTTAATCCAGAAGATGGTTGCACTCCATGATTGTCGTCCTTGAAGGGATGTATGATAGGATTAAACACATCTTGATCAGTCCATTTAAAATCTGATTTTAATTTTGACTGACGAGTACTTAAAGGTACGTCAGATTCTTCACATGATTCATCTGACTCTTTATCTGTGAGTAAATTTGAATTTTCTAAATCATTATCATTATTTATACTTTCATCTTCACAACCCGATTCACTTATCAAGAAATCATCGCTCTCGTCGTTACTGCTAATATCTATCTCTGAATCTGAATCTGAAATTTTTCGTTTCTTCCATCCTCTTGACATTTCAAATTAATACTAGAAAGACTTTGTAAAATATAATTAGTGATAAAAAATGAAAGTAGATTGATGCAGGTATCTAACACGCGTAATAAAAAAGTAAACTGTAAGCACTTAGAAGTCGGAATTAATACTTATTGTTTCTCGAATCAATTTTAGAAAATGAAATTCTATATTTGCTATAAATGTAGAAGTGTCCAAAATTAGACTAAGACTAGTATACGATAATAAAATTATTTTATTATGGAAAAGTTAATTAATTTAAAATATCAAAACAAAAGACGAGCGAAGAAGACAATTTAAAATATCAAAACAAAAGACGAGCGAAAAAGACAATTTAAAATATTACAACAAAAGACGAGCGAAGAAGACAATTTAAAATATCAAAACAAAAGACGAGCGAAGAAGACAATTTAAAATATCAAAACAAAAGACGAGCGAAAAAGACAATTTAAAATATTACAACAAAAGACGAGCGAAGAAGACAATTTAAAATATCAAAACAAAAGACGAGCGAAGAAGACTCAGTTACAACAGTTTCTCGTTTTAATTCGTCTAAAATGATGTTCAATGAATATGGTGCATAATTTAGTGCCCAAAATTTATAAAAGTGTAATATATTGTAATTATAATATTTAACCTGAAAATGTGAATCAATGTGAAACGTCGAAACGTAAAACAGCGAAACAAAAGACTAACGCGCTTGGGAGATGCAGTTATATACGTTCTTCTTATAATGATTGTGCAAATCACGTTCCTTGAATAGGGAGTGTTCAAAAATCGTGTGCCTATTTCGGGTAGTGTTGCATTTGTCTTACACACATAGTGTTCAAAACATAAAAAATGTAATGTATGATAGTTTATTAAATTAACTATAAATGTAAATATATTATCGGAACTCAGGACATGAAATGTTAAATAACCTTATTTTTGAAACAATTTTAACATGTAACAGGTTTCAACAGAATCAAGGGAATTCCAAAAAAATATGTTCGCCATATTGGATCCGCTATTTTGAATTTTTAAGAATGGACTTCATATTCGTAATTATCGACCTCAAAAATCCCCGAGTAACAAGTTTCAAGCGAATCTGATTACTTTTTTAAAATCTCGTCCGCCATATTGGATCCGCCATTTTGAATTTTTGAAAACTAATATCAGATTCGTAACCAGCGACCCCGAAAACCCCCGAGTAACAAGTTTCAAGCGAATCCAATGAGTTCCAAAAAATACATCCGCCATATTGGATCCGCCATTTTGAATTTTTGAAAACTAATATCAGATTCGTAATCAGCGACCCTGAAAACCCCTGAGTATTAAGTTTCAAGCAAATCTGATTACTTTTTTAAAATCTCGTCCGCCATATTGGATCCGCCATTTTGAATTTTTGAAAACTAATATCAGATTCGTAACCAGCGACCCCGAAAACCCCCGAGTAACAAGTTTCAAGCGAATCCAAGGAGTTCAAAAAAAATACATTCGCCATATTGGATCCGCCATTTTGAATTTTTGAAAACTAATATCAGATTCGTAATCAGCGACCCCGAAAACCCAAATGTACCCAATGTTACAAATTTTGGTAGCCTAAAAAATTCTTAACATTTTTGACCCACATTATAGATTTTTCTCCTCACAGCGAAGGGGTTAAGGCAAGATCAAAAAGTGATTCAGCCGTTGAAGGGAAAACCATGAACTGATTTAGCCAATTAAGGCAAGATCAAGAAGTGACCCCAAGTAACCAGTTTCAAGCGATTTCAATTGACTTTTCTAAAATATGTCTGCCATATTGGAGTCGCCATTTTGCATTTTGAAAATCTAACATCATATTCGTTATCAGCGACCTTAAAACCCCCCAAGTAACCAGTTTCAAGCGATTACAATTGACTTTTCTAAAATATGTCCGCCATATTGGAGTCGCCATTTTGAATTTTGAAAATCCAACATCATATTCGTTATCAGCGACCTTAAAAACCCCCGAGTAACCAGTTTCAAGCGAATTCAATTGACTTTTGTCAACAAAACATTTTTGAACGACTAATACCCGTTATTTGATTTTTTTGAACTTTGACCGTCTGTATCTCAAAAACTGGTCATTATTTTGAATTTTGTCCCATACATTTTTTGTTCAGAAGGTCAAAAACTACAAATCTGCAAAGTTACAAAAAAATTGGCTGAGAGCCAAATTCAGTAGTAAAAGTGCGGGGTCCTTTGGAGGTTAAAAACCTGGCAACGCTGCCTAATAAATATTTTATTTTACTTGCTAGCAAAATTTGCTATTTCGCAGCGAGACCTTGCTGCGAGACCCCCCACACTTTGATAAGGCCGGCCTTGTCAGCAATGATGTTTTAGATTGAATTTTCGTTCTGTTTAAGGAAAGTGTTTCACATAGCGAATAAATCTAAAAAAAGAGAATTTGAATTTTAACCTTGCTACAATACTGCGAAGTCTTTTGACGAAAAATAACATAGCAATAATAAAAAAAACCTTGTAACAAAATTGTAAGGGCTATGTTACTTTATGTTCACGTTTGCAATGCTAGAACAACGCAGCAGTTGTTACCATTTCTTTAATAAGTAAATTTAGGTCTACAAAATAGAGAGCACCCAACAGAAAAAAAATTTTTAAATCAAAGAATTCATTGTTTCGTGATGCACGTGTGCTTGGACGGCAATACGCACGAGCATTCGTCTGCAAGTTATGGACACTAACAGTCTTGCGGGTCTCCTTCCGTGACAGACTCATACGGTTGAACGAAGCTTTGTACACTCAGATGCATTAATGCTGTCCTTCCGGTTTGACGGTATTTTGCAAAGTCGTATGATTTCTGTCAAAATGTTTTCAGTTCATGACATATGAGAACATTCGTATGTCACGAACTAAGAATATTTTATAAAAATGACACGACTTTTCAAAATTCCTTTAAACACTCTCACACCCATACTCATCTCTACTCCATGCTTCTTTACCCAACGAAACCTTCCCCTCCGCTCAAGGTCCACAAGATTGGCTTGCAGCATCATAACAAACGCGCGTGCGTTTGACAAAACGAAGACGGGATATTTAATGCAATACCCGTGCTTATTTTGAACATATTTGGAATACAACCCCCACAGCACCGAAAATTTCCTAAATATTTATTAAATATTTACTTGCAATATTCGGCATATTTAACTGAAAAGTTAAGTGAAAATTGTGTAAAGATTTATATGTCCCGATTAAATAAGTGTTTAGTGTGAACATTTCCTGAAGATTTTCGCCTAATTATAATTATAATTAGGCGAAGATTTCATTGAAATGTTCACACTAAACACTTATTTAATCGGGACATATAAATCTTTACACAATTTTTACTAAACATTGCAATTAGATATTCCGAATATTGCAAGTAAATATTTAATAAATTTTTAGGAAAGTTTCGGTGCTGTGGGGGAAATGGGTATTATTCTAAATATGTTCAAATAAAATAATAAAATTTCACTCTTTTTTAGAAAACATTAACCATCATAACAAAGTAAGCTGTAATTGTGTTATTTATGACAACACAATTATAGCTTATTAAATATTAATGGTTATTAAAAGTAAGTCTTATTTTAAATACTGTTTGAAATTAAACAATTCCTGAAGGTAATGCCAGTCTTAATTTAAGCTTGGCTTGAGTGAAAATAAGTATAAGAAATCTAAATTTACAGTTCTACTTTTAAATTAAGTATAGAACTACTGATCTTCAGCATGATTGCCTTAAATTCAGCACATTTTTTCTGATATTCAGCAAGCTTTTGCTCTCTAAATTCAACAAAAATATATGATTTGACATTAAACAAAAACTCTTAAAAATGTTGCATCTTAATTTAAGGTACCTTTCATAGCTGAAAATAAGACTTTCTTTTTACTGTGTTATTTGAATATTATTATTTCTAAAAAGGATCAATGGTTTCCGTTCTCTCGGAGCTGCCGTAAGAATCGAAAAGATCAAAAATGCAATGTCCAATAGGCCGCGAATCTTCCCCTACTCCCGACCTTAACACCTCTTATCACTAAAATTACCTCACCCTGATTCAAAGCAAGTACTAGAGGCTAGTCGAAATCTTAAAAAAAACGCAGTACAACTTCTTGATTCTTTCGAACAACACCTTCCTGGAGTCCCGTGAGGATTGTGTTTTGAAAATTCGTTAAAATTGAAATTAAAAAAATCTTAAAACTGATTTGTTTTTCTTAAACCGGTCAGCCCGTGTGTGTGACACCTGTGCCGTTTAAGCACAATGGCCCCACAAAATAAACATTTAACAAAGAAAAAACAACTACAAAAATAATTGTTTTCTAAAAAAAACAAGAACAACAATAGAACACTTTGTCTATTTTGTATTATTTTTGCCCGACGACAACAAATTATATTATCATCGCCGTCGGTAGCCGTAAGTATCAATGTATCGTTCCTACAATATATCTTTCTTATTACTTTAATAAACACTTTTCCTCTCTAAATACAATTTTCTATTTTCCTTACACTTACCCTTATTCACACTTTCTAAATTCAAATAAATTTAAAATTCATGGAAACAAGGTCTATCTTTTAAAAGTGGAGAACGACCCCACAATCTAAACAAGGTGTTTCAGACCTTGTCAGCTTGGTGCCTCCCCAAATAAGAATTATTACCGCCCTGCTTCATTAAATGGTAACAGTTGTTACCAGTGGCACCATTTTGTATTTTTCAAAATTTAGCATTTAGTTAATACAAGTCCCTATTTTCTTTCTTTCATAACTTTAAATATTCCTTTTCACCATCTTAATTTCAAAATTCACTGGTTGTAGTAGTACAACTCAGCATTTTACTAAGCAATTAACCAAGAAAATTCAGTTAGAATACATAAGGATCTCTGTCTCACAGAAACTAAGAATTTGGCTCTCCAACTTCGGTTGCCGATGACGACTTATTCAATTAAGACATTGATTTTTAGTATTTTAACCATTCACTTATTCTTCTTTCTCTCATCAGAAAATAAGAATTCCTTGTTTTAAATAAATTGGAAGTTTGGCTTTCCGACTCGTCGTTGATGATGACACATTTCTAATTTATCTTGGCTCTCCGACCGAAAGGTTGTTGATGACGACTCGAATAATTGAAACATTGAATTCAGACAACTGATGGAAAATAGAAACGAGTTTGGTTGAACTAAAATATAAATTGCCTCGTAATTATGGAATTCATTAGTGATGCATAACAAATTTAGGAAACGTGGTCAACGTTCAACGAAACGAAATCGCATTAAAAAAGTTTCTGATCTTACTACAGCAAATTTCTCGAACCCTGAAGCTTCTCACACAGTTTCATTTGAACGTCTCTTTGCGCAAACTAACACCTCCCTTCAGAACATTTTAAGTCCTAAAAAGAAAGTTTCGGAAAAATTACACTATTTCGTAGTATTTAATCCAAAATTTTTCACAAAGGTACAATTGTGAACAATCACGACTTGAAAAGGCTCACTTTAACGTTTGTGCTGTATGAAATTGTATATATACGACTATACCACGTTGGGTTAATGTGTGTTGGTGTGATAATGATGAGAGAGGGTAATAAAGATCACGCCCATTAAAATAGAATTAAAGAAGATGTAATTGACGAATTTCGTTTAGTTTGAACCATGAGATTCTAAACAAATTATATAATCAATTGTGATCGCCGCATTTCCTACGACTTGTGAAAGATTGTCGAAAGGTAAATCTTTTAGAATAACAAAAATCTATATTGGAGTTATTATAGGAAACAATATTTCATTGTTTAATTATAATTCCAGTGCGGCGTTACTTTCATGTACTAAAATTAGTTACACATTTGTAATATTGGACGAGTTCCTGTGGCTAAGGAGATAAATTAATATAACAAAGAATTTATATAAATAGAGTCATCGAGTTATTTACAAGAATCACGGAGATCGATATTGTAAAATGTTTTGCGCAGATCTCTCCTAGTGTAACGAAGGCAGACAATCTTGATTAGGCTCGATATATTCTATATCCTTTGAATATTATTTATTGCTATCTATACGTTCGTATTGTTTGAATTTTAACTGTTGAGTATAAGTCATTATTTTTTGTCTTTTTATTGAATTAATTATGTAAAATCTATATTAACCCCTTCGCTGTGAGGAGAAAAATCTATAATGTGGGTCAAAAATGTTAAGAATTTTTTAGGCTACCAAAATTTGTAACATTGGGTACATTTGGGTTTTCGGGGTCGCTGATTACGAATCTGATATTAGTTTTCAAAAATTCAAAATGGCGGATCCAATATGGCGGATGTATTTTTTTTGAACTCATTGGATTCGCTTGAAACTTGTTACTCGGGGGTTTTCGGGGTCGCTGGTTACGAATCTGATATTAGTTTTCAAAACTTCAAAATGGCGGATCCAATATGGCGGATGTATTTTTTTGAACTCATTGGATTCGCTTGAAACTTGTTACTCGGGGGTTTTCGGGGTCGCTGGTTACGAATCTGATATTAGTTTTCAAAAATTCAAAATGGCGGATCCAATATGGCGGACGAGATTTTAAAAAAGTAATCAGATTCGCTTGAAACTTGTTACTCGGGGATTTTTGAGGTCGATAATTACGAATATGAAGTCCATTCTTAAAAATTCAAAATAGCGGATCCAATATGGCGAACATATTTTTTTGGAATTCCCTTGATTCTGTTGAAACCTGTTACATGTTAAAATTGTTTCAAAAATAAGGTTATTTAACATTTCATGTCCTGAGTTCCGATAATATATTTACATTTATAGTTAATTTAATAAACTATCATACATTACATTTTTTATGTTTTGAACACTATGTGTGTAAGACAAATGCAACACTACCCGAAATAGGCACACGATTTTTGAACACTCCCTATTCAAGGAACGTGATTTGCACAATCATTATAAGAAGAACGTATATAACTGCATCTCCCAAGCGCGTTAGTCTTTTGTTTCGCTGTTTTACGTTTCGACGTTTCACATTGATTCACATTTTCAGGTTAAATATTATAATTACAATATATTACACTTTTATAAATTTTGGGCACTAAATTATGCACCATATTCATTGAACATCATTTTAGACGAATTAAAACGAGAAACTGTTGTAACTGAGTCTTCTTCGCTCGTCTTTTGTTTTGATATTTTAAATTGTCTTCTTCGCTCGTCTTTTGTTGTAATATTTTAAATTGTCTTTTTCGCTCGTCTTTTGTTTTGATATTTTAAATTGTCTTCTTCGCTCGTCTTTTGTTTTGATATTTTAAATTGTCTTCTTCGCTCGTCTTTTGTTGTAATATTTTAAATTGTCTTTTTCGCTCGTCTTTTGTTTTGATATTTTAAATTGTCTTCTTCGCTCGTCTTTTGTTTTGATATTTTAAATTAATTAACTTTTCCATAATAAAATAATTTTATTATCGTATACTAGTCTTAGTCTAATTTTGGACACTTCTACATTTATAGCAAATATAGAATTTCATTTTCTAAAATTGATTCGAGAAACAATAAGTATTAATTCCGACTTCTAAGTGCTTACAGTTTACTTTTTTATTACGCGTGTTAGATACCTGCATCAATCTACTTTCATTTTTTATCACTAATTATATTTTACAAAGTCTTTCTAGTATTAATTTGAAATGTCAAGAGGGTGGAAGAAACGAAAAATTTCAGATTCAGATTCAGAGATAGATATTAGCAGTAACGACGAGAGCGATGATTTCTTGATAAGTGAATCGGGTTGTGAAGATGAAAGTATAAATAATGATAATGATTTAGAAAATTCAAATTTACTCACAGATAAAGAGTCAGATGAATCATGTGAAGAATCTGACGTACCTTTAAGTACTCGTCAGTCAAAATTAAAATCAGATTTTAAATGGACTGATCAAGATGTGTTTAATCCTATCATACATCCCTTCAAGGACGACAATCATGGAGTGCAACCATCTTCTGGATTAACCTCTAGAAGTTCTCCAGTTGAAATTTTTAAAACAATTTGGGACGAAAATCTTGTCGATATAATTTGCGCACAGACAAACAGTTTCGCAGAGAGTAAAAAAAATAACCTTATGGAGAAAGGGAAATTGAAGAAAAACTCTCGTATATTGAAATTTTCTCCTGTAGAAATTGACGAAATGTATGCCTTTCACGCCCTTGTAATATTGATGGGTATAATAAAAAAACCACAACTATCTATGTACTGGACAACGACTCCTACTCTACAAACTCCAGTTTTTAAAAATTGCATGGCATACGATAGATTTCGATTAATTCTAAGATGTTGCATTTTCAATCTGATTTTGATGTTGACAATAATGATGCTTTAGTAAAAATTCGTCCCGTTTTAGAGTACTTGCTAGAAAAATTTCAGGCTACTTATCGCCCAGGAGAAAATATTGCTATAGATGAATCCTTATTGCTATGGAAAGGTCGCCTGAGTTTCAAGCAATTTAATAGAAACAAACGAGCCAGATTTGGAATTAAATTGTATCAAACGTGTGAGTCAAAAACTGGGTATTCTTATAATATAAAAGTGTACATCGGAAAAAAAGGAAATGACTCTTATATTGATAAACGTATTGGTATTTCTGGACAAGTAGTGAAAGACATGCTCTTAGATCTTGGTGGACAAGGACGTACATTATATATTGACAATTGGTACTCATCGCCTTCTTTATTTTACCAACTTCTCAATGAAAAAACTAACGTCTGTGGGACGGTGAGATTAAATCGAAGGTACCTACCAAAGATCAACACGAAATGCATCAAGAAGGGAGAAATGAAAGTTTTTCATACTCCAAAACTCTGTCTAATAGCTTGGCATGATAAAAAAATTGTGTCTATGCTGACTACAAAACATGCTCCAGAATTGATAGACACAGGAAAAAAAACCCAAGAACTGGAGAACCAGTAATGAAACCAAACATTGTTATGGCATATAATAGCTACATGGGTGGAGTTGACTTATTGGATCAGAGTACTTCAGCTTATCCTACTACCCGAAAAACAATAAAATGGTACCAAAAAGTCTATTTCTATTTGCTCAATGTCTCATTGTACAATTCTTTTGTCATTTTCAAAGCTCTTCATTCTGAAACTACAATGACCTTCTTAGATTTTAAAATTCTTATAGTAGAAGATTTGCTCAAAGTACATCGTAAATTACAAAACGCTCCAAAAAAACAAGTACCAGGTTTAGATAAAAGACTAACAAATTCTTACAATCATTTTCCAGCAGGTAAAGGTAAGTACGAAAATGGCAGACAAAAATTTCAACCATGCATCATGTGTCGACGAAAAAAAATTAGAAAAGAAACACCAGTCATTTGCGAAAAATGCAATGTGCCTCTGTGTGCTTTTCCCTGCTTCAAAGAGTTCCACAACTAAGAAATCAAACTGCTATAAATGCTGAAGACGACATTTATAAATTATAAGTTCAAAAAATTATTTTAATTTCTTTAAATTTTTATAAAATTAAAAAAAACAAAAAAATTTTAAAATTAAAAAAGTAAAACAAAAAAATTAAAAAACAAAAAAAAAACAAAAAAAAACAAAAAACAAAAAAACCAAAAAAAAAACAAAAATAAAAAAAGGAGTGTAAAATCCTACCGCTAACCTCCACGTGGTGCACTCTGGGGTTGTAAATAACTTTTAAATAATTTACTAGCAAACTGCGGGGGTAGAATATCATTTTTTTCGCCATATTGGACCCGCCATTTTGAATTTTTGAAAACTATTATCAGATTCGTAATCAGCGACCCCGAAAACCCCCGAATAACAAGTTTCAAGCGAATCCAATGAGTTCAAAAAAATATATCCGCCATATTGGATCCGCGATTTTGAATTTTTAAAACTAATATCAGATTCGTAATTAGCGACCCTGAAAACCCCTAAGTAATAGGTCTCAAGCGAGTCCGATTACTTTTTTAAAATCTCGTCCGCCATATTGGATCCGCCATTTTGGATTTTTGAAAACTAATATCAGATTCGTAATCAGCGACCCCGAAAACCCCCGAGTAACAAGTTTCAAGCGAATCCGATGAGTTCAAAAAAATACGTCCGCCATATTGAATCCGCCATTTTCAATTTCGAAAATCTGACTTCATATTCGCAATTAGGGACCACGAAAACACTTTTATATAATTGTGTGAGATAATAGTTTGATAAGATAATGTATTCGACCTGAAATTTAATATAATAAAAGTATCCTTCAAAATAGTCTACTTTTGAGCAGCCATATTGGATTTTGGTTTTTGAATTTTCAAAATCTGACTTTAAAATCGAATTCAGCGACGAAAGTACCATAAGTAAAGTACTTGTGAAGTAAATTTACTTATTTTTTGTGCCTTTTATCAATATTTTTAAATGTACGTCTATAGACGTACCTCACACTGGAAGCCCACTTTAGAATGTACGTCTATAGACGTACCTCCACACTCAAGGGGTTAATTGGCTGAATCACTTTTTGATAATGACCAGTTTTTGAGATACAGACGGTCAAAGTTCAAAAAAATCAAATAACGGGTATTAGTCGTTCAAAAATGTTTTGTTGACAAAAGTCAATTGAATTCGCTTGAAACTGGTTACTCCGGGGTTTTTAAGGTCGCTGATAACGAATATGATGTTGGATTTTCAAAATGCAAAATGGCGACTCCAATATGGCAGACATATTTTAGAAAAGTCAATTGAAATCGCTTGAAACTGGTTACTCGGGGTTTTTTAAGGTCGCTGATAACGAATATGATGTTACATTGGTAAAAACACACTTAGGTAGAGAGAAAAATAGACAAAGAGAGGGAAAGAATCTAATAGCTTAATAAAATGTTAGAAAGAAACGTAGAAAGATATACAGATAGTTGTAAAATAAGGTGATAAAGCAGTTTAAGGCAAGATCAAAAAATAATTCAGCAGTTTAAAGAATTAGTATGTGATTTAGCCGTTAAAGGCAAAATCATGAACTAATTCAGCCAATTAAGGCAAGATCAAAAAGTGATTCAGCCGTTGAAGGCAAAACCATGAACTGATTCAGCCAATTAAGGCAAGATCAAAAAGTGATTCAGCCGTTGAAGGGAAAACCATGAACTGATTTAGCCAATTAAGGCAAGATCAAGAAGTGACCCCAAGTAACCAGTTTCAAGCGATTTCAATTGACTTTTCTAAAATATGTCCGCCATATTGGAGTCGCCATTTTGCATTTTGAAAATCTAACATCATATTCGTTATCAGCGACCTTAAAAACCCCCAAGTAACCAGTTTCAAACGATTTCAATTGACTTTTCTAAAATATGTCCGCCATATTGGAGTCGCCATTTTGAATTTTGAAAATCCAACATCATATTCGTTATTAGCGACCTTAAAAACCCCCGAGTAACCAGTTTCAAGCGAATTCAATTGACTTTTGTCAACAAAACATTCTTGAACAACTAATACCCGTTATTTGATTTTTTTAAACTTTGACCGTCTGTATCTCAAAAAGTGGTCATTATTTTGAATTTTGTCCCATACATTTTTTGTTCAGAAGGTCAAAAACTACAAATCTGCAAAGTTACAAAAAAATTGGCTGAGAGCCAAATTCAATAGTAAAAGTGCGGGGTCCTTTAGCATGCAACAATGGAAAAATAAAATAAATATTACAAATTATTTCCTTATGAAAATTAAGAATTTTCTACAACAATATTCCCAAATAAGAAAAGAATGAGTTTGTGAACAAAATATTTATTGAAAACTAAAAATTATGCATAACATTAACAATCTCCTGTTACGTCAAGAAAAGAAACCTTTTTAAAATATACCTGACGTTCCTCGTTTTAAATTAGTTTCATAAATGAATCTAATTTGGGATGAGGATAAGTCAATGAGCCTACTAAATGTATTGAGAGAATAATTTATTTAAAAACCAACAAGAAAGATAAAAGTTGACAAAAATACAATGAGTATGATTAAAATTATAGATCTTACTTAAAGAATAACGATTACTGGTGGTGTGATGATTCTAGTAAACCAATCTTAATGGTGTTGAGCAGTAGACGTAAAGAGGCCTTAGGATTGTTGTCCGTAATGGTTTGGTATTAGCCCTCTTGTTTACACTAATGAGATAGTGTATTGTATTGTGAAAATATCTGCTTTCTTTTATACGGTTGTCGCCTCTTGAGCAAATTTCGATGGTTCGAAATTTGGAATGTGTTGTTTCAATATTAGACCTTCGTTGATAGTTGAGTTTTTATCCAAATTTATATTTCTTGGAATTTGTTAAAATTTATACTTTGAAAATTGATGAACTATAAGAGGTTGATTTAAAATTCACTTCAAATTTAATACTTAGGGAAATAGTTCACTTTTAAAGGTGTTTGTTCAAAAATAATACTTGGGATATACTTTTCACTTTTAAAGATATACTTTGAGTTCATTTGTAGACGATATGATGTGTACTGGTTGGTTTCCAACAAATTACTCTCTGTTCTAATCAGAAAAGGTACCCACCGACAATTGTTTGAATGTCCATGGTTTCTTCTTGTGCGACAAGATCTTCACTCAAGGTTGTTGAGTTTTGTTATTGCTGTTTCGACTTAATTTATAGAACATGTATGTTATACATATTTTGCTTTTCTTCCACGTGTCGAAGGTTGTTGAAGATCGTTAAACTGATGCACAATTATTATTCTGATTAAGTGATTTCACATTACTTTTCTTCTTTCGTGTAGTGAAGCTTGTGGTAGGTCGTGTAGCTGATGTAAAATCATTATTCTTTTTACATTGTTTAAAATATTATTATTCTTTTTTTAGTATGTTATAATTTATAAATTTGTTTAGATACATATAAGATATATAATAATTACCATATTTATAAAATATACTGAATATAATGCAATAATATGAAAGAGTATTTCAAATACAACAATATAATATATAAGCAAAATTAGAAGGAATTAAACATGTAAATATGATAGTTAAATTAAGTATATGGGAAGAAGTTACGGACGTAACACTCCTAATATTTTTTAAATAAAAAGGAAAAATATTTGTAGATCAGTCAAGCGAAATTTGTTATAAAAAAGCATATAAAAACAAAATTTATTTGTTAGTTGGGTCAGTCCATTATGTTTGACCTAAAGTTGTTGCGGCCTATTTTTTAAAAATTTTACAGAAATAATTTTTAATGTTCTAAGAATATATATGACCGATTCCACGTCAAGTGATCAAGGGGTCTTTTGGTGTAATGTTTATTTTAATAATTTTTTACTCTTAAACAATTAAACATACAAATTTGACAAAGTACATTTTGAAAAGGTTTTTTCATGCTTTTTCGATTGGAAATAAGCATTTTGGAAAAAAAATTTGACTCAAAAAAATCAAGATTAATAATAAATTTCAATTTTTTGGGGAGAGAGGTACGACTTTTTTTTAAACGAAAGCTGATGTTTTTTCCTAAAAGGACATAAAAATGATAAAGTGGGACTAGAATGTTTAAACATACAAAAGCCCTAAGTTTTGCTATGATTGGAGAAAAATTTTTCTCTACCTTGATCACTTGACATAGAATCGCTCATATACGACAAAGATTTTCAAAAATTTTCGGGATTACTTTGTAAATTTCATTTTAAAGTTGAGATGCACCATAAAAATGTCTTTTTTATACGTAAAAAAATTCAATAAGAAAACATAAAAATAATTTAAAAAATGAATCATTTCTTTTCTGATAATTATTAATAATTGTTTAATTTTCTAATTTCTTGTGTATTCAAGTTTATTATTTGATTATAGTTATTTAAATTAATTTTACTTCCTCATAAGGAAGCATTGCATTCGTAACGATTTTAAATTTTTCAAAACATGGTTATATGGATTTATTTTCATCTAGGATATAAGTATATTAAATTCTGAGCAAATATCCAGGATGTATGTGTGTGTGTATGTGTGTGTGTATGTCACAAAAAATTGTGTACAAATTATCTCAAACAAATTTTAATGGATTGCCCTAAAATTTTGCAGGTTTATTGCAGTCATTAATACCTAAAATCTGATTCCCCAGGCAGAAAAGTCGGTGGTGTGCCGATGCCTACGACCGGCTCGACACCGGCCCGGTGGTAAAGTCGGACAATACCCGGTACCGGCACTGTGGTACCGGACCGGTTCCTAAAAGACAACCGGCCCGGCACCGGCCTGGTAGTAAAGTCGAACAATAACCGGTACCGACACTGTGGTACCAGGCCGGTTAATAAAAGACAACCGGCCCGGCACCGGCCCGGTACTACTTTTTAATACCGATTTTACACCGGCGATGGACTTTTGCCGGCATGAAATTTAGTACCGGCCCGGCACCGGCCCGGTTCCGGCATTCGATGCAGTTTTTACACCGGCGACGGGATTTTGCCGGCATCAAAAGTAGTATCGGCCGGCACCGGCCCGGTACCACTACTTGATCCTGTTTTTACACCGTCGATGGACTTTTGCCGGCATTAAAATTAGAACCGGCCCGGTTCCGGTATTCGATGCAGTTTTTACACCGTCGACGGAGTTTTGCCGGCATAATATTTTTGTGTCTTAAAAAGTCTAAATATTTAATTTTTTGAAATTTTTTTACACTATTCGGAAGAATAAGAAAATCAAATCTCTCAAAATCAAATGTTTTTTAAAATCTTTTTTTATATAGTTGGAAAAATTACATTTCATTAAACTCTATTAATTCAGCTTTAAATTGTCCGGGAAAATTACTGAAAAATCTGGTAATATGTAACTGCCGAATTACCAGACACTCTATAATAACTTTGTTCGTTTAAAATAATTTTGGTCAGGTTTTATCTGATTTATTGTTATAAAATTTTGATAATCTAACAAGGTATTATATTAATTTCATTATACTAAGTTTCTGCAATTTTTTTCTATAAAGCCGGTACCGGGCCGGTACCATGCCAGCGGTTTTTCTTTAGCCTTAGTCCCAACGTATAATGACATTAACAAATGTTATTAAAATTATTAACTTTGACATTACATTATTCAAACTGTCTTTTAGAAAAGGTTTTTTCTATTAATTTAGAACATTTTGTAATAAGTCCTGGTGTCATACTTTATATATAAACTTTCAATTCACTTTTCATAAGCAGGTTTAGGTTAGCGGATGCGGCGTCGACTTTACAGCCCGAGGGTCCTGAGTTCAATTCCTCATGTCTTCAAATTTTTCGTTAATAATTAATAATAATTCATATGTTTCAGCATTCTATTTAGTGTTTACAATTAAATTAATTAATAAATAATATTGTTTAACGTTTAATATATGTAAAAATGTATAATAATAATTAATAATTTTTTTTACTACCGGCCCGGTATCGAGCCGGTGGTTTACCGGCACCGGGGCGGATATTACCCGGGTTATCATTGTTGACCGAGCCGGCTCCAAGCCGGCAGAAATACCGGCACCGGGCCGGTGTCTAAATTTCACTGGCCCGGTACGTCGCCGGTGTTGTGTCGGCAATAAACCGGTACGAAAACACTAAAAGAAGAACCGGCCCTGTACCGGGCCGATGGTTTGCCGGCACCGGGGCGGATATTTCCCGGGTTATCATTGTTGACTGGACCGGTTCCGGGCCGGCGGTAATGCCGGTCTCACGCCGGCACCGGCAAGTCCGCCCTTGGTACCGGCCCGGTACCAAGCCAGTCGTTGATTTCTGCCTGGGTCAAGGATTTTTAAATTTACAAAAAAAAAATTTTTTATACAATTTTTTCAAAATTAAAAAATTTTTTTTTGTATTTTTTTTAATATTTTTTTTATTTCTTAATATTTTTATAAATTATTCTCAAAATTACATTCCTTATAAGAAAACGAATCGATTGATATATACAAAATGCACATTTCATTAAAATTTATAAAATTAATCAATATTTTTCTTTTTCACAAAAAATTCAAATTTTGCATTTTTTGAAATATTACCTTAACATCTTAAAATTAAATTAAGCAATTGGTTTATGATATTTTGAGGAAGCGAAATGGTCATAAAATGAACAACTTCTTTACTTTTATTTTACAAATGTCCATTTTTCGCACTTTTGATCTAGTTTTTTCAAGAAAGTGAATACAAATTTTTAATTTAAATATCACTTAAAATGAAGTATTTTTAATTAACTTTCAAGTGATCTATTAATTTTTTTAATTAATTATCTGAAAATATGAAATATTTCACCTTTAAGGATTGTCCAAGGAGTGGTGAGTGGCAAGGGGATTGTTCCCATTGCTCCCATGTAAAATTTTGCATGTTTGCAACCTCAAAAAAAAATTTCAGTTTCATAATTAAAATAAAAAAAACTATATATTTATTTTATTCAATGAAAAAAAACATTCATAAAAGATGTAAAAATTAATGATAAAATGTTTTCAAGCATTAAATATTAAAATATGCAGTTTTTTAATTTTTTGGAAAAAGTGCTAAAATCAATTCACAACATAGTCGACATATGGTTGGTACGACTGGAATATTAGTATATATTGCCAGAGGTTAACCTCAAATTTTTTAGTGTCGAGCACACGAAAATTACGATAAATAAATGTAAAATATAATTATGATACAAAAAACATAAAAATTATTAACTTATGTTTAAGGAATATTATTAATTTCAAGCGAATAGATCAAATTTGTATTTTTTGAGGTTGTGTGTTTTTTGCGATGTTGCCACATTTTTATGTGTTCCTTTTATTGACATGATAAATTTTGCGTTGGAGAACAAGATACTTTTCAAGATTAACTGATTTCAAAATATTACTTTTCTGAATATTTTTTCAGGTTACAAAACAAGTAGATTATCAAAATGAAGTTAGCTCTCGAGATCCTTATCGATTCCAAAAACTTATTTCAAATTAAACTAAATTAATAAATGGACTGACCCTAATCATACATTTTTGTTTAAATTTTCTAATTTCAAATATTATTTTATTATAAATCTTAAAAAATTCCTGCATATTTTCGACTTGTCAAGGAAAAAAGCAAAAGCATACACATAAACTATAACTTCAAACTGTGAACAGAATGAATAAAAGAATGAAGTTAGAAGGTTATTACAGTTAATAATTCACTGGGTAACAAAAAAAAGGTCATGTTGTGTTTATTTCAAAATTTTTGTGTTTATTGAAAGTTTGGGTGTCAGTAAACAAGAAAATAGCAATAAATTTTTTTTTAATTTATTCAAACCCCTAAAATAGTGGGTTGATTTATTAAAAACGGTGTTTTTTGAACTTTTTGATGTCCTGTAAAAAGAAAATGGGAAGACATAAAAAGCTCTAATATGTCTTAAAAAAAGCTTAAACATTTATCTTTAAGAACCAAAACTGAAAAGTAATGTAAAAATTGCAAGGGACGTGTATATACTGAGTACCCCCCCTAATGATTCATACGCCCTGGTAAAAATGATTGGGAATCTAAGCATTGGTGCATATCAATTTTTCATCATCGGATTGTCTTTAAATTTGACTTCGGATTCGTAATCAGCGACCCCAAAAAACCCCGAGTAACAAATTTAAAGCCAATCCGATGATAAAAACTTGATATGCACCAATGCTTAGATTCCCGGTCATTTTTACGAGGGCGTATGAATCATTAGGGGGGGTACTCGGTAAATACACGTCCCCTGCAATTTTTACATTACTTTTCAGTTTTGGTTCTTAAAGACAAAGGTTTAAGCTTTTTTTAAAGACATATTAGAGCTTTTTATGTCTTCCCATTTTCTTTTTACAGGTCTTCAAAAAGTGCAATAAACACCGTTTTTTAATAAATCAACCCACTATTTTAGAGGGTTTGAATAAATTAAAAAATTTTTATTGCTACTTTCTTGTTCACTGACACCTGAACTTTCAATAAACAAATATGGCCGCTGAGAGAGAGTTAATTCAAACAAAATGTAATGTAAACAAGCGGTATCAAATTTTGTTTTACAATAAAATTTTGTTTCGGGAGTGTTGTTACGATTCGAAATGATAATTTTGTGCGAAGCGAGCAATATATAAATGCAGAAAAATAGAGATTTATTCTCTATGTCTGCAAACTCGTTTAATAGTTGATTTAAAATTGTTGATAATTTTTTGACAGTATCATAAAATATATTTCTGATGGTAACATCAGAGAACTGATTGAATAAATTTGCAAGGGCGTTAAATGGAATGTCTAATTTCAACTTGGCTGTCGTTAAAATAATGGAGTCACATGTGCTCAAGGATCGTATTTGTTTAACAGGGTATATTTCATCCATTAGTTTGGACAACTCAGTTAAAATGTTGAAATTTGTGATTCCACACATAGTTATCAATTCCTTCTCTGTTTGTATAAACGAAGATAATGATATTATAAAGTCGCCACTGCTTACTTGGACACCAATCTCATGAAAGTTTACATTTTTCAAGATTTCGTTGTCAATTTCTTTCTCTACGTTAACTTCATTCATCATCGAGATTTCATTTTCTGTATGTTTATCCACTTCTTCAACACTTCCAAATAGATTTTTTCTTTTAATTTTTATTTGTCCCTTTTTGGGTAATAGATGAAAACTTAATTTCGTATTCCAATCATTTTTGGAGTTACAACCAGTAACACAACAATCCCATTATTAGGATGTTTTTGAAATTTGGGTTCAAATTCCATTGTTTCCGAAAGCCTATCACAAAGTTATGGAAATTTACGAGGCCACCAGCAGGAGCCTGCTCTTAGCCATTATGAATGCCCTGCTCAACAATTTTTCTAAAGACAATCAACGAACATTTTTTTATACCAACAAATTATGTTTACAATGACTATAAACAATTGAAAACGCGTTTTTAACAAAAGTATATTGTGCACCTAGGAAGGAAAATAATTATTTCCCCGAGGGTAAAGTTTGAAGTTCAAGATGTAGCGAGCGTACGAGCCAAAGTCGAGAACTGCAAACACACGAGGCGAAAATCATTTTCCTTCTGTGGTGCACGTATGTGCACTATTTTTTCTAACACACGTAAACGAAAGTATAAATATGCAATTATTTAACGGATATTTTAGTTGTAATAGTTATTTAAAATCCATTATTATTTCAAAATGTTTAATCCAAAAAAGTATTTCTCGGGGGACTTTTGTTAAGTACGTAAGGTCAATAGGGCAGGAGTATAAACAATAAAAAAAATATATAAGAGCAAATCCTTGAGGGCCCGCATGGATTGCCCACATCATGAACTAGAAAAAGTTTCTAAGTAAAAAAAAGTTTTTTACATAAAAAAGTTAATTTTTATAATGATTTTAAACTATGAGAAACGCGTTTTTAGCACAAATGATTTGACTTTTTTTAATGATAAGAATATTAATTCATGAATATTTATGGTCTATTATTATATTAATAATAATTAACTATATTAATCTTCGTATTCCAAAATTCATTCTGTCTGTCAGAGTATGAGAGAGAAAGCACGATACAGAGTAAGAGAGGGAAGTATCGTCTCTTTTTTCAGTTTAGAGTAGGAGCGAGAGAGAGGCGAATAGTTAAGAAAGTAACGCCTACTTTTTTTCGTTTGGGCATCATGGTTTTCTTTATTTTCAGTGACAGATAGAAGGAGTGGGAACTTTTACATTTAAGCAAAAATAACAAAGGGCGTAATGTTTCTTTATTGGTAGATAATTTTCCATCTCTTTATGACAATGTAAAAAAAAAATAAGTGGGGGTTTTTACTGGTAAGGGGATCTCTAATATGAATTTCGGCTGTAAAGTGAAAGTTTTTCAAGTGAAACATTTCCTAATTATTTAATGCAAACATTTTTTGCGATTTTGTAGTTTAATTACAAAATATTGTGACTTATAATTTAATTACAAGTTATTTCTTATAACAAAAAAATTTTAATTTTTTTTAGTGCAATTTGTAATATGCAGTGCATTTAATGATATTTTGTTGTTAGTTTTTTGTGATTTACGTTTAAAGTGCAATTTGTTATAATTAGTGAATTCTTTAAGTACTTTTTTTATACAGTTTCTTACATGAAAACTGTAATTTCTGTTTAAGGTGCAATTTGTGGTACGTAGTGAACTAAATCATATCAATTTGTTAATTTTTTTGTGATTAAAGTTTAAAGTGTAATATATTTTGAAAAATGGTGTTTTAGAAGTTATTTTTAGAAATCTATTTTTATGTTCCTGTTAATAGACGTTTCAGGTGCAAAGAGTGAGACGTAGTGATTTTTGCTTAAGTTGAAATTTGTGATTCCTAGTGAATATAATTATATATTTTTTGTATTTTTATGCTTATATTTACATGCAAATATGAGTAATTACTTATGAGATTTATGAATTACATATGAGAATTCTGATATATATATGTATATATATATATAAGATTTATGAGTTATATATGAGACCTATGAGCAATATAAGAGATTTATGAGATACATGCGAAAGTTGATGAGTATTTACATGAGTTCATGAGTTCTATAAGACTAATAAATTTAAAAACTACGGCAAACAAAGAAAGTTGTGTTACATTGAGTAAAACTGATTTTAAAATTATAGAGAATGAAGATGGATGGTTAACGGATGATCACATACATGAATTTGCAAAATTGTTAAAAAATGTTTCAAATTATGTTTTCAATATGCAAAGTACTTTATATTTATATAGTCTTGATAATATTATTCCAATTCAAAAAGGTGAAAAGCATATTCAAATCCTTTTTAGTGGTTTGCTGAATTTTCATTCTCTTTCTAAAAGGTACCCAATATAATAATTCATTATATAATCTTAAACTATGGTAAATTGTATATGTATGTAATTGTAAAAAAATTCTAAAATATTAAATGATTTATTAAAAAACACATAAAATAATAATTGAATATTTTAAATTTAAAATAATACTTATGAATTCTAATTACTTTTATTCTGATAAATATTAATAAATTTTAAGCTGAAAAGATTTTTTTACGTTCTTTTAAATGGTAAAAAATGTTTTCAAAAAAGGACATTTTTAATTATAATTTTTATAAAATTAATCCTCATCTATCATTTTCATACATTTATGGTTTGTTAGAAAAAAAATGTTGTTATTCTTATTGTAAATTTTACATTTTTTAAATAAAACTATATAAATATAAATTTGGAATAGTAATGGATTCTTCGTAAATAAATTTAAGTTTATTATAAAAATATGTATGGGGATCCTCAAACCATGTAGTCAAGGAGAATAAATAACGTATAATTATTTTTCAAGAAAAATTAAACAATAATTAAAACTTTTGAGTTCATTATATGTTTATGAAAATTTACTTTTAAGGGGGGTAAGGTTTGAAAATTTTTAATCTATGCATAATATCTCCAGAATATTAGGTTAAAATCTCAAGTCAATGAAAGCAAAATTGACGAAGTTATGAATATATTACTTCCATAAGTCCAGACTTCATATTTTTTAAAAATAATTATTTATAATTTGTTTATTTTTGAAATGAGCAATATTTTCCAATACAATACTTATTTCTGATACAAGTGCGTAAGTTTACAGTTTTCTGCGTGTAAAATTAAATTTTACACGTTAATGTTACAAAAACAAAATTTAACATATTTGTGGCATAAAAACCTTATTTAGACTACATTGTTAAGGGGTTGATTAATTTAAATAAGGCTTGCTATAATTTTTTCTTCTTTTTTTATAAAAAGTACACCTTTATACAAAGATTCTAAAAAATTTGTTTAAATTACATTTTTTATAAGGGATTGTCCGTAAAGCATGTGATATATATTTTTGATAAAATAGACGCCCCCCGATGACCCCTAAAAACGATTATTTTTTTCAATAAATATAATTAATTTACATATTTATAATTATACTAATAATAAAAAAACTTACCTTTAAGAATGATCTATTCACTACATTATTGTAATTTAAAAGTTTTATTTCACAATTGAACAAAAACAAATAGAAAATTTAGGCGCGCTTTAGCGCTCAATTTTCCTAGTATAGTTATTATCCTTAAAATGAAACGAGTAGATATGCAAATCAGGTAAAGAGAGACATTTGAATGGTATTAAGCTTCGAAAAAGGAAGAAAGAAATACTGTTACCTAAAGAAAGATAGTTTTATACTATCTTCATTGAATTAAAGAGAGATAGGTATGTGTTAACTTTTCTGCGTTATAAACAGAGACCGATTTATGTTATTTTATCTAGAAAGAGGAAGACAGAAAATTTTTTCACTAAATTGAATATAGATATATACATATATATAGAAAGAGAAACGAGAGGTAGCTTGATTACCTGGCCTATTGTTCGAAGGGTTTCTTTTAACCAGTGGGCAGTCTATATACATATATAGATATATCCTTTCTTAAACTTTATATTAATAATTATTATTATTATTATATTATATATAAATATAATAATATTATGAAATCAGTAGGCATAAGTGCGAAAGTAAAATGTGAACAAGTTAAATATATAAGTGTTACCGTCGCACTCGCAGACTACTATATATATATATATATATATATGAGCGATTCCATCTCAAGTGATCAAGGTGGAGAAAAATTTTTCTCCAATCGTAGCAAAACTTGGGGCTTTTGTAGTACTCATAGATAGTAATTTTTCGTGAAAATATTTTTTTACCTAGTCCAATATTTTCCGAGGGAGCCGGAGCGCTCTAAACCCGGTTTTTAGCTCCGTTTTGGAGAAAATTCTTTTTTTCAATGTTTAAACGTTCTAGTCCCACTTTACCATTTATATGTCCTTTTAGGAAAAAACCTCAGCTTTCGTTAAAAAAAAAAAAAAAAAAAATCGTATCCATCTCCCTCAAAAATTGAAATTTATTTTTAATTTTGATTTTTTTGGGTCAAAAATTTTTTTTTTCAAAATGCTTATTTCCAATCGAAAGAGGATGAAAAAACCTTTCCAAAATGTACTTTGTCAAATTTGTATGTTTAATTGTTTAAGAGTAAAAAATTATTGAAATAAGCATTGTACTGAAACACACAAAATTAAAATTTAACCCCCTCCCCCTCGGAAAATATTGGACTAGGTAAAAAAATATTTTCACGAAAAATTACTATCTATGAGTACTACAAAAGCCCCAAGTTTTTCTCCAATCGTAGCAAAACTTGGGGCTTTTGTAGTACTCATAGATAGTAATTTTTCGTGAAAATATTTGTTTACCTGGTCCAATATTTCCCGAGGGGGAGGCGGTTAAATTTTTGTATTTTTCAGTACAATGCTTATTTCAATAATTTTTTACTCTTAAACAATTAAACATACAAATTTGACAAAGTACATTTTGGAAAGGTTTTTTCATGCTCTTTCGATTGGAAATAAGCATTTTGAAAAAAAAATGTTGACCAAAAAAAATCAAAATTAAAAATAAATTTGAATTTTTGGGGGAGAAAGACAAAATTTTTTTTTAAATGAATGCTGAGGTTTTTTCCTAAAAGAACATATGAATGGTAAAGTGTGACTAGAATGTTTAAACATTGAAAAAAAGAATTTTCTCCTAAACGGAGCTTAAAACCGGGTTTTGAGCACCAAAAGACCCCTTGATCACTTGACGCAGAATCCCCCATACATAAATATTCTGTAATCACTACTGGATAGATATTATCCATTTATGAGCGATTCCATCTCAAGTGATCAAGGTGGAGAAAAATTTTTCTCCAATCGTAGCAAAACTTGGGGCTTTTGTAGTACTCATAGATAGTAACTTTTCGTGAAAATATTTTTTTACCTAGTCCAATATTTTCCGAGGGGGAGGGGGTTAAATTTTTGTGTTTTTCAGTACAATGCTTATTTCAATAATTTTTTACTCTTAAACAATTAAACATACAAATTTGACAAAGTACATTTTGGAAAGGTTTTTTCATCCTCTTTCGATTGGAAATTAGCATTTTGAAAAAAAAAATTTTTTGACCAAAAAAAAATCAAAATTAAAAATAAATTTCAATTTTTGAGGGAGATGGATACGATTTTTTTTTTTTTTTTTTTTAAACGAAAGCTGAGGTTTTTTCCTAAAAGGACATATAAATGATAAAGTGGGACTAGAACGTTTAAACATTGAATATTTTCACGAAAAGTTACTATCTATGAGTACTACAAAAGCCCCAAGTTTTGCTACGATTGGAGAAAAATTTTTCTCCACCTTGATCACTTGAGATGGAATCGCTCTTATATTATTCTATAATTTTTTCGACGTTAAAGGATTGTTTAATGAAAAGTGAATTTTTCCATCGAACAATCAGTGAATGAAAGTGAATTTTCCAATTCTTCAATAATTAGAGTTTTGAATTTTTTGTTGATTCAAGATAACATCCTTTTTTTAAAAGTGATTAAAATAAGTGACACCAATAATGAGAAGATCGAAAATTTCATGAATATTAAGTAAGTAATTTTATTATTAAAATAAGATTTTTCAGATTTTTATTGAAATTGAAGGGGTTTTTCAAAAAAGCAGTTTTTCTCTGTTTATTGGTTTTTTGTTATAATAATATTAATGTTTATATATTATATTAATTAAAAAATGTTATTTGTAAGAAATAGATGTTAAAATACAAAATCTGTAAAAATTAATTTGCTAATTTCGTTATATAAAACTAAAAATTTATTTCCACGTAATCAATTCAAATTTTTTTTCAATTTATAGATAAAGCACACAACAAATTATTTGCAGTAGAAAATTGATTAAATTTTAAGAGCACAAATTTTTTTGTAGGTCAAGAGTGAATGAATTTAGTTATTTATTAATTAAAACATCATAAAGTGTTACGTCACAAAGGAGACGTGTACTGGTATGCCTGATTTATTTGCAAAGCGGAAGGCTTTGAACTAAGGGAACAGGCTAAGAAAACAAACGCTGAGATTAAAGATAATTTGTCCTTTTATTTAATCACACAATACACAGGGTTCTCAAAGAAATTGGCAGTTGAGCAGTTTTCCCAAAACTCGGTATAACTCCACTGAAAAAAGAATTATACCTTAGTATACTAAATTCGAGAATCTTTGAAATAAGAGAAAATTTTGTTTACTTACCAAGATAAAATTCCTTGGATAGTTTTGAACTTTTTACTGGATTTGGCAGAAATTGATCAGCAATAGTTTGGCAATAGATCGGTAGTTGTTTGGTACTTGATTGGCAATCAATTGGAAGTTGATCAGCACTTGATTGGCAACAGGTTGGCAGTTGATTAACAAACGATACCTAATTCTGTGTGGTTGGTAGGTCAAAATTGAAGGTTTTCTCGTTGTAAGATCGAGACAATGTTGGTACTAGGTTGGCGCAAGGTTTGCTTACAGTTTGAGAATAAATTATTGTTGTTTTTAAGCAAGAGTTCTGATTTGCACAATTAAATCGCAGGAAAATTAACTACTAGAACAAGAACAGATTAACTACTGCTACTTCTACTTTGCTACTAATACTTCTTTGCTACTGCTACTGGTTTGCTACTACTCTTCTACTGGTCTTTCTTCAAAAATGCGGGTCTTTTATAGTAGCGTTTTAACAAATTTTTAGGTGGCAAGGCAGGGCTAAGATAATCGATACAGTCAGGTCCTTAGTGGATCGATATCATAATAAAGATATACTTTTCGTTGTTTCTTAGGCAGCTTCTTATTAATCGATACCTGTGTCATTTGTGACATATTTTTTTCTTTTAATTTTAGACAATTTATCAATTTATAATTTTATCATATTTATATTTTTTATAACAAGTTGCGGGTACGTGACGAAAGTTTTCTTTTTGTGCAGTTTTTATATTTTTTCCTACTGTAAAAAAATTGTCTATTGATATTTATAATAAAAAATTTATTAACATTTTGCAATTTGAATTAATGTTAAATTAAAGGAAAATAAAAATTGGATGTTGAATTATATAGGAAAATAGAAATTGGAAATTGATATTGCAATTGGAAATTAATATTGGAATTGGAAATTGATATTGGAATTGGAAATTGATACTGGAATTAAAAATTGAGAGTAAAATTAAAAGTAAAAAAAACTGAAAAAATTGAAAGTCAAACAAATGATAGATATAATTAAACATAGAAATGCAATGTTGAATAATGATCATATATGCATGAATTTTCAGTGGGCGGTAGCGATTCTAAGCAATTAAATTCTACAAATGAAAATTCAACACAGTAAACTCTACACGAGAAAACTCTCACATTATATTTAGCTAAGTAATAATAATTCAACGCAAATTAATTCTACTTAATAAAACTCTACGCATTCTAATTAAATAAAATATAATTTAATTAATTTTTTTAAATTCTTCACGACTAAATACGACACAGATAAATTCTACGCATGATAAAATATATTTTTTATTATTCTTTATAAGCTGTTAACTCTACGCAGTTAAATTTAACACCAGATAATTCTACAAAAATAAATGCATTTTAATAAATAGATTTTTTTAACACTTTAAGGACGGGACGGACACATTTCTGAGACAACTTTTGACTGTAATTTTCTCGTCGACCAAGGGTTTTTAAAAAATTTAAAATAATTATTCCTTATGTCTTGGACATAGCTCTTTCAGAATCTGCAATCGAAATTTTAAAAAAACCAAAAAGTTGCGGACATTTTTTTAGAAAAAAACGTTGTTTTTTGAAAATTTTTTTCCAAAATGAATTTTTTTCGAAGGTAGTGAGTCCGCAAAAGTTCGTAAAACCTTTAAATATCGCGTCCAAAAATGTTTAAGCTTTCAGATGGTAAAGTTTATTTGGTAAAAATTTAAGATGACGGATAAAAAATGGCGACCAAACATCAATTTTTTATAATGTAAAAACCTCGTGTGCGAAATGTGTAAAAAATGCTCAAATTCAGTTAAAACTATTTACTCGGGGTTTTTGAGGTCGTTGATTGCGAATCTGAACTTCGTTTTAAAAAATTCAAAATGGCGGATCAAATATGGTTGACAAATTTTCGAAAAATTTATCATATTTCATTATAATTCGTTTAATTATTTTACAATTTTGTATTATTATTTATTTTGTTATTTATATATAAAAAATTGCTTATGTAGAATGGTTATGCTTAATCCAAAAAAGTATTTCTTGGGGACTCTTGTCAAGTGCGTAAGGCCAATAGGGCAGGAGTATAAACTATAACATTGGAGGTTACTGATTTTACATTTTTTAAAAGTAATCCTTGGAGTTTTGCTCATCAATACATTGTAATTTAATCATTCAAAAACATTGAGAACATTCTTCAATTTGCAGTTGTTTAAAAGAATTGTTAATAACAATTATAAATTTTAATTTTTTAGCAATCGCTTTATTTAATCCTTAAAGTATAGACTTTAAGCTTTAATTTAAAAAACACTTAATTATCTTTATTTGCTTCAAAGTAATAACAAAATGAAAATAAAATGATTACCCAAAACTTCAACATCTCATTACTTTCTGCCTAAAATATTTATTTTAAAATATTTTAGGCGGAAAAAGTGTACTCATATATCTACCAAAAATCATAGATAACTTGAAAATTGGAGACAAAAATTATTCAAGTGGCCGGTTCCACTTATTTTGACCCTATTTTAGTTTTAATTAAAATAATTATAATAATTTATGATATAATATATCATAAAATAACATAACATTAATAAAATAACAAAATAAATAATAATAAAAAATTGTAAAATAATTAAACGAATTTTAATGAAATATGATAAATTTTTCAAAAATTTGTCAACCATACTTGATCAGTTATTTTGAATTTTTTAAAACGAAGTTCAGATTTGCAATCAGCGACCCCAAAAACCCCCGAGTAAGAAATATTAATCGAATTCGACTAATTTTTCGAAAATTCGTCCGCCATATTGGATCCGCCATTTTGATTATTTTAAAACGAAGTTCAGATTCGCAATCTGCGACCCCAAAAACCCCCGAGTAAGAAATATTTATCAAATTAGATGAATTGTACGAAAATTTGTCAGCCATATTGGATCCGCCATTTTGAATTTTTTGAAACGAAGTTCAGTTTCGTAATCAGCGACCCCAAAAACCTCCGAGTAAATAGTTTCAACTAAATTTGAGCATTTTTTTACAAATTTCGCACACGAGGTTTTTATATTATTGTGACGTCAGAATGCATTTTCTTTCTCAATTTTTTTTCTTCCCTCTTTTTTTTAAATTATCTGTATCTTATTTAATTTAAACAAGATATTGAAAATTTTTTCTTTTGAAACTCAAATATTGATTTTTCTCGAAAAGGAATTTTTCTCCAATTTTATCTAAAAATTTTCAATGCGAGAAAAATCAATATTTGCTAGCAATAATCTTTAAAAATCCATTACGCAACAAAAGAGCGTATCTAACAATGGAATAATCCAGGTCCTTCGGTCTAAATTTGCGTGAACAGATCCCGGCGCAAGATAATGATCAGTTGGCGGCAGAATGGGAAACCCCTAAAATTTGCCTGTCTAATGACTATTTCTTATTCTTGTAAAAATTATGTTTAAAAAAGTGAATTTTGGGTTTTTCTCGTTTTTGCAACAATAATTAATAATAATCTTTAAAATTTTATTCTTTTTATTATTTTACTTTTTATGCGATTTCTTTTATTTAATAAGATTTGAATTTTCTTTTTATTCTCTTTCTTACTCATAAGAACCAAACGGCAATTAAATTATTAATCATTTAAATAATTGAAATTTCTTTTTTTTTATTATTCAACAATAATGTTTAAAATTTGTTTAAACAATTGTTACTTTTAATGAATAATATTGTATAACATTCAAATTCACTTCATCGATTCATTTTTTTTAATGAATAATAAATTTTGACATAAATTAAAAACTACTACTAACTAAATTAGTAAAAACATCAATTATTTAATTGTTTAAATAATACACTACTTATAAATTAAATTTTAATAAAACTATTTTGAGAAGCCTAGAAATTATTGAAATTAAAAATAAATACTAATACTAAAATTAGTATTTACTAATTGTTTAACTAATAAAAAAAATAATTTAACTAAAATTATTGTACTCCAATTTAATTAGTTTCGATAATTTTTAAGTTAATAATTTAGTAACTAAATTTAGTTATAATTAATTTAAGTAAACTAATTTCGAATTGTTATAAAAAAAACGTATTATAGAAATTATGTAAGAATTTTACACGATTTAATGTAAAAATCATTGATAATTTCTCAAAAAGGTTGAATTTCGAAACTTTGAATTTTACAAAAAACCTAACAGTGTCTCCATCTTTTGGGAAAACTCTGAACTAGAGCCCCACTTTAGAGATTTTCAAAGTCAAACGCCCACGCAAACTTTGGCAACTTTTGGAGGGACGAAAACTAAGAATCCCAATCATAGGACCCGCGTTAATGAGTTTTTCCGCCTCTTTTTCTACTATTCGACAAATCGAATTTTGCCATGCCCATATTTCCTCCACTAGAAAATTTAACTCCCAATTTGAAAATCTTTAGAGGGGATGAGACTATAAAAATTTGAACTCTTTTAATTTTTACACTCTTAGATTTACTCTCATCTCTGCTTTCAAAAGCTTCACAAGTTTCCAAGCTTTAAACAAGTTTTTCACAAGTTTAAAAATTAAACAAGTTTTTGAACAAGTATTTGAAAATCAAATAAGTTTTCAACAAGTTTTTAAATTAAACAAGTTTTTGAAAATCAAACAAGTTTTTGACAAGTTTTCAACAAGTTTAAAAATCAAACAAGTTTTTAACAAGTTTAAAAATCAAACAAGTTTTCAACAAGCTTAAAAATTAAACAAGTTTTTGATAAGTTTTCAACAAGTTTTTAAAGTGAACCAAGTTTTCCAAAAGACTAATAAACTTTAAACTAGTATTTAAACAAGTTCCATAAAATTAGACTAGTTTAAAACTATTTTCCAATTTTTAACAACAATTTTGGAGAAATTGTCAAGGATTCAACGTCGAAATATTTTGCTGCCTATTCTGTTTGCCGAAATCTCAAATTACAACAATAAAAGTAAGTTTAATGAATAAATGTTATAAATTTAATTCATTTGTTTACATTCATTTATCTTTTACACAAATTTTTACTTTTTTCTACTCTTTACCTATTTTTGTCAGAAATAGAAACTTGTACAACCGAGTTTCATGATGACATTTTTAAATAAGCAAAAGCGCGCGGTTTTGATAAGTGTAATTGCTAACCTATTTTTATAAAGCGCGTAAATTACACATATCAATTCTCTTCCGTTTCTTTCTTTTGTTCCTTAATTTGAAACGTTTTTTTTATTTATTCATTTTTTTTACAAATTAAAGACAGCTTTAATTAATCGAAATCTAAAACTAAAGTTTCCCGAACTATTGGACTTAATGGTCTAGGTTCAAATAACTAGTTAATAATTCATTATTAACTATTTTTAAACTATGTTATATCTTCGGACGTAACATTATAAAAAATTGACTTTTGGTCGCCATTTTTTATCCGCCATCTTGAATTTTAATCAAATAAACTTTACCATCTGAAAGCTTAAACATTTTGAACGCGATATATAAAGGTTTTACGAACTTCTGCGGACTCACTACCTTCGAAAAAAATTCATTTTGGCAAAAAAATTTCAAAAAACGTTTTTTTCTAAAAAAATGTCCGTAACTTTTTGGTTTTTGGATTTTTTAAATTTTCGAGTGCAGATTCTGAAAGAGCGATGTCGAAGACGTAAGGAATAATTATTCTGAAATTTTTAAAACCCTTGGTCGACGAGAAAAAAATTTATTATAAAAAAAGTTAAAATTTGTAGAATTATTTTTTGTAGAATTTAAATGCGTAAAATTTTTAAAACTCAACACAAGTTTGTTTATTTGCGTAGAATTATTCAATGTTGAATTGAACGGCGTAGAATTGTTATTAATTGATTTTGAAAATAAGAAAAAAAATCCAATTTAAATTTGTGTATAATTTTGAATTGTAGTGTTTAATTGTGTAGAATTAAAAAAAATGTATTTATTAAAATGCATTTATTTTCATAGAATTATCTGGTATTGAATTTAACGGCGTAGAGTTAATAATTTAATTAAAATAAATATTACACTTAGATGCATTAATGCTGTCCTTCCGGTTTAAAGGAATTTTGAAAAGTCATGTTATGTCTATAAAATATTCTTAGTTCATGACATACGAATGTTATCATATGTCATGAACTGAAAACATTTTGACAAAAATCATACGACTTTGCAAAATACCGTCAAACCGGAAGAACAGCATTAATGCATCTGAGTGTACAATTGCTATCTGTAGACATTTTTCTCGTAGAATTATATTTGTAGAATTTCCTTGCGTTGATGTTAATCTTCTAAAAACTTATTATAAAAAAGTTAAAATTTGTAGAATTATTTTTTGTAGAATCTAATTGCGTAGAATTTTTAAAAAATCTATTTATTAAAATGCATTTTTTTTGTAGAATTATCAGGTGTTGAATTTAACTGCGTAGAGTTAACAACTTATAAAGAATAATAAAAAAATATGTTTTATCATGCGTCCCAGGCAGAAAAGTCGGTGGTGTGCCGATGCCTACGACCGGCTCGACACCGGCCCGGTGGTAAAGTCGGACAATACCCGGTACCGGCACTGTGGTACCGGGCCGGTTCCTAAAAGACAACCGGCCCGGTAGTAAGGTCGAACAATAACCGGTACCGGCACTGTGGTACCGGGCCGGTATTATTTTTTAATACTGTTTTTACACCGGCGACGGGATTTTGCCGGCATCAAAATTAGTACCGGCCCGGCACCGGACCGGTTCCGGTATTTGATGCAGTTTTTACATCGTCGACGGACTTTTGCCGGCATAATATTTTTGTGTCTTAAAAAGTATAAATATTTAATTTTTTGAAATTTTTTTACACCATTCGGAAGAATAAGAAAATCAAATCTCTGGAAATCAAATGTTTTTTAAACTCTTTTTTATATAGTTGGAAAAATTACATTTCATTAAACTCTATTAATTCAGCTTTAAATTGTCCGGTAAAATCACTGAAAAATCTGGTAATATGTAACTGCCGAATTACTAGACACCCTATAATAACTTTGTTCGTTTAAAATAATTTTGGTCAGGTTTTATCTGATTTATTGTTATAAAATTTTGATAATCTAACAAGGTATTATATTAATTTCATTATACTAAGTTTCTGCAAGTTTTTTCTATAAAGCCTGTACCGGGCCGGTACCATGCCAGCGGTTTTTCTTTAGCCTTAGTCCCAACGTATAATGACATTAACAAATGTTATTAAAATTATTAACTTTGACATTACATTATTCAAACTGTCTTTTAGAAAAGGTTTTTTCTATTAATTTAGAACATTTTGTAATAAGTCCTGGTGTCACACTTTATATATAAACTTTCAATTCACTTTTCATAAGCAGGTTTAGGTTAGCGGATGCGGCGTCGACTTTACAGCCCGAGGGTCCTGAGTTCAATTCCTCATGTCTTTAGATTTTTCGTATATAATTAATAATAATTCATATGTTTCAGCATTCTATTTAGTGTTTACAATTAAATTAATTAATAAATAATATTGTTTAACGTTTAATATATGTAAAAATGTATAATAATAATAATTAATAATTTTTTTTACTACCGGCCCGGTATCGCGCCGGTGGTTTACCGGCACCAGGGCGGATATTTCCCAGGTTATCATTGTTGAGTGGACCGGCTCCGGTTATAGAAGATGATAGTGAGTGAATTAGGACAATGGAAAAAGCTACTTTATGGATGATGCCTCGTTCACTTCGACAATTATTTGTAAGAATTCTAATTTATTGTCATTCTGTACATCCGGAATAACTTTGGAAACAATTTAAGGGGCAAATCTCAGAAGACTATTCCAGAATTGACAATATTGAAGTCGAAAAAACAGCTTATAGAAATATAAAATCAATGTTATTAAATGAAGGATGTTGTTTAACTGATTTTCAAGGATTATTAGATACATATAAAAATTTCTTTGAGCAGGTTGTTGAAATAGGTATAGATATTGCTGAAGAAATGTATGGTCATTTGATACAACAGAAAAAATTTAAGGATTTGTCAATGTGTTCATTTTTGCACCAAGAAATGTTGACGTTAATGATATTAATAAAAGGATGGTAAATCTCTTAGATAGTAAAGGTGAAAAAATATAAAAAAGTATTGATTCTTGTTATAATGTTAAATTTTCTGAAACTTTATTACCAGAGTATTTGAATACTCTCTCTCTCTCTCCACCTTCTTTACCACCACATGAATTACATTTAAGAATTAATTACGTTGTACTGCTTATTAGAAATCTTAGTATAAACGAAGGATTATGTAACGGAACAAGGTTAATTGTTTTAGATTCATCACCTAATGTTACTAAATGTCAAATACTAAATGTCAAATACTACCGGACTGGTTAAGTTTAAAGTTTAAGTTTTAATTTGATATATTTATGTTTATCGGAATTTTCAATGTGAAATATTTACAGTACTGGTCAAAATGTAAGTTCAACTATTTTGAAAGGAAAGAAAAAAAATTTTAACATAAAATTTATGAAAACTAAACTTTTTTCAGTATATGTTTTGAAAGACGAAAAAATTTTGAAAAGAATAAGACCTAATAGAAGTCATTTGGTCAATATTTTTTCAATATATTCTTAAAAAATTCTCATTTTCAATGTTTTACAAAAATTTGAATAATTTCTAAAATATTGAACGCTTTTTAATAATCTAAAGATTATTAACATTATTTTACAGTCATTTTCTACCGAACAAGAAATTTACTTATACGCATTAACCTGTAATTTTTTTCATGGAATAAGCAGGACGTCAAAGTTGGACAAAAATATTCAACAAATTGTAAATAATTTTTTTGTACTAAAAACTATTATTTAAAATATATAAAACATGATATGGTATAGATTTTTTAAGAAAATTTAATATAAAAATATGTTTGAATTTTAAAAATTATTTAATCGGTACTCATACCACAGTACTAAACGGGACCATTGGGAGCGGATGGCCGGGGAGACTTGTCTCCAGTAGTCATTGGGTTGGACTCGTGGTGGCAGAGGTAGATTTTAAATCCCAGCCTACATCGCTTGAGGCTAGCGGTGTTGGGAAAAGATCGAAGCTTCAGCATCGGTCTTAGTACTAAAGTTGCGACATGTGAGTTGTGGTGCCAACTCGGGTGGTTAAGGAAAACGCATTTTCTCCTTGGGTGAAGAATCTAGATCTTTGACCTTTTCGTAGTTTCTGACGATCTTCTCTATCTGACCCAAAGATACAAAATGAAGTATGTCTAGCTGACGTCTATAGGCTGGCATTAGACTATTGTAGGCAATCTTTACTTGTTGTCTCTGGCAAATTGGTCGCTTCATGTGACTTAAGATTAGTCTAAAGCTGGTCAGATATGGTGAGATTTTCTCCCCCTTACCCTGCGTCGACTGTTACCACACTCGTTTTTGAAAGCCCTCTGAAAAGATCTCCAAGACGTTATCGGCCGGCGCATCGACCTAAACCAACTACTAGCACTTTTCTGAAAATAATCGACAGTGCTCGCAAAATTTATCGATCAGAGAAATCTCAGAATGTCTTGCAATCCTCTAGTGGCTTCAAGAATTCCTCGGCATAATCGTTGTCCCCATAGAATTTTAAATCCCAGTCTTTCAGTGTCTTGATTACTTTGGACCTTCGGCTGGACTTAATTTGTTGGTGTTCCCCCCACTACTCTGGCATTGACTTAGATCGCTCTCAGAATCTGACTTACTCATAGAGTCATCTAAGATTGACCTCCGGCTCTCCCTCATGCTTTCTTCGGCCTACGCGCTTTACTCTTTTCTTTTTCAATGTTCTCAATCGCTTGGTCTTCACTGCTACTCCTACAACTCGATTGGCTCTCCTCACTATCGTCATCCTTGATTTGCCTCTCAAATGTTTCTCTTTTACTCCCTTCTTTACGATCTTCCCTTGTCTTTCTCTCTAAACGACTGGTATTAACCTTTTCCCTTCCCCCTCTACTACTCGTACTTCTTATACTCTCGTTCTTTTCGAAGTGAAATATCAGCTTTCCATTATTCGGCACTCTACGATGAGTGACACTATCGGCTTTCATGGCAGCAATTTTTTCAAGTCTCAAAAAAAAGAAATTTTAATTTCGATGGCAAGGGCACTCTACAATTTCATCTTACTCAAAACGTTGCAATAATTTATTTATAATTTGTGAAAAAACTATTTATTGTATTTAACAAAATAAATTGCCAAACAATCTGGCATCTGGCAATCAATTGTACAATACAATGGCAAATAACAATTTATAGTCGTGTCTCGGTTCCAGCCTAGCCCGACGTTGGGCGCCAAATTTTGTAACGTATCATTTCGAACTAATTTAATGTTAGTTTATGTTCTTATAACGTCAGGCAAAATTTGACGCTTTCAACAATCAATATAATGAGAAATTAAATAAATAAAATCTCGTCATCAGGCGACAATAAATTTTGAGCTCAATTAATAAACTTTTCTCCAAGGGTTAAACAACTAAGGAATTTGGTGTACACCTACTACAATAATAATTCAGTAATTAAAGGTAATTCAATACAAGTGTACACCATAATTCACGAGTTGTTTATCCCTTGCTTTTCTCTGACTCAGCTAGACACAAAGCAATGCAACACCTCTGAGATTACTCTCTCACTCAGAGGGAATTCCGCTTAAACGATTGGCAAACAGAAATGCCAACGACGAGACATGACTGGCACAATATTGGCAACAACTCACCCACGATGACCGTTCTTTTGACTCTCTCGTATACTTTCCTTTGTTGATTCTTCGGCTGTGGTTTTGTCTTGGATTTCTCCACACGTGCTCGTCTTCTTCATCTCTTCTTCTCTTTCGTTTCACTGGCGCCAAATATCTTGTTTCGGTTCTGCACATCTCGCACACTCTTACGTTATATATTTAAATACGTGACAAGCGTGTATGAGGGAAAGTGCAGAATCAAAACACGATATTTGGCGCAATCTAACCACGCCTTCGTAATTCCCCTATATTTGTCCTACCCCCACTACTGCAGTTAGCCCTCCTGTCTCTAGTATTCTTGCTCATCACCATAATACTCGATATGTCGGTTCGGGGTTTTCGCCGACCGATGCCGTGACGATTCAGATTGTCGAACAACAAGATACGACAATCCACAACGTCACAATATAATTAATTAATTGTAAATAATATAATATAAAGTGATGAAAAAAGGAAAACTTTATTATTATTTGTGCAATATTATCGTGAAACAGGCTAATTAAAGGTCATGTAGGGTTAAATTCGCTTAAGAGATACCTATCTTTTAAAATTCGATTAGCAGACACAGAAAGAACTTATTCAGTGACAGTTCCCGAACTTACGGGACTGCTTACATCCGACGCTTTCAATAAATAATAAGAAATTTAATGTAATAAATTTCGGCGTCAGGCGCCAATTAATTTTTAAAGATAATAAACTTTACTCTGGATCGACTCAACATACAACGATCACTACACCTCTGAGTTTACTCTCTCACTCAAAAGGAATTCTATGCTCAAACGATTGGCAAGCAGAAATGCCAACAACAAAACGTGATTGGCACAATACTGGCAACGACTATTAATATTTATAAAATGATATTTAATAAAATTTTATACGGGATCATGCACTTAATGCAACGAAAACTAGTCTCTCCCCTCTCCTTAGATTTGAGATAACAACCTAGCGTTGGCTAGGACAAGGTCTATAAGTTTAGTATTAGTTTTGCCTTGAAGTAGAAACGTATCTTTAAAAGTTAGGGCTTTAGAGTTATTCTGTGGTTTAAGTACTAAAAGAAACTTATTATAATGTTTAAACTACGGTTTCTAAATTATAATCAGTGTAAATAACAATTATAATAATAAATAAACTAAAACCTTTATAAATTGAAATAATCCAATTTACCTATTGGTATTTAAAATAAATCTCGTCACAAAAATAGATCCTGAGAATAAAATCGAAAATATTACATTACAGATATCTATAGTAAATAAAATAAATACCTGCATAAAATTAATAAATGAGTGTACATTAATACAATAAATCGTACTTCTTTTCAGAGCTGTTTTCTTTTTCAAATTCTTTGCACGATTAACTTTCCTTTTATTTTTAGAAACTAGCTAAAACAAACGCGCGTAAACGCGCGGGAATACTTGCGTAGCGCAACTGCCATAATACAAAACTATGACTACCTTCAAAATATTGATTATATGGTACAATTGTCGAATTGTCTACAGTGCATTTAATTGTTCCATCTTTTTTATAAAAAATAATTTGTTTACCAATATTTCTTCGTCTATATTCCGGATAGTTTTTTGAATCATAATCATAATCCATTTTGGATTACATGTCATTGTAATGAATAAGTCAGGTTTTCCAAATTCTTGAACTAATCGCATGGCATCCATAAAAGATTGTTGATTTGAACGTGGTCCTTCAGTAAATGTTGATTGTAAAATAATTATTTTTACTGGTTTTACATTTTCTCTATTTGCTTTATTATGTAAATACACATAGAAAACTGAGTGTTGTTTTTGTTTCGGGTAAAATTTTGGTAGGGTAATTAATCTTCCTAAGGGTAATAGAAAATTTACCCTATTTTCGGTGTTAAAAGAACACTTCTTGGCTAAAGTTTGATGCAGACACTTTTAACAAATAATTCAGTGTTAAAACAACACCCAGTTTTCTCTGTGTAATCCATTAATCCACAGTACATTTCTACTCGAAGTTGTTTTTGATTTTTATAAATGAAAGTTATGCGTCCAGCTACGACTTTTTACCAAATATCAACTATAAATTGTTGATTTAATTTCCCCATTTGCGTACATGGATTAAGCATTCCATGTATACATATATCACGATCTACTGGAGGTTCACTATTTTCACTCACAAATACAACTGCTACCTCATTATAAGATGGTACATTAAATTTACTTTGATTTAATGATCTATCCCGTTTGATCCACATTTGAATATCCCTTATAGGTTTATTTTCCAATTTCGCTCTAGTTTCTTCTTCTAATTCTACTTCTCTCATCATTTTCAAGGCATCTGCAAATGGACTAACCTTTCTTAGTAATTTATCTATTCCTTCCAGTAATGGTGGTTAACATTTTTTATTCGATTCATTTTTTAATCGTTCAAATACAGCTTCATTAGTATCAAGGATATATAGCTGACCACATTTTAAACTGTCACCATCATTAGGTTGAAGAGCATATGTATTATGATACACTTGTCCATGTATACGAAAAACATAAGGACCATACCCTTTAGGAATTTCCAATTCAGCTATCGTACTGGCAAAAGCAGAAGACCTGTTATAAGAACGAATATTTTCCCTAAAATTTTTACCTTCCAAGTTGGAATCATTTAATAAATTGCGTAAATAAATCGGATAATCATTTAAATCATCTAATTTTACTTTTCCCTTAAGACAGCAACTACTAAATTTTTTATCTAGTGGTCTTTCACACATAAAATGTAAAGCAGCACAAAACTCGCACTTAACATTTAACAAACCCAAATAATTTTGTTCAAATTGACATTCATCAAAACTTTCAAAACGAATCATTGCAACTTCTAATGCAAGTTTTTGTTTTTTATTTTTTAAATTTATTTCTACTTCTTTTCAATTTCAGATTCTGTTTCTCGTCTATTACGTTTTCTTAACCTATCATTCTCTCTCCTAATTACTTTTGCTCCTCCGTTTCTTCCTGACTTACTTTCTTCATTCTTTCTTCAGCTTTTATTGCACACAATCTTTGTTTATCATTTTCATCATTTAAAAGTCACTTACTTTTGGAGTTCTCAATTATACAGCTTCTATTATCATTATTACTAATTGAATTAAAATTATTATCATTTGTTTCATTCAAAGAACACTTATAGCCTTTGATTATTCCATTGTTACAATTTTATTATTATTTACATTATTCCAAGGGTGTATCTTCAAAAAATTATAAGAATTTGTTTTTTCATATTTCAAAAGACGCTTCCAATCACACTTTACAATCGAATGAAAAATATAATTTCTTACTCCATCATAATACGTACAAATCCAATGACCCCTCTTATTATGACCACTAAACAGTATTTGAATATGTTTTTCACCTACTTCAATTGGTCTAATATATTCAAGCATATCTTTATTTACAAATAAAGTAGAGTAGAACGGGGTGAGGAAGCCAACGGGGTGAGGCAGCCAATTGCTTCTTATTTCTGCATAAATTTTTCAAATGGTAAGCCATTGATAATTTAGAGTGCTTATAGTCTTTTACTTTAGATATTAAAAGATGAGCGTAATTGCTGCAGGAGTTTAGCAGTGACAGTGTAATTTATGAAAAACAGACTTTTGAATGTAACTTTTTTAAGAGTAATTTTTGTCATTTTAGTTGATTTAAGTTACACGAATAAAATTCATGTAAGTGTTTTTTAATGCAGAATTTAGTGCTGAAGACGATGGTGTAAATAAAATTGCGATATTTTTAATATTACGGTTTTTGTGAAAGTTTTCATGAAAAAGTGCTCGTGGGGTTAGGCAGCCAACGCTAAATTTTTTGTCTTTTTGTGTTGATTCTATTGGTTCTTCTAAATGTTTTTTTCTTTTTTTCCTACTCCAATCAATATAAAACTTAAAAACATTGAATTTTATGAACCATTTTCTTTTTAAGAAAAAAAAAATTATATTTCCTTAAAATGTAAAATTAGATTTCATTAATGTTATTATAATATTATTCAAATGTAAATTTTTTTAACAAAAAAAAAGTAAATTAAGGACAACTATCTTGTTACGTTTCACTGATTTTTATTTTAAGTTATGTTAATTCACTAATAAAACAGTTGGCTGTCTCACCCCACGTTTTTGCAACTATGTCAAAAACGTGGTCCTTTGGAAAAACGGTTGTAGAAATTTTTAAGTGCAACCTACGTCAGAATGTCCTATGACGATTTTTTAGCCCAAAAGACAAGGTTTTTAACACGACATTGAAATTGAAAAAACCTTTTCAAATAACTGCCTCGCAAACCAAAATGTGTCGTCTTGGCTGCCTCGCCCCGTTCTACTCTACTTTGCATTCTAGACACAGAATTTGATTCTCTTTCCAAAATTTTTCCAAATTCATAAATATGATTATCATTTAAAATTTTTTTATTATTAAGTATTCCTGTATATTCTTTAGCACTTAAATTAACAGGACATTCTATTCTCTATATTTTTGAATCAATATTTTCTTCTTAATCTAATTTTAGTTCCAATTTGTGGGTTTTGATAATAATAATTACGTTTTCCCAATTTATATTTTCTACATCAAAATTTCATTAATTCTTACAAAATCTTTGTCTTCTATATCAATAATACAAATCAACCAATATTTAACTCAAAACAATATTCAAGAATTCAACTAATAAAGCGTATTTACTCTATTTCAAATAAGCCACATTCCAATTTTATCCAATATTTAATTATTTAACCAACATATCAATATTTAACCAATTAAATCATATTTAACCCATAAAGCTATGATTTTGAATTCAATTATTAATCCATTTCCAATATGTAAAATTCCAATTTTATCCAATATACATATCCAAGAAGCTCTAAATTCAATTTTATCCAATATACAGTTGGAAAAGCTATACGTCAGTCACCGCCCATGAGTGCGAGTGAGAAAGACTTATGTGGTTTCCATACTTTCCTATGACTGACCGATAGCTTTTCTTACTGTATATTCTTTTTAATCTATTTCAAATTCGTCAAATTTCAATTTTATCCAATTTACATATCCAAAAAGCCTGAATTCAATATTATCCAATATATTCAATTTAATCTATTTCAAATTCGTTAAATTCCAATTTTATCCAATATATTCTCTTTAATTCATTTTAAATACTTTGAATTCCATTTTCATCCAATATCGAAATTTCAATTTTGTCCAATATTTCTTTTCTTATCTTTTAAATTAAATAAAAAAACAAATCTTATTCAAAACAGAAAAAAAGGTCAATTTCTTTATCCTTTAAATTCAAAATGAAAAAACTATATCAAATCCAAATTTCAATTTTATCCAAAATTTATTTTCTTATCTTTTAAATAAAAAAAACAAATGTTATTCAAAACAGAAAAAAATGTCAATTTCTTTATCCTTTAAATTCAAAATGAAAAACTATCAAATGATAATATAATATTTAAAAAAATATAACTATACTTCTCACGAAACACTTTAATTAACTCTCTACAAATTGTAGAGAAATTATAGAAAAAAAAATATCTAATGTTATCCAAAATAAAAAAGTATATCAAATAGTATTGTGATATTCAAAATATGAATATACCACTCACGAAGCACGATCGTTAACTCTCTACACTACATACAAGGAGTGATGCCAAGTTAGTCCCGTGAAGGGAAATAGCCTTCCCCACCATACGGCAACCAAGTCGAAACTGAGTCCCGAGCAACCCTCACAACGGGAAGGGTTTTCCTTAATGAGGGTTTGAGGGTCCAAGCGACCCCCGCTGTGGGGGTTTCTCGGGACTCAATTCCAAGTAGTCCTCGCAGCGGGGGGCCCTATGTGCCTTCTAACGGCGAACAGACAAACTGGCTGGGGTCGAATTGCGTAAAATGGTCAAATATTTTCCGAATTGCGGAAAGGGTCTTCTTTTATTTTTCCGAGTTGCGTAAAATGGTCAAATCTCAAGCCCTTCTCCCACTCTTTTGCCATGACTGTAGAAGGAGGGGCTGCCGAGAAGGAGGAGTGATCGACTAATGAGTTCATTAGGTCACACCTCTACCCCCAGTACATCTAATTTTTGCTAATAACACAGCGGTACATAGTTGCATCTAAACGTGAAGCGGAACTAGGTGCGGCGGGCTTCGCCCGCCTCTGAGTGGTCTCTTCAAGGGACACCTGTCAAAATTTTTTTTTTTGTTGTAAGGGGGATTGGTTCTGGGTTCTAAGTACCTTCTAGTACCAACTAGAAAGTCAATATTTGTATATAACATTTTTTTGAAATTTTTGCGTTTTTTACGAGTTAAATGCAAAAAATCAAACTTTTATGGTGTTTTTTATGGTTTTTACTATGAAGCTGAACTATTCGACTATTTTTACTATGATTTTCGTAATTACGCACCAAAAAACATTATAAGACTTTATTTTTTTATAATTAGATGTCCTTTTAGGTGAGAGTATATTTTAACCACATTTTATGGAATTTCATGGTTTTTTGCATTTTTCTCGAAAACTATCAATTTTAGAAAAAAATGGTGAATACAAAAAATGTGTATATATATATATATATATTATACATAAATATACATAGATTTACTGTATACACCCATTTTTTTAAACACGCCAGCTAATTAATATGAATTGCTAATTTCGGTCAAATGCTGACAGTCCTAAGCCTGTACAAAGTGTGAAGGAAAAAGTGTGAGACAGGGAAACCCCTTTCTCAATCGTCTATACTTGAGGGAAAACCGCTGTATCGTCCCGCCTTTCTAGCAACTCCTGAAACCGACTGCAGAGTAGAAGGGGAAAGAAGGAACGGAGGAGTAATGGGGCCCTTTAACTTACCGCCTTCCGCAATTCGGAAAATTTTCGGTCCTCTTTTGACCGCCTTACGCAATTCGACCACGCCGGACAAACTACATGCGAACAGACAAACTAAATGCGAACAGACAAAATATATATAGGCAAACGGAATACGGACTTTAATATTGTTAATTTGAGGTACCTTTATCTTTTGCTGAGCTTCATATACGTTATTTTTGAACTCGTTAGCAATTTCTAAGAAAGAAAAATTACTTTTTTTAAAAAAAGTTTTAGTTTTAAGAAAAAAAATGTTTAACAAGTAAAATTAAACAGTAAAGTGATAATAATTGATTTAGAATTTATTTTAATTTGATTCTCATTCCAACACATTTTATGACATTAAATATAGTGAAGCAGTTCGAGCGAGTCTCGTCTCGAAAAACCGAGAATCTCGCGAGAAAAACAATGAAAACATTTGAATGATATATTTTCATCTCTTTTCTTTTATGAAAGGACAGAGTCCCGTCGTGCATCACTAATGAAAGATGACTGAGTGAAATCGAAAGTTGACGGAATATTTTGTGATGGAATATTTTCTGATAATAAGTGTGAACGATTCGTTTCCGACAATGGATGTGATTGGATTCTTTGCGAAATTGAACAAGTCTTATCCTCTTGTGTCTTTGAAAAGGATAAATATTATATTATTATAACAACGCCTGTTTAAATTTACTGAAAGCTAAATAAAAATAAAAAAGTGAATTTGGCATAAAATAAGTTTTTAAATAATTATAATCATTTACTTAATGGAGAAGAGAGAAATTCCATTTGTTAACTAAAAACATGATTTTTTAAAATGGAATTTCTACATTTTTGGCCGGATGAAAATTAATTTTTTTTGTTGGGTTCTCTTCATGAAATGCCAATCTATCAATCACAATTTGCAGCGAATTGAATTTTTACAAGAAAACTGGTTTTTGGGGGGGAGAAATTTTTGGCTTATAAACAAATGAACACAACATAAACAATTTTTATTTTAACAATTTATGATAAACGCCATTTGATTACTTATTCTTTCCTGAAAATTTTGCAAAAAAAAATTTTGATCTAGGTCAAAAGGGGGGGGAAGATAATTTTTTTTTCAAAAAATTCCTGAGCATTTAATTATTAATATTTTTTTAGTTGATTAGTCATACTAATTATAAAAAAATCAATCTAAACATCTATGTATTTCTTGTTCGTAAAAATATTTTTCAAAAGTATGCATCCAGGGCCGCCAAGCCACAATGTATTGTATAGAAAAGTTGAGTTTCGGAACCCGTCTACCGTCGCGCTACTGTCGCACCTCTATACACACAAAGCTTATGTACGTGTTGATGACGTATCATACTGCTATGACGTGTCATGCAGGACGCTTCGTTCATACTTTTCTCATTTATTAAAATTAATTAAAGGTTCTGTAAATATTCCGAATGAAGCTGATGATCTACAACTTATTGTATATAAAGCAAGCATGCGTTATAAGAGAAAAAAGTAAAATAATTTATTTTTATCATTTAGGCGAAAACATTAGATTAAAATTTATATAATTTTTTATACAATATTTTCTACATTTAAAAAATTTTTAAGTTTAAGATTAATGTTTAAAACTGTTATTAATGATTTTAAAAATGAATAAATATTTATTCTGTAGTTAATATTTTTTTAAATCATTTATTGACCTTATAGAAATAAATAAAATGTTTAATCTTGTACCAAATTTTGAACATTAATGTATTATATTTCTGATAAATATAAAATTACTTATTAGGGATAAAAGAAATAGCAAAATATAATAAAAATTATAGTAATAAATATTGTAAAAATAGTTTTTAGAATTTAAATTGATCTATGAAAATAATAGAAGCATTTCAAAAATGAATGACACGTCACAGTAATATGATACGTCATCAACACGTACATAAGCTTTGTGTGTATAGAGGTGCGACAGTAGCGCGACGGTAGACGGGTTCCGAAACTCAACGTTTCTATACAATACATTGTGGCTTGGCGGCCCTGTATGCATCGTTTGAATGCAACGTTTGAACAGCCTAGCTGCTCTAGGATGCATAGTGGGGGACATCATCAGTCGCTCGCGCTAAAGTTGAATTCAAACTTTCAAATTCGTAAAAGTTGTCATAACATTCATACAAATTGACTATGACTAATCAACTAAAAAAATATAATAAAAAAAATAAAAAATATTAATAATTAAAGGCTCAGGAATTTTTTGAAAAAAAAATTATCTTCCCCCCCTTTTGACCTAGACATCTTACTTAAATTATTATTAATTAGAAACCATGTTGAAAAACTCAGAATATTGGTCAGGGAAAAGTCAGGGAAATTTTTTTAATAATTATATTTCTTTTTTATTAGCCCAATATTAATGAGTTTATTTTTATTATTTTATTTTATTTATAAGAATACTTTTAATTTCGATGCAATTTCATTTCTGCAAAGTAGTGCAGTCAATTTAATTTGTTAATTAAAAATATTATACTGGATTATTTTGTTCTCAGATGGATGAAATACTTTTTGATAAGGACTCTGAAACACCAGAAATCAATCACACGCCAAATACTATGGACAGGAAGCGAAAAATGAACATGGTGTCTGGCCTTCTAGTGGACGATGAATGCTCACCGCGGAAGAAAAAGTTAATCGATATTATAACCTATTCCAGGAAAGAGAATTATAATATGAAGAAAAAAATTGGAAGGTAGAATATAAAATTTTTATCTACGATAAAGGTAGTTAATTAATAAAATGAAGACCACCATAAAAAGCTATTTGATTGATATTTAAAAAAAAATTTTAACCTGCAAAACTCATATTCTAAAAATGTATACAAAGGGATATTAAATTTTTAATTGCTAATTAAATTTTTTTTCTGAAGGTCTTCATTTTATTAAACGAACGTTCTTAAATTGATTTTTTTGAATTATTAAATTGAATAAAATTTTGTTGTATTATTTTCAATATTGAAAATTTTTTTCTTTATTTAAAGTTTTACAAATATGATTTAAAATTATCTTTATTAATGTATATTTTTGTTCATTTTTATAAATTTATATTTGAGTCATGTTCAAAAATTATTCGTGGAGATGGTTCTCAAGAATAATGATAAAAAGGGGGAAGGAAGACGCTACACGACAGAAGAAACGATTCTTGCGCTTTCCATATACAAGACATCTCCGAAGGCGTACAGATATCTTAGGAGCATTCTCGTCAACCTGCCATCAGCGTCTACACTAAAATTAATTGTGAAGAACATTCCGATGACTGCTGGTATTTCCGAAACTACCAAAAAAAGGCTGGAGGAAATGTCGGACACCCTGACAACTGCAAAAGAGAAGACCACGATTCTTATATGGGACGAAATAATGTTATCAATTGGGTTGCAATATGACCCTCAAACTGATAAAATTATCGACTTCGAAGACTGGGGACACATATGAACGGATGAATATGAGCGGCTGGATTCCATAAGGGCATGTAAATTTTTCTCGGCCGAAATCGAAGACCTCTGGACACTCTAAATTTAACTTCTGAATTTAAATGTTTAAATTATATATATCCTTGTATTTTATATATTATATATATTTTAAACATTTAAATTCAGAAGTTGAATTTGAGTGTCCAGGGGACTTCGATTTCGGCCGCGAAAAATTTACATGCCCTTATGGAATCCAGCCGCTCATATGCGAATCATGCATTAGTTTTCATGCTAAGGAGCGTAGAAACGGGAAATAATCTTCTTATTTCCTTTAACTTTTGCACCGGGACAACTGTATCAAGTCAGCTTCAAAGGTGTATTAAAGAAGCTATAAAAGTTGTCAAAGATGAAGGATTAAACATCATCGCATCCGTTTGTAATAGTGCTTCAACCAACGTGAGTGCTATAGATGCTCTGATTGAAGACACAAAAATATTCGTGGGGAAGAATATGTTATGAACTGCTAATTCAAATACATTTTCCTTATATCAGCACTACAAAATTTATAATATTTCTTATTTTTTCGAAAATATTAAACAAGTTGTTTTATTTTAGATCGTACATATATCGTTCATGATACGGAAATTGTGCCTCTTTTCGACCCTCCTCATTTATTCAAATGTCTGAGAAACAATTTACCGGACATAGATTTGGAGTTCAATTTCAAGGATGGAAAGAAAGATGATCTGCGAACTTTTGCAGAATGCCACCATTTAATTACTGCCTTTGAGATTGAGCTCTATAGGAATAATAGAATTCGATCGATGAGAAGATTAACAGCCCAACACGTGTATCCTGAACTGATAATCAAAATTTCAGTCAAGCTGTGCAATCAGGTTTTCAGTGAAACTGTTTTTTCAACGATGCAGGCCCTAGCTGGAGGATCTAACTGGAAAACGTCTTTGGGAGAAAGAAAACTTCCAATTGAAGCAAGAAATACAGTGCAAGTTTTTAATTTTTTTTACACCAATAGCAATAATGAATCGGATATGAATAGTGTTTATAGAGTCAAAATTACAGAAAACTCGTATCATTAAAAATTTTTTTTAATGCATGCAGTGAACTACTCAAAATGAGATTTGTTAATAGAGTTACTAAAAAGCATATTCAAAAACAACACCCAAGTTTATGTAATTTAATTAATACTTTATCAGGTTTTTCATTAATGTGGCAAAAATTAAAATTATTAGGCTTTAAAGAATTAAGTACAAGACATTTCAATCAGGATCCCCTTGAAAATTTTTTTGGTTTACTTAGAGCTCAAGATGGTCAAAATATTAAGCCGACGTGTTACCAATTTATAGGAAATTATAAAGCCTTAGTAATCAATAATTTAACCCGTTATCATGCATTTGGAACAAACTGCGAAGCAGATGGAGGAAAATTTCTTCTGGCATGGGAAAAATACTTCGCTTTTGCTGAAAATGAAGTAAAAATTTTTCGATGAAAATAATTTTAACCAAATTAAAAAAAAATTGGACAAGTGCGAGATGAACTCGCACTGCAATGGCGGGTTCCGTACACAAATATTAAAACAATACTTGCAACATTCATCAATAAATGGTAGAATTAAAATAAACAATTAAAAAAATATATTTAAATCATTTGATAAAAGAAAATAATTTTAAAAAATTAAAGTATTGTTTACAATATTAGATATACAATAATTTTTTTAATTGCCTTTTGAATTACAAACACAAGAAAAGCATTAAAGTGCTTCATTTTCAATATATAACCATTTTTTCATGCGCTTAAATACTTTCATTCATTTTTAAACGAACAAAAATTATCTAGTCATGTATAAGGTTTAAATGTATTTAACATGTATTAACATATTTATTTATGTCAAATGCCCTTAAATATCTTGGTTAAGAATATACTGAATTTAATTGTAAAGTCTCAAAGATTGTTACAAGTACATATATAATTTAAAAGTTGTTATAATTGTATATTTTTACATACAGTATATAACGCGACTTCAAAAACTGAAACAAATAAATGTATATTTTCTACCGTCAGAAAAACATACTGTGATACATAAAAAATATTAATATGCTCTAAGTATATTTCAGAAGCTACAACTTGATATGTTTTACATTTAATTATTTTTATATAAAGAGCATTTTAATGGCTCTATAAAAATGTATTTCATTTTTTGTTTTGAAATGATAACATTTAAATATAAAAAATATAATCGTTGATGATATATAATGTTGTTTTTCCTTCCCTCACTTAAAATTAATTTTTTAAAAATTATTTATATTTATAGACAGGGTGGCCACTATTTTTAAATTTTTCGTCTCCCGGTTTTCTCCCGGTCCTCCCGGTGAAAATGAGCTGTTTCTCCCGGTTTTTAATTATAATTTTACTGTGAGCAGAACATTACCTTTATGTAATATGTAGTTGTAAATGATATAAATTCGGCCAAAAACACTAAAAACAGGGCTCAGATCGTCTTTAAGACTAAAAAAAGTATCTTTAGTCGAATAAATTCACAACAAAAGTCACGAAAAGTTGCATAAAATTTTCGAAAAAGTCGGAAAAAAGTCGAATGAAATTTTAGGAAAAAAACGCCGAAAAGGAAACAGAAAATTGTAAAAAAAATCACATTTCTCGCCAAAACATATACTTTAACATCAAACAATCTGGAATAATATTTAATAAAATTTAATAAAATTAATGCATGGCAAAATTTTAATTAGGTATTTTTAACATTTCTTTAAAAATCTGTTCAAAATTTCAATTATTTTTATAAATAATAAAATTCTTTTACAAAATTCGATTATTTAAAAAAATTCAATAAAATGCCTCTCATAATTTGAATTATCTTTATAAATAATAAAATTCTTTTCTGAAATTAATTTATTTTCAAAAATAATAAAATTCTTCGCAAAAATTTAATTACATTTAAAAATTTTATTTTTGAATGTTATATCAAAATGTTATAAATAATAAAATTCATCATGGAAATTTAATTATTTTCTAAAGTAATAAAATACTCCGCAGAATTTCAATTATTTTCAAATTTTTTTAAATTTCTTGTCAAATTATCATTATCTTCAAAAAATAAGAAATTTCATCATGGAAATTTAATTATTTTCAAAAGTTCAGATAACATACTTCGCAGAAATTCAATTATTTTCAAAACTTTTTTTAAATTTTCAAAATTTCAATTATCTTTGTAAATATCAAAATTCATTTACTTTTATCAGAAAATTTTATTGAGTAAAACTTTTTCCTTTAACTTTAATTGTCTGAAATCTTTAAATGTAAAATTTTAGTCCCGGTTTTTTCTCGATTAAAATTTCTGTCCCGGCTTTTTCCCGGTTTTCTCCCGATTGATTTTTCTCCCGGGTTTTTCCCGGTTCTCCCGGTTGGGTGGCCACCCTGATAGAATTATGTATTTCATATTTAAAATATTAATATAACCTCATTTATTATTTATACTCATGAATTTTAATTTTTTTATCTGAACTTTGTATGTTTCAATTCTACCACAAATTAAAGAAAATATACCATTATTTGTTTCATTAAAGTAAAAAAATGATTTTAGTGTGCATAACGATAATAATTTTCAAAATAGGAACAAATATCACACAAATATAACTCTAAGCAATACATGCGCAAGCAGGTGTGTATATGTATAAGAGTTAGTTCGTCCTGTTTTCACTACAGAGGCGCTGAAGTCAAGAAATCTTTTGCCACAATTTTTACATTGAGTCGACTTGCGCTGGCCTTGGGGAGACGAAGGAGTGAAAGCAACAGACGATATTCGTGGCGATCGATTGTTCAATGACGAGAAATACATACGCGGACATTCTTAATCATATCTCTGAGACGGATTAATATTTTTTACTTTTCTTAGGCTCAAATTTAAGGTTGTAATAATATTAAGGATTGTCCAAGGAGTGGTGAGGGGCAAGGAGATTGTTCCCATACTCCAATGTAAAATATTGCATTTTTTGCAACCTCAAAAAACAAATTTCAATTTCATAATTTTAATCAAAAAATCTATATATTGCCTCCTCATATAGAGAAAGTATTGTGATACCAAAATATTCCATGTTCTATTTTTTAATATATGATCGATTCCACGTCAAGTGATCAAGGGGTCGTTTAGTGTAATGTTTATTTTAATAATTTTTTACTCTTAAACAATAAAACATCCCAGGCGCGAAAGACCAATGCTGACGATGGATTGAAGCTTTATTGAGCCTTGAACGCCCAGCGTGGGTAATCCAGAGTTGAAGCAGTCTTTAAAACACTGTCACTCAATGTTGGTTCAACATTGGAGACCAATGTTCGTCCCATGCTCGATTCAAGACTCGATCAATCTTCGTGTGTGAAGCTTGAATATCCAATCTTTATTCAAGCTTGAATCAAGGCTTGAATCAACGATGATACAATATTCACTTTATTTATTACCGTATGCACTAAACAATATAATCAAAAATTTCATCAATCATTTTTAAATAATATAAAAAATTATCTAAATTAGTGTATAATTATTAAATATTAAATAATTTATTAATATTTACATTTAATATATTAAATGTAAATATTAATAAATTATTAAATAATTAATAATTTATTAATATTAACATTTAATATATTAAATGTAAATATTTAGAAATCATTAAAAAATAAATATTAATAAATAATTATTTAATATTTAATAATTATTGATATTATTATTAAATACTATAATAATTATATAATTATATAATAATATAATATAATAAGTATTATTATTAATTATTATTATTATTTAAAATAATAATACTATAATTATAATATTAAGATAACAGTGGTAAATAAATATTAATAATTATTTAGTGTATAATATTTACATTAATGATATTATATTACAAATAAAGTTAAATCTTATATTATTTTTTTCTTGCACAGTGTTAAATTATTATTTTTAAAGATCAAGAGTTTCGTTTGTCTGAAAAATTTTCAGTGATAAAAAACTTCGAGTGTAAAAATTGTTCATTAGGGTGTAATAAATATTTATGCCAAGTATTTTTACATTAGGATTAACCGTTTAGAAAATATTATCAAAATACTATTTTTTGTCAAACGCGTGTGACCTTGCAACTCAGCGTTGCCAACTCAAGACATACGTTAAACTCTTGAGTTGGCAACGCTGAGTCGCAAGGTCACACGCATTTGACAAAAAATAGTATTTTGATAATATTTTCTAAACGGTTAATCCTAATGTAAAAATACTTGGCATAAATATTTATTACACCCTAATGAACAATTTTTACACTCGAAGTTTTTTATCACTGAAAATTTTTCAGACAAACGAAACTCTTGATCTTTAAAAATAATAATTTGATGCTGTGCAAAAAAAAAATATATAATAAAATTAAACATATTATCACAAATAAATATTGTAATATTAAATAATTTATAAATATTTATATTTAATATTGTTCAGTGCACACGGCAATAAAGAAAGTGAATATTGTATTTTCGCTCACGAAGATTGACCGAGTCTTGAATCGAGCATGGGACGAACATTGGTGTCCCATGCTGAATCAATGTTGAGTTACCATGCTCTGGCATTCATATACTTGATTAAGCAGGATCCCTTCCAACCTTCGTTGGCCGTGCGGTTTAAATAGGTGCGTTTATAGGGGTGTCGGGTATGCGTCGGGGTTTCGATCCCACATGCGAGCGAATATTTTTCCGTTTTCGTTTCTAAGCGATATATAAAATAATAAAATTGTGTGTTGTGTTGTGAATAAAAAATGTTGAATATGTTTGTAAATAATATTAAAAGTCTGTTAAAAAATCAAGAAAAAAATGTGCCGATTAACAAAAAAATGATCTTTTTTTACTAAAATTATTTTTTTAATGTTACTATTTCATATGACATTTATTGTTAGTAATAATATATTATTTACATGAAAATAATATATATAATTGTTCTAATAGTATATTGGAATGAAATTTATACACATATATAATATGAATAAAAATAATGTCAATAATATTTATTATTATTATTATTATTATTATTATTATTATTATTATTATTATTATTATTATCAATTGATATTTTCATATTATATTGAATGGGCGCGAAAGTCGCGTAAATTGGGGAACAGTGGAAGCAGCCTTGTTTCAGTCTTGAATTAGGCTTCCGCAGCATTGATTGAAGATTGAACGCCAATCTTCAACAAAGACTGGAGCGCGAGGCTTAAATAAATGTTACATTATGGCTAGAATCAACCTTGCTTCCGCCGTCCAGCCAAAGCTTGATCAATATTGACCAATCCTCATCCAAGCTTCAGTAAAGCCTGAATCCAGCGTCAGTTCGCGCCTGGGATACAAATTTGACAAAGTACATTTTGTACAGGTTTTTTCATGTTCTTTCGATTAGAAATAAGCATTTTGAACAAAAAAAAATTTTTGACCAGAAAAAATCAAAATTAAAAATAAATTTCAATTTTTGGGGGAGAGAGATACAATTTTTTTTTTAATGAAAGCTGAGGTTTTTTACTAAAAGAACATATAAATTTCTTTTTTAAATTGTAGGTCTCACCTGCTGACATAAAATGAGAGTACTTTGAGATAGATTAATAAGGTTTAACTATATATTTTATTGATTTTTAATTTTTCAAAAAAAACGTTTTTTGCCCATAACTTTAAAAAAATGTTAGGACACCTATAAATGTTTTACTCTAATTTTGTAGAGTTTTTTTAGACGCATCTTCTGAGCCCTCAATAAACATTTTTCGTCCATATTCACCGGAGATATTAAACTTTTAAATAAAGAGAAAAAATATTACAGCAATTGAGAATAATTGTTCAAAATTTATACTTTATTATTATTTACATCTGTATGAGAAAGCAAAGTAAACCAGATTTACAAAAACAAATTAAATGAACACCAAAATTATAACAAAAATATATAACTTGACAGCGATTTTTTTATTATTGCTTTGAAACCTAAAATTAACATAATTATTTATTAATTAAATCTGTGATAAACTTTATCTAAACTTTCCTAGTTTTTATTTTTTTAATATTGTCTATCTATACACAAAAACACAGATTTATCTCTTATTTCCTTCATACTTTTTTTAAAGATTTATCTTTGCTCCCATTCTGAAAAAAAATGTTTCTAAAATAATAAAGAACAAACTGTCAAATTTTTATAAGTTTCTCTTATTTCCTTAATTTACAGGTGACAATCCTTAAATGGTCATTAAAGTCAGATTTTACCTAAAAGGTAAAATTCGCAAGAAAAAGATTTTTAAATAAAAAAACTTTATTTTTCTGCAACAATGTCAAAATATAAATCTTCGTTAATAAATTAAATATCTAAAGTTATATATGCAATAAATACCCATAAATGAAACTCATATATTAAAATCGTAGCCCCATAAGTGACAGTGTACAACTTTATTATTATATTTAAAGCTAAGACTTACATTAACAAAAAGATGAGTTCATTTATTTTATGAAATTTAAATAATATTAAAGATTACTCTAAATATTGCCTATAATACAATTCTTTAAAAAAATGTTATTATTTTTATGAATAGTTTTTAATAAACGTATTTCTGTTTTCTTTACACTTTATGATATTTTGTTCCCATTCTTTATTTCTCATTTTCCCCAATGTAAAAGTATTGAATTTTAAAAAGTGAAGGTAACGAAAAGAGCATATTTTCCAAAAATATAGCGATCCACCTATCAGTGTTGTTTGTGGACAGAATGGGATACAAAAAAATAACTTGAAACTACGTTACAATGTATTAAAACATAGTAAATAAACATACATATTGCAGGTTTAATTAATTTTAAATGAAAATAACTTATTTTTATCGAGAAAAGTGTAAATTTTGTTTACGGAATTTCTTTTGACAAAATAATATTGCCAGGTTAATTTTGTAGAATGACATTAATTGAGGGGCTAGATGCTATAACGTGTTACGCGCCATGTTAAGTGAATGGTGCGTAACACGTTATAGCATCCAGCCCCTCAATTACTTTTTGAATAGTCTAATAAAACCAAATGTAAAATTTTATTTACAAATTGACATTGCCTATAGTTTAGCAACTACTAATATAAATTATATAGATTGAATTTATCACTTGTCAGTATTTAATAATAAAGATAGAATTTGTCGATCACTCCGAGTCAGGACAACATGACTCGGAGTGATCGAATTAGAATAGAATTCTATCCTTATTGTTATACTAATATAAATGATTATAATTTTACTACAGCTTCATGCCGAGAGTAATATAGTAAAACCTGACTGGAGCGTATTAAATGTAAGTCGATGATGATTAACGATTTGTCAAATAAGACAAAAAAAGTATACGTAAATTTATAATGCATTCTTTATTTTCATAGAAAATAAATTTCCATTCTAGTTTAAATGCTAGCGCTTGAGCGACAATCAGGAACAGTACAATAAATGTACTTTTTGTGTAAGAAGTTAATTTTCGCGCGATTAATACGAAAAATTGTTACATTAGTTAAAATAAAAGTTTTTGTATTGCATAAAGACAAACCACATTTACAGTAAACTGATATTTGTAAATTGGTTAAAATCGCAGTTGATCAATACACTATTTCACCTTAGGCAACCCAAGAATTAGTGGACACATTTTGAGAATTAATCTGTAATCTTGGCATTACCTGCGATTGATCGTTAATACTAACATTCACTGGAGCATTTGTTACAACAGATGAACTTGAAGGTGGATTTTGGGCGCAAGATGACATATGTAGTGGCCAGTGCTTTTGTTGACAGGGATAATCGCAGTACGCAGTATTCCAACAACAATAAAAAAGTGCTTCACGACCACACATTGCACACCATTGCTTTTTCTTTATTTCTTCGACGCACTTTTGTTTATCTTCTTCTGCATGTTTACGCGTCTCTGCAACTGCTCGCAATCTCTCTGCTTCTAAACTCGCTCTCATCTCTTTTAAAGTGCGATCTGTAGCAAACAAAGATTTGGAAATTTAAGGTGCTTGTAAACCTCCATGTTTCAGAGTATATTCAGAAACGTCCAAAGGTTTCTTTAATTTTGATTGGCTATGCTCATAGAGAATACCTGAAAAATTGGAAGTTGTGGAAATTCTTTATGAGAATAGTCAATCAAAATTAGAGAAATTCTGAATATACTCAAAAACGTGGTGGTATACAAGTGTCTATAATGTACATAATTTTGTGACATTACTTTTTAATGGTTACTGGGTAAGAAGGAATGTTATATTAGACATAGATTTTCAGTACCTGGGGTTTAAATTAAAAAAAATTAATTTAAGAAGGCCATGGACATTTATTTATTCAACCAAATCCTTTTTCTACAGTGCAAAGACAATAAAAATTGACAAATTGTTTTCTACTTTAAAATCCATCGAATAACAAATTTCTATAAAATCGAAACACAATAGAGACTCCATTATCCGGACTAATGGATGTAGGCACTTGTCCGGATAATCGAAAATCCGGATAATCGAGTAAAGTACGAATTAAACAAATTTTTAATTCATAATTTTATGTATTTATTTGCATATATGTATTAAAATAAGACTGAAAGAAACTAAAACTTTTAAAGTCAACATTAATAAATATTTAGATAGAAATATTTCAAAATATTTACATAAACATTTTCTCAAAATAATTAAAACACTTTAAAACGCAACATTTCGTGTAAAAATTCACGTTTTTAAATTTAAAATAGAAGTTAATGGTTTGAGACCTTATAAACTTTATATTAAAAAAAAATTTTTTTAATTTTAAATTTGTCCGGATAATCGAATATTCGGATAATAGGGGTCCGGATAATGGAGTCTCTACTGCACTTTAATTTTTGTCTGCTGTTTGCATATACCATTTTTAATTTTTGAAATCGCATGCCACATTCTTAATCAGCGATTCAAAAATGCCCCGAATACAGAGTTTCAAATATATTTTTTTCGAATTTCAAAAGTACCGTTCACCATATTGAACTCGCTGGTTCAACTGAAGAGCTGGGCACTTTGTGTAAGGAGGCGACTGAGGAGACCGTGGATCAGTCTATAAAGGTTTAGAAGCTTTTCCACTTTTGGATTTAACTGCTAGGGACTTAAATGTTGTTAAGGTTGAGTACTTAGAAAATAACGGAAACAAAAAGAAGGTTGTAGTAGCTTCCGCTAATTTTACGGGATTCACTACCTAAAGAGATGAAGAAGTTAGTAAATTACTGTTAACAGCTAAATCTCTCTTAACAATTGGTTGTGATGCTAATGTGTACAATGTTGTATAAGGTAAAACTAACATTAACAATAGAGGCAAAAGACTTTTCGATTTTCTGATTTATAAAGATTTAGAAATTCTAAATCAAGCCGACTTCCATCGTTAACAGAAAAGAAGTGTTGGATATTACGACCTGTTCCAAGTCTGTGTGGAACGGAGGGTGTCTGATGAAGATTATTTTTCGGGCCACAGACTCATTGCATTCAGAATGGAATAGAAAAATCCGAAACATAGACGGGGTCGTAATCCACCTGGAGGAGTTTTTGCGAGGGAATCGAAAGAGTACTCAAAGCATCAAGACTTCATAAGCTTGAGACACAATGTTCAAATTAACTACCATTAAGGGGATGTCAAAGTTGATTAGATTTTTACATTGAGCTTCAATAGGAAAGTCGCATCGACTTTGACATCATTTTAAGTTACCTAATGGACAATTTGCCAAAGATAAAAAGGAGTATTTAAAGCATCTGATAGAAGTAAACTTCCCCAAGTTTAGATAAATATTGAAGCATGACTATGGCGTGGGTTGGGTTCAGTAAATAAACTTTCATTGATCTGGGTAATGCCGTTCTTTATTGAAGGACCCATAGAAAGATGGGGTCAAAGAAAGCATGAAACATTTTGGGCAGGGATTGAGGTAGAAAGACAAGTAAAGACTCTGTTGATATGCAGCAAATGAATTATTAATTTATTATAGCAAATTTTTTAGAATCGCAGCACAAACCAGATTTATTAAAAAATATATAAAGAATTTTACATGTTACGATAGTCAACAATTTACATTTAAAAGTCTATAAACAAGTTTGATAATTAAACAAAACCTTTCTAAAAGTGTAAAAAGTTTATAATCCTAAAGCAGTTAATTAAGAGAATTTATAGAAAAATATATTTGTAATGATTAATCATACTCTTACCTGTATTATATCGTAATTCATCCAGTTGTTGTTGATGCTGCCATCTCATGCGTTCAATTTCAAGTTTTAGGAAATGAATCTTCGCTTGGCATGCATCGCCAGAAGTTTGTTCAATTTCAGAATTTTCTAACACAGTTTCCCTAAGAGCTTCCTCCATCATTTGCGCCATTCGCTTAGCAAGTTCCAAAGAGCGTTGATGTAATTTCGACGAGAATGGTCCGGCTTCAGGAGGAGGTAACTGCTTCTGAGAAATGGAATTTTCACCCCTTTGTGGAGGAATATAAACCATAGCATCAACCGGAGGGGCTGTTGTTTTTGATGAAAACGAAAAATTAGGTGGTCGATTAGGAAATGATTTCTTTGCTTTACTTTGTTTCTTTTTCAAAAGTGGCACATCCCGCGGTTCCTGTTTAACAGGAGAGACAATTTTTTGTCCTACTTGATTAGCAACTTCCGCAGACACTTTTTTCACTTCCACCGATTTATCTCCTGTTAAAACATAATATCTTACTACAGGAGAATTTGATTCAACCGAAGGTGCTGCACTTTTATTTTGCGATTCAGTTTCCAATGTAGAAGCAGATTCTTTAGATTCGCTAGCTTTAGATACACTGACAGCATTAATTTTTTCAATAATAGTCTTTTTCGGATTGTACAATTTATTAGTGTTGGGTTTAATCGGTTTGAGTGCAATTTTCGGAGTACTGGTGGCAAGAAAGGATGAAATTATTTTGGGTGCAATTTTCGGTGTGCTGCTTTTTAAATCCTTTACTGGTGATTTTTTAACTGTTTCTTCGATGGGTTTATCAGTCAAATTGTTTTTCAAATTACCACTAGTTTTATCTACGAGAATTGTTAATTCCGGTAAGGGTGTAGCCGTCTCTGGTTCATCTTTCTTCTTCATCAACTTTAATTTTAGACAATTATCTTTCAAATTATAAGCATTTTTTGGCTTTTTGACGGGAATTTCCACGGGATCTTCTTTTTCGATAATAGGTGAACTACCGATTGACTTTCGTTGAATCTTTTTCTTCGCTATCCCAGGTGTCACTGGTCTAGATTTTACAAGGCTGGAATTAGTTTTTTCCGTTGAGGAATTAATTTCTTCCCTTGAAGAACTATCACCATCCCAACGATTTCTAAACGAAGGTCTTTTCTTTAAGACCAGTGATTGTGATTTCGTTATGTTAGCCGTTGAATCATAATTTGGTAACATAATTTGTATTTGTGTCTGATCTTGAGGATTGTATTGAATTCGAGGTGGAGCAAATTTAAACTCTCCAAACACCATTTCCAATTTTCGACAATGTCGAGCAACTTCTCTAACGCACTCGTCCATTTCATTTTTTTTCTTTCGAGGCAAAGGTTGTGGAGGTTCTTCAGAATATAAAAAAACATCTTTAGGAACAACCCAGGCACGATCATGTTCCCCAAAGAAACGAACATCTATATATCCTGCACCATTTATGCGCGGTAAAGCTTTAGCTGGCCAAAATGGAAATCCCTTAAGTTTTGCCCAGACAATTGGATGAGGACGACGACAAGGTTCAATGAACCAACTGGGCAAAGGGCGCGGTAAATTACGACCATGCATATAACAATCTGGACATGCTTCCAATTCTGACACCTCTTGCCTTGCAACTTTTACTATTTGCTTTGCAGCACTTGTTAATTTTGATGGATCAGCGTAGACTCCTCCACCTTTTTTTAAAAAAAGTAAAATACAATTTTTAAAAATTTAAGGTATATTAAATATCAAATGTAAGACAATTTTAACCTAGTGCAGAGTTCGAATTCTATTAAATGCGACGCTAAAAGCAACATAGAGGCACAAAAAATGGATGAAAGATTCCTTTTAGCAGATCAAATGTATTATGTGATTTTTTGGCCGCTAAACACAATAACAAATCTAAACCGACACGTCTAGAATCTTTTAACTAACTCAGAGTTAACACGCTTTCACTCCTTTGAAACTCCCTGACTTTTCCTGGCTTTCCAGGTTAAAAATACAAATTTTTCGAGAATTTTAAATCTATATTTATTTTTTACCAAATTAACCCTTTGTCGATGCTAAGTTATCCCCACTCTATCGCCAAAGAACTTAACTCCCATAGTCTCCACCAAGCGTTCAGACTAAGGCTTTTTGATGACAACGGTTGTTAGTAATGTTATTAAAAAAACGGGAACCTCGATTGAGTATTTTCGAGCCGAGCCGAGCTTAATCAGATCGAGCTCGAATCGAATAGAGCCCCATAAAAAGCTCAAATAATTTCGAGTGACCGAATTTTTCGAGTACTCGATTGGATTCAAGCTTTTAAGTTACTAAAAAAATGTAATAAGTAGAAAATTTTGAATTTATGGGATTTACTGATCGTAGAAAATCATTAGTTGTTACAATAACTAACTTACTAACTAGCGTAAGATATTTAGGAGGAATTTGATATTTTCTACTTATTAGATTTTTAGTCATTTATAAGCTCGAATCATGTCTAAGTTGTTTTATTACTATACGATTTTTTTAAGCTGGTACAAATTTTTATAAATACATAAAACTTTCATAAAATACTATATTCCGCATTATTATATTTATTTAATACTCAATCAAGGTGGATCAAAATTTTTTGTTTCGTTATGACTTTTTCTTTATTTTCAGACAAAACACTGACTTTTTCCCCGACTCTAATAATAATTATTTTTCAATACAAAAGTATTGGTAATTTCTTCAAAATTGTTGTCATCGTCTAGATTTTTTAAATAAAATTCTTCCTTAAATTAATTATTTTTAATATTTTTTGGAAAAATTTATTTGATAATTTTCAAGTCGTTTTATTTACAATTCATTTATTTACAATTCATTTATTTCAATACATTAATTTCTAAAATTTTTACTAAAGTTCATATTTTAATCAATGTTTATTAGAAAGTTTTCAGAGAATTATTCAATCATTCGAATAAAAAAATAATTTATTAAATAATTGAATGTTACTTAAAATTCAATTCTTATACATTTTTTTTATCAAAATTCATTCATTATCTTTCAAGCGGAAATAGTAAGAGCATTGAAATTTTGATTATAGAAGTGCAATATAATAAATAAATGTCCGAAGTTATTTGTTTTCATCACAATTTTTGGGTTAAACTACGCTACAAAAATTAATGTAAAATTATTATTACGTAGATTTATAATAAAATTCTGTAAATATCCAAAAACGTGAAATAATATCCCTTCTCGACTTAAATTTAAAAGATAAAATCCCTCCCATGTAGAAATAAAAACGGACTTAAAGTACCTCCCATGAAGTACACATAAGGAGACCGAACGACCATGCAAATTTTGAAAAATACCGAAAGGAACACCAGTGCTGCATGTGGTTAAATTGGTGACTATCAGAAGCAGCCCCTTCCTACTCTCTCAATTTTCTATAGGACGTGTAGGATAATATATGACCACTACTTGACTAGTTCTAACTTCTACCACCGGATGGCGCCACTGCGCTTCTGCCCGTCCTTTCGTAAATATTAATGATAAACATACAACAAAATTATTTAAATAAAAAGATTTTGATACAGAAAGTAGTAATTTTACATTATAAATTCAATAATACTATAATTAAATAATATAATAAGAATTTAACAGGCCTTAAAATAAAATTAATGACATTTCGAGAAGATAAACAAAAGTAATGATTCGCATATTCTTACAGCTTTACTAATTAATTTATAATTATTATAAATTAATTAAACAAATACTAGAATTTTTTTCAAAAATATTTTTATAACAGTAAACTAAAACACAATTAGAAATTAAATTTTCCTAAAAATAAAGCATAAATTTTGTAAAGGGATCACACTCCATATTTTCAAATTTTTATTAAGTATAGAAAAATATCACATTGTGCTGTATTTGAATGGCAATATTTTAAGAACAAATTTTAATGAATAACTGTAATACAATTGACAAAAGTAATTACAAAATAAAAGTAAATTTTGTTATTAAAATTTTTTAGAATATGAAGTAATAATTATTGTCAGTGTGATATTTCACTTATTACATCTTTCTGACAGGCTGCTTATTTATAATTATTAAGTCAAGTATTTTGAAAAAAAATTATTATTTTTAATTTAAGAAAATTCTTTTCGCAATATTATAATATCAACTAATATTATTAAACTAGCTAAACTATCCGCGCGCAAGCGCGCGGGAATGTTGTGTCATACTGCTTATTTTAAACAATTTAAACTCCATTTTATTTTAAAAAATGTTTAAAGAAATAATTATTATTACCTAACAAAAAGTTTGAAATAATTAAAAGTGGAAAAAGTTAACAATTATAGAGAATTAAATTTTCATTTTATATTATTTTGAAACTTTAAAGTTTACAAAAAAGATTTAAGAACTTCGAACTTCGAACTTCTAATTTTTTTTTAAATTCAAATACTTTCACTTAATGGTCTCAATTTAAATAGAATTTACATTACTGGACCTGAACTATGGCTAGTCTATGGTGGCCACTGGTCAGGGAAAAGTCAGGGAAAAATAAATAGGTCAGGGAAAAGTCAGGGAATTTTTTAATTAGTCAGGGAAATTGTAAAGATTATAAAAAGAAAAAAAATTTATATAAGGGAGACTAGGGCTAAATATTAAACAGCCAAAACAGTCAAATAGCATTATCTTTCTAACGGAAATAGTTAGATATAAATATAAAATAATTTTTATTTATATCAAATATCCAATTAATTGAGTGAAATAAATATATTGTTTCAAATAACTAATTATTTGCATTAAATAAATTCGTTTATTATAATCAATTAATTATTTAATTGATCCAATTAAGATTTATTTGAGTTAAACAAATGTGATTCAAATAATTCAAGTTATTTGAAGCAAATAAATATTAATTAGATCCAAATAAAATTTTTGCAAATAATTCGAATTAATTGAATCAAATAATTTTTTTCAGTGTATTTATGTCATTAGGCAAGTACACGGCCGAAAAACGAAACCGCCCACGACAATTAAACCCATAATTTTGTTTTTTATTTATAAATAAATTTTAGTTTATTAAATTTATAATTGTTAAATGTTACAAAATCAAAGTTTTGAAAAAAGAGCAAAACATTTATTTTACGCTAAAATATTAGAAGCTTTTTTATTAAATGTTGGTGAGGACAATTGGCCTATACAAGATTGATCTATTTATATATTTTTGCATCTAAACGGATTTATTGACTAAAAAACATCTTTTCAAAATTTAAGTTTTTTCCGCAGTCTCAGCTACTTTAAGATTAAAGATTTAATTTTAAAAATAAAGAATTGTATCTACTTCTACAAATTGATTCAAAAATCCTTAAAACATCCTTCTCAACTGTTTGAAATGAATAGTAGTTATTAATAATAATTTGAGAGATATATTTCTTATTTAAATTATTGTTCATTAGAAACCAAGTTAAAAACACCCAGAATATTGGTCAGGGAAAGTCGGGAAAAAGTCAGGGAAATTTTTTGACTGTTTTTAGTGGCCACCATGCTAGAACAATTCCAATTAGTATCTGGGTCATAAAAATTAATTTAATTCACAATTAATAAAAAAATAGCCACAGCCGGTAACCAGCAGGAGGTGAAAAATTATTTTTTGAGCAAATTTTATCTTTTACATTGCTTATTTTAAACAATATAAAACCATTTTAATTTAAATATACTTTTTAAAGTATTAATTGAAGCACTGAAAAATTTCGCTAATAAAGTGAAATCTGTAGTTTATCCAGTCCGATAAATTAGAAGAAAGTCAGACAAATGGAAGTTCTATTATGAATTTCTAAATTTTAATGTCATATTTAACGTATTAGAAACGAATTTTAAGTGAATCCTATAAATTTTGTTAAAATACTATTACTGCTGTTAAACTTTCATGTTGTACGAAGAAAATTGAATCTCGCAAAAATTGTTACATATTTTAAACTTTTATTTTCAAAATAATTTTGATTACGAAAATTTTAATTATTCCAAAAATTAAAAAAATAATTATTCATTTAGCTTTTTAAACAAAAAATTCCGTATCTTTTGAAACTACCATAACTGCAAAAAATTAAATTAATTGAAAAATAATAAAGTTAACAACTTTTAATTATAATTTCTTTGGAAAACAAAATATCTATAGTATTAATACAAACTATAACTTGAATTAATTATTTAATTACAAGATGTAATATAATATTATAATGAAGCATAAAAAAAATATTCTAAATTCGTTTTTAGAAACAAAGAAAAAAAAATTTCAGATAAATTTTAGGCGTATGATAGCCCCTACATTTTAATTCTATATATTGGTTGTTTAATTGAATTTTTAACTTTATAATTATTATTTACTCGGCAGGTATGTGTCCATAATTTAATGTTAACATTATTTAAATATTGGGAATAGATATTTGATGTAATATATTTTTAATTGAAAAAATTGACGATATATTTTCATTGATTTGTTGAATATTCTATAAATCACGTATTAATTAAAAACATATGAAAATTAAGACATGTTTAAAGTTCATAAAATAAACATGACATTAGACAATATTTTTATGTAATAAAAAATATAAATATAAAACTTGTATTAAATTACTATTTTATAAAATATACTTTGATAATTTAAATTTATGTTGTAGTCTTTAATAATATAGTAATTATTTTAAATTATTATGACAATAATTAATAATTTTAAATTATGAAAAATAAATATTATATTTTTAACAATTACATTATTTAGAGTTTTGCAAGTTAAAAATTTATTAAAAAGTTAAAAAACTAAATATTCTGCATTAAGAAATTTATAAAAATAAAATTCAATTGAATGTAAATTATATCAAATAACTTTTTTCAATATATTGAAATAATGTTAACATTAAATTATAGAAAAGTATTTACCTTTAGAGTAAATGATAGTTGTAAAGCTAAAAATTGAATCAAACACTATAACAGTACTGCCAGATGATTGAAACGACAAATCTTCAGAATTTTCTTATTTATCTTCAGAAATCTTTAAATTAATCAAAAAACTTTCTTCAGATTTTGGTTATAATTTTTTCTAGAATATGATAAATGAAATTAAATTTCACAAAGAATTATAAAGAAATAAATTAATATTGCTGTGTTTGAATCTGTTCGCAATTTGAAAGTAAAAGTTTTCAATGTTTTTAATTTAAAAAATTAATGCACTGAAAATGACTAAAATCTTGCAAAGTTTTTATTGAAAAATTTGGAAATAATTAGTCATTTGATTTTTATAAAAAATTTTTTTTAAATAATTAAATTCTTTCGAAAACTGTTATTAACATTTTTGAAAATAATAAACAAGAATAGTTAATTATGTAGTTAATCTGAAATTAAAAATTTAATGTTTATATTTAAAAATATAACATATTTTTTGATTTGCAAAATAATAAATGGAACAGTAACAATTACTTTAGTAATTAATAATTATTACATTTATTATTATAATCATAAAAACGTAAAGAACAAAAATTATAATTTATCTTTAAAAAATGGTTTATTTATATTATTTAAATTAAATGTTTATAAATATTTTCATAATTACTTGATATATACACAGCCTTCACAACATTTTAAAACAAACTTCAAGTTTTTACTATATTGACTATATTTCTTTCAATCTGGCAGCACTGCACTGTAAAAAATCCTAAGGATATTACCCAGACAAGGGGAAAAGTGACGCTTTAAATAAGGTTATGTTGCCACATTGAATGCGGCACTTTTCCCCTTGTCTGTAAAATAGCCACATTTAATGTGGGTAATATTCTTAGGATTTTTTACAGTGTGTACAATAATAACATAAACATTGAAAAATTTGACATTTAAAAATATAAAAAATGCTAATACTTAACCCACAAAAATTAATTTTCAAAACAAACGTATAAAAAACAAAAGAATAACCATAACTAACTCCAAGTGTGGACAGAGATCCGGAAATCTGGAATCACGACGATTATTATATATAATTATTTTAAAACAACAATATTCACATAAATGATTAAATATATTAAAATATGTTTACTACACACTTGAAATATTTTCAACACTTAATTCAAATAAATAAATATATATATATATATATATATATATATATGCACTTTAAAATTTTAAATAAGATATACAGTTTTTTAAACAACTTGCACAAAAATTCACTAATATTTATTTAGTATTTTACTCGTACTTTATTTCGCACATAACCTAAAATACAGATGACAATTGTTGCACTTATATTTGAGATATAATTTAATTGTTTGTAAAAACACTTAAATAAAAATGAACCTATTATAAAATAATAAACCAAACTAAAATAAACACAAACACTTGTAGTCCATATAAAAGATATAAAAACAGAACAAAACAAAGAATGACAGGGTTGTTCAGAATTTAACGTTTATAAATGTCACACTTTATTTTTTCCTCCAGAAAAATAATTAACTTTTTATAAATGTATTTTTGTATCTTCAATATTAATATTGACTATTAAAAATATCAAATAATTAAAAAAAATAAATAAGTTTTGTATACAATACTGTGATAAACTAGGGCAGAAGCGCAGCAATGCCAACTGGCGGTAAATGCTAGCACTATGCAAGTGGTGGTCATATATTTTCCAAGCATTTTGAGTGAGATGGATAGGGCTGAAGGCCTAAGCACAACTGCTTCGCGAACGTCGTTCGCGAACGCAAAGCATGGGTTAGAAAAGGACATCAATATATTTGTGTCCTTTTCTATCTCATGCGTCTCGTTCGCGAACGATCTTCGCGAATCTATTCTGCGTTGGCCTTGATCAGAAGCACAAAACATAACCTATATGATTTGTTTATGTTTCACGCATTCATGTGTGTAATATATGTTTTCATGTGTTCCTCATATTTTTTAAATATTATCAAAGTAAAATAATTATATATTATAATACCTTTCGGTATTTTCACGTACTAAGCGGGTACCGAAATCTGGCCCATTTATAATGTATTTCGTTCGGTCTCCTTAAGGCGGTGTCAAAGTCGATGCGATTTTCCCATTGAAGCTCAATGCAAAAATCCAATCGACTTTGACAACGCCTTAAGGGAATCCCACATATTAACAATGCAGATCTAAATAGATAAAAAGAACTGCAACTGTCTTTTCTTGAAAAATATAAAATACTATGCCATATGTCGTGAAACGACAAAACCAAATTTTCTTTGCTTTTCTCCACTTCTTACAGAAAACCAATCCTACAATTTTGCAACCTTTTTTCCATCCCTCTAAAATATTTTCCCCAATTTCAGAAACTCCCTAAAAATTTAGTGGGGACGAACCTTCAAAAACAGCATCCCCAAGAGGATATTATGTCAGCTCGCAATCAAAAAGTCAGTTCTCATTTCAAACTTCACAAGTTGTCAGTTTTCAATTAGAAAATATACAAGTAGTCAGTTTGCAATTAAAAAGGCAGTTCTCAATTTTAGAAAGTCGAAAATAATTTTTCTAAAAAATTTTAAATCAGCGTTATTCAAATTCAAGAAAATTGGAAAAGAAGGAATTAAGTCTGATTTTCATTTCAACGAACAACTGCTAAGGTCGATCCACAACCCACAGAAAAATTAAATTATTTCACGTTAAAGGAAAAACGGCTTGAATATTTTGAATAAAAAAGTGAGTAACAATTTTTAAATATGTTCTATTTATTTGAAATTCATCTTTTCTAACCTCAAATAATACTTTGTACTCTTGTGAGCAATTTATTATTTTAAAAATCTTTTTCCCGGTTCCAAAGAATGATTATTTCTTTAATTTGATCAATCCTTAAAATTGTAACCTATTTATCTAAAAGGTTGTTAATGCTTCGGGTAGCGTACTAACACTCGTTTCATCATTTTAAATCCAAAATTCATAACATAAGAATTTTTAACTCTATTCAATTCCAATATATTCCCAAGGTAATGGACGCGAGTCTAGGCTTAAATTATAACAATTATTTGATAATTTTTCAATAATTATTAAATAAATTATTTATGTTATGTTCAGTAGGACGTAATAATATCAAAAAAATAATTTAAATATTCCACAAAATTATTTGTAAGGTGTTTTTTTCAAAAGAATTTAATCATTAAAAAAAATAGAATCGTTCAAAAAATATTAAATCTTTAATTTTTAAAACTTCATCTGCCATATTGGATCTTCCCTTTTTAATTTTTAAAGTTAACATCAGATTCGTGTTCAGCGACCCTAAAATAATACAATACACCTTGTCTAATAAAAGAAAGATCAATTTATATGTGACCCTGTGTAATAAACAAAGAAAAGAAACTAATCTTTACATTAAAATTTATACTGTCTTATTTAATGCATGTTATTCATGAAAACAAATATAAAGGGAATTAGAAAGTGTAATTTAAAGGTTAGTTAGTTTTTATTTTATTTAAAAATAATTATTTCATTGATATATTTGAGATTAAATTTTGTTTTAATCTCACATAAAAAATTGTAAAACATTTAGTTTAGAGGTTAAATAATACTTTTTAAGAGCGTTCGACGGTCTCAAAATTTGTAGGTTATGTGCGACTTACAATTGTCACCCAAGAAAAACGGCACTGCCTGTTTGAAATCACGTAAAAGTAGTAAACAACCGTTTTCGAATTAGTGTTTCTCTGCACACAAGCACTTTTTACAAAATCTGACAACGTACATTTGTCAAAAATATTTTTAATTATTTGAATTCAAAAGATTTCGTTAATCCATGCAGAAACGCGGTTTCAGGATTGGAAATACAAAACTAATGTAATGACAGGCGGCAAGACGTGTGTGACAGCCATTTTGCCAGTAGAGGGCAGAAGCAAGCAGGGAGCGTAAAGGCTCAGTTGTCAAAATGATTCGCATTACATTGCTATGGTAATTCCAATGCTGCAACCGTGTTTCTGTATGGATTAACAAAATCTTTTCAATTTAGACAATTCAAAACATTTGTGTCAAATGTACGTTCTCATATTTTGTAAAAAGTGCCTGTAAACAGAGGGAAATCTGTTTGAAAATGAATGTTTACCAATTTTACGTCATTTAAACCGATTAGTGCCGTATTTGTTGGGTGATAACTGTTAGTCGCACATTATCGAGAAATTTAAGAGACCATCGAACACCGTTACGAAATATAGTTTTATTCAATAATAAAATATAAATAGTGCAACATTTTTACACTTTAAAATATCACCCATTACTTAAAATTTTATAAATCCGACAACAAATACGTGAGCAATGACATAAAAACCCCTGTATGGTGAATTTTAAAAAATTATAATATTCTTATATTCTGATGGATATACTGAATCCTCCGTTTTTAATTTACTAAAATAACATAAAATTCTCTAAAATTTTCATCTAATTTAATGTTTGAGGTCTCTTAAAATATTTTAAATTAGTTTTGAATATCTTTAATTGTAAAATTATTCTGAACATTAGCAGTTTTTCTTAAATAAATATTTAATCATTATTATTTTTCCACAGGAATTAAGAGTTAAAAAAATTGTTAATTTTAAATCTTTGGAAATTCAATAATTTATATAAGAATTGATACTGTAACCAGTGTAAACATAACCAAAATTAATTTAAAGATTTCGATTCAATTATTTTATGGAATTATTAACTAAAATTCTTCTCTAATTCAATTTGTTTTCATTATTTTTGAGAAAAATTTTATTATTCATTTGAAGATAAAAAATATTACCTAAAATATATCCGATATCCGCTTGTTTACCATTAAATTTCATGAAATTTTATTAATTAAAAATTTTTCAATTAAATAATGTAGTCAAAAATACAATTAATTGAAACAATCATTCGAATAAAAATGTTCTAAAATATCTCAAAAAATAAATTACTGTAGAAAAACTAATTAATATTAATGCAAAATAATAATTAGAAAAAAATTTTGTTTAGAAAAAGAGAATTTTACTTTTGTCTAACTCCCAGACCAATTTTACTTTCCCCCTGATTTAGATAAAATAATTTAATAATTTAAATTTAAATAAAAATTATTAAATTTCCGTTGTTGTTAAGAATTTTGTTTAGTAAATTTCGATGAGTTTCATTGGCGTAAATATTTCTAAAGTGTCCAAAGAATCATAATTTAAAAATCCGATAGTTTACATCTGTTATAAATTTTTATTTGTTTTCATGAAAAACACATTTTCATGTATTTGATATAAGATATATTAGAATGTTTAAAAATTTATAATTAAACTTACATGTATTAAAAACAATACAATTATGTTGAATCCACTTTGCATCTGCCATGAATGCGTCAGTACTGCCATATAGCTTTGATTTAATGTTATTCTCTAATAAACATAAATCCATTGGCTTTACAACGTATTCCATATAATTACTAACTTCTTTAGTATCAACCTCTTTCCAAAATGGTTCTGACTACACAAAAGAAAGAAACATTCATTTCATATTAAACAAGAAATCTCTAATACTTTCTCTTAATAATTTTTGTACAATCTTTTACTTTTATTGAGTAAATTTACTTAAAAATTTTTTAATTTGACTTCCGCAGGGAATTTGAATAATTTGTCGAAAAACTGATAAAATTAAATTTTTGTTGCTTACCCCAGGATAATCCCGCATTCTGTCAATTATATGTTTTAAAAGCATGCAAAGTTGATCAACAGAAAGTTGAGACATTGCTTCAGAGCGAGTCTCTGCATTTTCTGCTTTAAGAATTGTGGCACATTCTCCACATATCCAGTTTTGAACATTGGCTAATTGTGCACCACCAATACATTTTCGATGCCAAGAACGTGGACATGCACTACATTGAACATCCACTGTTTCCTTATGACAACGCCAGCAAAATTTGTCATTACTATTTTGTAACTTCTTTTTCTTCGCTTTACCAGCATTATCATCAGATGCAGAATCTCTTTCCTGAGTACTAAAAATAATGTATTACTGGAACTCTGTTGTCTTTTATACTATCTATATGTACGTATTGAAATATTTCATTTCTAAATGCATACAAATAGATAACACTGCCCATGTATGGCTTTAGTGAAGAGAACGCGACATAGTGTTTCCGAATGTATTTTTCATGCTGAACACGTTAACAGTGTTAAATCATTACAAAAGAAAAGGAAGGTCACTGAAAAGTCACTTAGATACCTCTTACGACACGCTATGTGACTAGAGGTTTGCCCCGGGTTCGTTAGACCCGTCGAATGCAGCGGATCACATGGGACCTATTCTGCGGCCTGTCTGAGACAGTGTCGAGAAGGCCTTCGACACTTTTTGGCTCAATGGCCTCTTTTTTAAATTAATCAGAAAGGGTTTTCCTCCCCACCTTTTGCGTATTCTATGGCACTACTTACATGGACGTAAAATGAAGATGAAAACGGGAACTTAGAATCAAGTCAAGTATTCAATTTAAATCAAGGTCTACAACAAGGAGCAGTAAATTCGCCAATCCTATTTAATATCCTCACCGCTGATTTAATACGACTATATGATATTAACAAAAAAGACGATATTAAAGGAATAGCTTTTATCGACGATTTGATCATTTATGCAGAAAATGACGAAATTGCAAAAGTAAAGGATAAATTACAAATTATTAAAAAAAATATTAGATTACTTTGACACATGGCATCTTACAGCCAATATCGATAAATGCGGGACAATTATATTCAGACCGGCAGGCAACGCTAAAAAAAATTAAAAATGCGGTTGTATGAAGAAATTTTTCAATCAACGACGAAGTGGTGAATCCGACATCCCTTAGATATAAATTCATTGTAAAAATTGTAAAAAATTGTTATTAATACGATAGTTTTTTGCGTAACCTAATCGCTAACATTAAAAACATGAATATTATAATAAACAAATTTTTTAACAGTTTTCAAAATTCTACCGCCACAGATCGGTGCTCAATTTTATAAATTTTCATTAAAAAAAATTATTAAAAACGAATAACATTTATAACCTCTAGGCTGAAGTGTCCATGACAATCAACTTTCTTCCTTTGTGGAGTTGGCGCGCGTTTTTAATTAAAAATTCATTATCTACATTCCAAATTGAAAATACCAAAATTTTTTTTTGGACTTCAAGAAGAGACTACTGAGTACACTTCCTATGAGTTTCATTGCAATTGGAGGGATAAAACACATATATAATTAAAATTGTTTATAAAATTATTATTAAAAATATGTGATTTTTTAAATTTACAATCTTGCAAATATTTTCATTTAAAAGAGTGAACAATCTTGTGTAATCAGTGTAAGTTTCATTAATTTATTGTAAACGGCTTTTCAGTTATTAATTTTTGTAATTTTATATTATTTTGTTAATGCAAAAACAATAACAAAAATTTTAAATGTCAAAAAGCGGTTAAAAGTTTTTTTTGTTATGTTGTGAACTACCCATTTTCATAAAAGTTTTAACATTTTAGAAAATCAATAAAAAAAATTTAACACAGTTGAGCTGGTTTGACCCATTAAGATTTCTAAATAATTCTAAGATACAATAAACTGTTAAGAATAAATTCTATAATGTTTGAAAACAATTTAATCTCAGGCCTATATAGGATCTTACATAAGAAACTATATAAATTCTTGTAAAGGTTATCCACATAGGATTCTATATAGAAAACTATAATTCATCCTATCCTATTCCCATAGAAATCTATAACGAAACCTACACAGTGCAACAGCATTTTTACTTCTGGGATCGCATATGGTGATTTTTATAGGTTTTTTGATGCTGAATCCGAATCCGTAATCAGAATTGTTCCATCACCATAGGTTTTCGAGAAATTTGACCTTGAAAATTGAAAAAGGCTGTTTTTAGAGTACTTTTTGGTTTTTTATCAAAATGCAAACATTTTTTCCAAGGTTTTCATGACATGCGTTCAAAAGCTCATATCCTGCTCAACAATCTCCAATTTGGACCTTTTAAAAATATTTATTTTTGGAAGAGTTATCTTTGTTTAAAGTTCGAGTCGAATCGTAAAATCATGAAAAATGCCGCTTTTGAGGTATTTTTTTGGTTTTTTATCAGGGTACAAACATTTTTTCTAGGGTTTTTTACCTTTCCATTTCATTCTATGTTTCAGCATGTGTTAATTTCAGATGGATTTGAATAATATTGGTTTTAAATTATAGGAAGTTAGATTCTCTAAGAATATGAGCGATTCCACGTCAAGTGATCAAGGGGTCTTTTTGTGTAATGTTTATTTCAATAATTTTTTACTCTTAAACAATTAAACATACAAATTTGACAAAGTACAATTTGGAAAGGTTTTTTCATGCTCCTTCGATTGGAAATAAGCATTTTAAAAAAAAAAAATTTTTGACCCAAAAAAATCAAAATTAAAAATAAATTTCAATTTTTGAGGGAGATGGATACGATTTTTTTTTTTTAAACGAAAGCTGAGGTTTTTTGCTACACGGAGAATTTTTCTTGTTTAAAAGTAACCGAGACTTGGTTAATATAGCACTTGCAATATTGTTTGTTTAAATTTAACTGAGTAACTTGGTTACTAATAAACAAGTGTTGGTTAAAAGTAATCATGTTGTTGTTTAAATTTAAACAAAAGACACTGCAAGTGCTATATTAATCAAGTAAATTTCTCCGTGTAAAAGGACATATAAATGATAAAGTGGAACTAGAATGTTTAAATATTGAAAAAAAGAATTTTCTCCAAAACGGAGCTAAAAACCGGGTTTTGAGTGCTCCGGCGAGTAGAAAACTCTTTTTTTCAATATTTAAACATTCTAGTCCCACTTTATCATTTATATGTCCTTTTAGCAAAAAACCTCAGCTTTCGTTAAAAAAAAAAAAAATCGTATCCATCTCCCTCAAAAATTGAAATTTATTTTTAATTTTGATTTTTTTGGGTCAAAAAATTTTTTTTTTTAAATGCTTATTTCCAATCGAAAAAGCATGAAAAAACCTTTCCAAAATGTACTTTGTCAAATTTGTATGTTTAATTGTTTAAGAGTAAAAAATTATTGAAATAAGCATTGTACTGAAACACACAAAATTAAAATTTAACCCCCTCCCCCTCGGAAAATATTGGACTAGGTAAAAAAAAAATCCTTATAGAAGCCTATATAGGATTTTTCGTAATTAGCTGCCTCTAGAACCCCTGAGTAACAAAATTTAGGCGAATTCCATAATTTTTGGATATTTTGAAATATAGTAACCATAATTTTCAAAATTTTACCTCACATTTAACGCCATATTTTGACCGCCATCTTGAAATTTTTAATTCTACTTTATGTTCCTTAAGGGGATATTCTGATCTAGAGGCTTCAATTTTAGGCATTTTTCCGAATAGGATAAAAAAACGTTTAATATTTTTAGTATTTACTTTTCTTGCAAGTTATTTATTAATGTTTGAAGAATGCAAAAAAATTAGGGAAAAGAAAATTTTGTTTACAAAATGACGAAAATTTGAAAAAAGTGTTGTTTAATGTTTTTGAATTGAATCAATAATTTTTTCGTCCACCGCATACGGTCAACTTTTAGCATTAAAATTAAGATCACAGAACGACTACATTTACCATAAGCAGCAGCGAAGCTGGTACAGTCACCCTTAAATCAGGAGGTGCATTCTTATCTAAAGCACGGTACCCTAAAACCAATTTCAAACCTCGAGTTTCTTCCCTCCAAAATTCTTGTTGCAAATTGTTCGGGTTATATCACTGAATATTTTCAAAAAAAAATTTAAAGTGACAAATTAAAAAAAATTGTTCAAAAAAGTATACAAAACATAATTTTACTTGAATTTGTCCGTAGAATCTTAATGTGACATTAGTTTTCGAAGGTCAATTAAACAAATTTTTTAATTATTGCCACCAAGTTAGATCCGTCATTTAGAATTATTGAAAACTAACTTCGAATTTTTAAAAAATTAAAGCTTAAAGTCTGTAGCTTAAAGTCCAATTAAATCAATTGCTGTAAAATAACAATTTCTAATTGTTATTAACAATTGTTTTAAACAATTTCGATTTAAATTATGTTCTCAATGTCAGGAAAAAGTTAGACTATACTCATCTGATGCGCAAAAATAACAAGTAAATTAAATAAACAATATATTATTAGCAATTTATTACTATTTTTATTATTAATTTTATATTAATAATATTATCATATATTATTATATTTATAAACATAATTATTGTAGATAAAAATTGAAAAGATTTAACATTTTATAAAATATTTAATAAAAATGTGTAAAATAAAATATTATATAGAACTTATTTTGACAGGCCTGACATATATGCACCTGAAGTTTGCAACAAAAAAATGAAAGTCCCGTCTATTGTTTTTATTAGTTTGTTTTTTTATCTGTCAAAAGTTAAAATTCACTACTCTTTTAAAGAACATTTACGGTTATTCTTAGGAAAAATAAATGTGAAACTTTTTCTTTTCATATTTGCGAAAATGCCGCATGTTAATAGTTGTTGCAATCCATTTTCTTTAGAGAAACATCGTTGTAAGCGTGGTGATGTTCAAGTGAATAAGAATTGGGATAAAAAGTGTTGTGCTTTCGTAGGATTGTTCGTTTGTAAATCATGCAAAACGTTAATGTATCGTGGAGAGAAAAAAATTCAAATTAATATAGCCAAACAAAAACCAGCTACCAATGAAATTCTGGATGTAGGCCAGTCGGTGAGTGCAAAAAGTGCACAAAAGTGCAACCTGAAAAGTCTTAATAGTTTCTTGTAGTTTGGGGGTCCCATATAAGAGCCCCATGGTTTGCTCTCGATTTCCGGTTGCAAAAAATAGTGTAAACAATCGTCAAAGTTCGAGAAACGTAGTTTTTCGATGACCCTTGCTTTCGGTTAAATTTTAGAGAAAAAAGTTGTTATTGAAAGTTGTAGAGCCGAAAAATACCTTTCAAATGACTGGTCATACGTTGAAAAAGGTTTATTAGTTTAGTTGCAAATGAATTTAAACCATTAAAAATAGCACTTTTTTAATTGTTTAATTACTTTGTTAATAATTATCGAATTTGTTAATAATTCAGCAGGAATATTCTCCTTGTGAAGCTGAATAAATCCCAAAAAAATTCGACTCGATCAGATAAATGGTTTATGCATAATTCCATTTGTTAACTAAAAACATGTAATTTTTCAACGGAATTTCCCCACTTTTGGACCAACGAATTTCGGTTTTTTCTTTTCGAGAGTACAGTTTAGGAGTCAAACTTTCATTCCATTTAAATGGGAAATTGATTTTTTTTAATTTAGTGCATAATAATGGACGTTAAAAAAGGGTATGTTTTTTTGACATAAACAAATGGAATAACTCAGTCAATTTTCACTTTATCGATTTGGTGTAAAGGGCATTTGATTTCATTTGTTTTCACAAAAATTTTCCAAAAAAAAAAATTTAACCTAGCTTCAAGGGGGGGAGAGTTATTTTTTTTTTTTTCAAAAAATTCATGACTAGTTATTTACCAATATTTTTAATTGCAATTCACACCACTTACAGTTCAATATATGTATTTTATGAAAAAAAATTGAACATAAGGTTTTGTGCTTTTACTTTGCACTTATATCAATTGAAAGTACATGCATTGTTTTTTCCACTTTTAGACAGCGGAGTGGGGGAACTCGGAGGCGCGAGATTCTCGCCTGCCGCAAAACTATTCAGCCGTTCAAATTCGCAAAAATGGTCATAACTTTGTTAATTATTGACCGATTTTAATCATTTTTTTTTTAATTTCATATAATTTCCAACGCTGAATCCAAAAATGAATTTACTTTTTTTTAAATAAATTATTTTTTGTACTAATAAAAAAAAAATTTTTTTAATAACAAATTTTTATTATTATTTATTATATTTAACCAAAAATTTTTTTCTTACATATTATTCCATTTAATTTGAAACAATATTGTGGACAAAAAAATTTGAAATTATTTACCAGTGAACGTGTAGCATCGAGTAAACAGAAGTTAAATAAATGAATGTGTTGACAGTGTGGAAATGAATATGATTTTAATGTTAAAATAAATGATAAATGCATAGATGCCCCTTGAAGCTAGGTTAAATTTTTTTTTTGGAAAATTTTTGTGAAAACAAATGAAATCAAATGCCCTTTACACCAAATCGATAAAGTGAAAATTGACTGAGTTATTCCATTTGTTTATGTCAAAAAAACATACCCTTTTTTAACGTCCATTATTATGCACTAAATTAAAAAAAATCAATTTCCCATTTAAATGGAATTAAAGTTTGACTCCTAAACTGTACTCTCGAAAAGAAAAAACCGAAATTCGTTGGTCCAAAAGTGGGGAAATTCCGTTGAAAAATTACATGTTTTTAGTTAACAAATGGAATTATGCATAAACCATTTATCTGATCGAGTCGAATTTTTTTGGGATTTATTCAGCTTCACAAGGAGAATATTCCTGCTGAATTATTAACAAATTCGATAATTATTAACAAAGTAATTAAACAATTAAAAAAGTGCTATTTTTAATGGTTTAAATTCATTTGCAACTAAACTAATAAACCTTTTTCAACGTATGACCAGTCATTTGAAAGGTATTTTTCGGCTCTACAACTTTCAATAACAACTTTTTTCTCTAAAATTTAACCGAAAGCAAAGGTCATCGAAAAACTACGTTTCTCGAACTTTGACGATTGTTTACACTATTTTTTGCAACCGGAAATCGAGAGCAAACCATGGGGCTCTTATATGGGACCCCCAAACTACAAGAAACTATTAAGACTTTTCAGGTTGCACTTTTGTGCACTTTTTGCACTCACCGACTGGCCTAATGGAATAGATAGTACAAATGAAGAAATGCGCGACTGTGAAATAAAAGATCCTTCTTATAATTTACCCAAAGTCAGAAATAAATCAAAACAATCGATTCATTCAGGTCCTCGTGAAATTGATGATTTTGAGTCGGTTGCGAAAAAAGTCGACTTCTTTCATCTAATGAAGAAACAAATTCGTGGTTAAAAGACTTGAAAATAGCGATTTCAAAGCAGGAAAATAGTCGCAAGCAAAAATTTTCCTTCTAACAACATTTCAGTATCTGAACGTATGGAGCATCAGAAAAACTGCTCGAATTTTTAAAGTCTCCCGTTAGATGGCCAAACATGCTCAAAATCTCAGAAAATCAAATGGATATGGATCTTTTCCAGATGCTAAAACTGGCCACAAAACTTCTAATGAGATTATGGAAACTGTAGGAAGGAATCGGTAAGCTTACAATGTTTTGATTATTTTTTTAACCAGCTATTGTCAAGAAAATTTTTTGTATACTTAAAAAATTAATTCATGTTTTCGTCTTCTCTTTTTTTTAGAAACGTTTACTTTTAAGCAATGTAAATGAATTACATAGCGAATTTCTCAAGAGAAATCCAGAAAATAATTTAAAACATTCTGCGACATCAGTCAACTTGTACAACAAGAAATTGCTTCATCATTTAAAAACTAAATTTGGCGAATCTGCAATTAAAAAAATTTATTACTTTTCGGACGGGGCTCCTTCGCAATATAGAAACAAGCATAATTTGTCTGCTTTACTTTTCCACGAATCTGTATGTGGAATTAACGCAGAGTGGCATTTTTTCGCCAGTGCTCCTGGCAAATGAGCTTGCGATGGGGTTAGTGGTTCTATCAAAAGTGCAGCAAGAATTGCGAGTCTTCAGAAAAGTAGCCAAAATCAAATAACTTTGCCCAAACATTTATATGAATGGGCAGTTAGATTTTTTAAAATGACGAATTTGATTTTTGTACAAGTAAAGAATATGAGATCCACGAAAGAAGCTTTCTATCAAAACATAAAAACTGCAAAACAGTACCAAAAACTCGTCAATTTTATGCATTTATACCAGTAGGACATTGAGAACATACTTTAAATCGAAATTGTTTAAAACAATTGTTAATAACAATTATAAATTGTTATTTTACAGCAATTGTTTTAATTGAACTTTAAACTACAGACTTTAAGCTTTAATTTTTTAAAAAATTCGAAGTTAGTTTTCAAAAATTCAAAATGACGGATCTACCTTGGTGGCAATAATTTAAAAATTTATTTAATTGACCTTCGAAAACTAATGTCACATTAAGATTCTACGGACAAATTCATGTAAAATTATGTTTTGTATACTTTTTTGAACAATTTTTTTTTAATTTGTCACTTTAAATTTTTTTTTGTTGAAAATATTCAGTGATATAACCCCAACAATTTGCAACAAGAATTTTGGAGGGAAGAAACTCCAGGTTTGAAATTGGTTTTAGGGTACCGTGCTTTAGATAAGAATGCACCTCCTGATTTAAGGGTGACTGTACCAGCTTCGCTGCTGCTTATGGTGAAACGGCAGCCTTAGTTTTCAAAAATTCTAAATGACGGATCTAACTCAGAAGTATAAAAACAAGCTGTTCATTTTATGACCATTTCGCTTCCTCAAAATATCATAAACCAATTGCTTAATTTAATTTTAATATGTTAAGGTAATATTTCAAAAAACGCAAAATTTGAATTTTTTGTGAAAAAGAAAAATATTGATTAATTTTATAAATTTTGATGAAATGTACACTTTGTATATATCAATCGATTCGATTTCTTGTAAGCAATGTAATTTTGAGAATAATTTATGAAAATATTAAGAAATAACAAAGTTATTTAAAAAATACAAAAATTTTTTTTTATATTTGAAAAAATTGTATAAAAAAAAATTTTGTGGATAAATTTGAAAATCCTTGTGTCAGATTTTAGGTATTAATGACTGCAATAAACCTGCAAAATTTCAGGGCAATCCATTAAAATTTGTTAGAGATAATTTGTACACAATTTTTTGTAAAATACACACACACACACACACACACACACACATACATACATACACACACACATACATCTGGACATTTGCTCAGAATTTAATATACATATATATCATGAAGGAGGATAAGGAGATGAAACGCCTGCAGTATATAGCAGAAAAAGTTGACACCAAAATGGGGGGTCAGAGTAGTGCGGTTTTTCTCTCCCTACTGGTTACAGCGCTCACAGTGGTAATTTTTTTAATTTAACTATTTTGTCACGTGATCTAAGGAGAAAAACATAAATATAACCTCAATGTTTTTGTAGTGAAATGACAGCAAGAATGAATTTTTATATTAACATAATATTATTTACTCATGAATTTATTATTTTATACTAACTTTTCATTTTTATTTCCAATTTCAGTCATAAAACTCGTTCAAACCTTAAATATAACCCGATTCATTCAGCTGTCATCTCATAAATGTCATAAACAACCGTGCAGCAGACGATACATTATAATTTTGTATTCTCCCTCAAGGGGCGCTCGAGACAGTAGGGAGATGAAAACTTCACAACTCTGACCCCCTTATTTGGGGGCCAATAAATATAGGCCGTTTCATCTCCTTATCCTACTTCATGACATATATCCTAAATGAAAATGAGTCCATATAACCATGTTTTGAAAAATTGAAAATCGTCACGAATGCAAAGCTTCTTTATGAGGAAGCAAAATTAAATTTTACTTTGCGCATTCGCAGCAAAGCTTGGCAATAGTGCGAAAAATCCTTTTTTAAAACAAAAAGATAAACAAAATTTACATAAAGCCTTCTGCGTTACACTTTATGAACTTTTTAATTTAATTTATAAATAATTTTCGATTAATTTAATGAGATTTTACGATTCAGAAAAACATTTATTTTATAACAAATCGTACTGACTGGGTGTATTTCACTCGAATACAAATTTCAATACTTAACAGATTCTAAATGACGGATCTAACTTGGTGGCAATAATTTAAAAATTTGTTTAATTGACCTTCGAAAAGTAATGTCACATTAAGATTCTACGGACAAATTCAAGTAAAATTATGTTTTGTATACTTTTTTGAACAATTTTTTTTAATTTGTCACTTTAAATTTTTTTTTGAAAATATTCAGTGATATAACCCGAACAATTTGCAACAAGAATTTTGGAGGGAAGAAACTCGAGGTTTGAAATTGGTTTTAGGGTACCGTGCTTTAGATAAGAATGCACCTCCTGATTTAAGGGTGACTGTACCAGCTTCGCTGCTGCTTATGGTAAATGTAGTCGTTCTGTGATCTTAATTTTAATGCTAAAAGTTGACCGTATGCGGTGGACGAAAAAATTATTGATTCAATTCAAAAACATTAAACAACACTTTTTTCAAATTTTCGTCATTTTGTAAACAAAATTTTCTTTTCCCTAATTTTTTTGCATTCTTCAAACATTAATAAATAACTTGCAAGAAAAGTAAATACTAAAAATATTAAACGTTTTTTTATCCTATTCGGAAAAATGCCTAAAATTGAAGCCTCTAGATCAGAATATCCCCTTAAGGAACATAAAGTAGAATTAAAAATTTCAAGATGGCGGTCAAAATATGGCGTTAAATGTGAGGTAAAATTTTGAAAATTATGGTTACTATATTTCAAAATATCAAAAAATTATGGAATTCGCCTAAATTTTGTTACTCGGGGGTTCTAGAGGCAGCTAATTACGAATTCAACATGTTTTCAAAAATTCTAAATGGTAGAAAAACTCAAAAATTGAAATTTAAAGAAAAGCGCCTCACGGATTTTGAAATTCTTTTTGGAAAATGTTCAGTGAAAAAAATTGGTTCCAAGGTACCATGAGGGGTGCAAGAAAAAATTGTGAATAAGACAAAAAAATTTAAAATTTCGACATTCTCCTTATTGGATACAGGGAGAAAATTTTGGGACGTCAGCTGTATATGGTGTGTCAAAATTTTCTTGTACATTCATTCTGCACGCCATCTGTGCCAGTTTTGCGTACCTGCTGTACATTATTACATCTGCTGTTTCAAAGAAGCACAGCAGCGGTACATAATGAAATGTACTACTGCCGTCACTGATTTTATGCATCTGACGTCCCAAAATTTTTCCGTGTACTCCATTTAAAATTTTTGAAATCTGACATCAGATTCGTAATCAGTCACCCCGAAAACCACCTAAATGATATGTTTTATTAAAATGTAACCAATTTATAATTCTTTTGGTTCTGTTTACATTCTTTTCTTGCTTCCTCTGACCTCAGGGAGCATGCTATTTATTTGGCACAGGGCCCATTTAAATGAGCTCCATACCTTGGCATTATGATGTCGGCGAAGTTTGTGGCACATCAGAGTTTGGCTATAAAACTTTTCAAAAATTTCAAAAAAGCTATTTTTATGGGTTTTAATCACTTTTTTTGAAAACATGACGTGATGGGAATTTTTCGCCCCCTGATTTATGTTTAACACCAAAAATCCGTCTGGAAACACTATGTCGCGTTCTATACGCAGATAAAAGATTGAAATTTGCAGAACAGTGTAACAATTATTTCAAATTATCAGACTAAAAATGTAATTGAGTTATTTTAATAAATTTTATGCAACTCAAGCTTATTATAGTTACTTTACCTAAACGAACGCATACTAATTGTAAGTTCCCCCTTATAGCCTAGCGGTAAATAAAGTGCCCATAATTACCCTATGGCAATAAAGTATCCATTACGCTGTCTTACATTAAAAAATTGTATGTATTAAATTACTCAAACTTCCCAAAAAATTCCATTTTAGAGCTAAAGAAATGCAAATTACATGAACTTACTGTTTAAAATTGCTAGTAGCTTTGTAATTTTTTATACAAACTCAATGATTTCTTCAGGTTTAAAATAAAAAATATTGAGTTTAGACCAAAAATGACAAAATTGCCATTTGATTCATTAACCTTGTGCGATTCCACGCTACTTCGACAGTGTTTTGGAGTATGCAAATGGATTTTAATGAAACTCTGGGATTTTAATCTGTATATAAAATGAAATATTTTTACCAAAAATAAAGTCAAAATATTCGCTAGTTTTTGAGATAACAAAATTTTGAAATTGTTATAACTCCCATATAACTTTATGAAAACTAAAAAATTTTTTTTGTAAAAATTCAGGATGAAAAAACGAACAAAAAATGTTGATGTTTTTATAAAATTTTTTTAATTAAGAAAGTTATTCAAATAAGTTTACAAAACTCATGAAAGACCAAGAAATTTTCAAGTTATTTATCATTGTATTTTGCACTCAAACAATATTACTTTCAAGGAACAAACGACTTATGCAGCGCGCGCATCTTTCGTTCGACTTAGTGGAAGAAATTTTTGTAAGTCGTATGTTTCTTGAAAGTAATATTGTTTGAGTGCAAAATAAAATGTTAAATAACTTGAAAGGTTCTTGGTCGTTCATGAATTTTCTTCTGCAAATTTAAATATTAAACAATAAAGTTAATTTTCCTCTTTAAGCAATAGAATTTGATCTGTCCGCTTAAAAATTATGTAAAATTACTTGAATAACTTTGTTAATTAAAAAAATTTTATAAAAACATTATATACATTTTTTGTTCGTTTTTTCATCCTGAATTTTTACAAAAAAATTTTTTTAGTTTTCATAAAGTTATATAGAAGATTAGCTGTCGTATCCATCTTCGACGGGTTTTTGATTCTACCAATACATATAACAGTTTGTCTACCAATCTGAAAAACCGGAAAATAATAGGAAATTTATATTATGACCGGAAAAAAATATTTAGTAACCATTAACTGTTTCAGTAGGAAAATACTAAATTTTTTAATAGGGGACTGACATTTTATTACCATATCAGTTATTTTCAAATAGTTCAAATGGAGAGAACAATATTTGAAGGCTGGCATGACAAAAGGGGTCAAGCAACAATTTCATGATTTTACAGGAAGCGAAAAAAACATATTTAAAAATTCTATAGGTCATTTAAAAAAACCAAAAAAAACCGTTTCGAGATATTATAATGCTTTACCATAGGAAAAACATTTTGATGAGATAAACCCAGAAATTAACGAGAAAAATGAATAAGTGTGTGTTGTTTTAAGGTTACGTCGATTGCGCATATTTTCTTTTAAAATTAATTATTAAAAAAGTATACCATTTATAGAAAAATTGAGAAATTAATTTCTTAATATTGAATTGATAAATCGAATGTGAAAAAGTTTTCTTTAAAAAAGTTGTTTGGTTTCGAGAAAATAATGAATTAAGTGATTACTTATAAGCAAGCAGTTCAAAGTTTTTTAAATTCAAATTATTTTCAAAAATATTTAAAAATAAACAAAAGAATGATATTCATATTGTTTACAATTACATTGATAATAAAATTACCTAAATATAAAAACATGAAAATTGAACAATTAAGGTAAAACCCCTTCTCCGTTACTTTTTGTAAATGCTTCTCCTGCACGTCGTTTATTTTTTTCATCTTCTTTTTTATTAATAATTTTTTTCCCGCATCTACGTGGCATTTTCAAATTTGGGAAAATAATATTTTTAACCTTATTGACTTACTGATAATAATATTGACTATGCATTTCTTTTGTTTTTCAGTTAAGTTGCATTACAAGTAAAATTTTAGGCTATTTTATGATTATAATTTTTATTAAAACTCATTTAAAAACGCAATTAAACAGAAAATCCTTTTACAGAAATGTGTAAATGAATTTATTTGATTTTTTCATAAAAAAATTTCGATTTTGATAAAATTGTTGCTTGACCCCTTTTGTCATGCCGCCCTTCATTTGTTAATATAATTTTATTTTTATAAGTAAAAGTCGATCAGTTCCGAAAATTTGCTCATCAGTTAAACTTAATAAACTTTAGTAAGGACAGTAATAATTTCATAGAAACTACAGTAAACCTATTGCAATTTTTAATTATACCAACATCTTACTTTTTTCTTTTTTTTAATACAAGAAGATGAAAATTTTGTTTACCTTGTACTTTTACGTTTCCTTCTTCCTTCCTTTTGCTCTTTCACATCCTTGTCCACTTCATTTGTTTGTACATCATTCTTAATATCATCTTTCACAACTATCCTCTCTGAGTTACTTGTACCTTTATCCTCTGTATTTACATAATTTCGTTGATCTGTTTGAACATCAGAAGTTGATGACACTTTGACATCATTTTTAATTTCTGTCGATATTTCCTTATCACTATTGAGACGCTGCTCCGTATTATTTGAGGCAGATTTTATTTCATTTTGCATTACATCACTGGACAGAGAGGTAGTTGTGGTATTATCTGTACTACAATTTAATGAATCCATATTGGATGAACTTCTGCACCAAGAAACACCTAAAACAAAATCAACAAATTCTTCTTACTTTAAATTAATAAGTAAACAATAAACAAATAATTGTTCTAATTCTTATATTCTTTTTTACTTTGGTCTCTATTTACAATCCACATATTCTTATATTGTATTTTTAAATGTATTCACATAAATACATTATACTTTTTTACATCCGTAGTAAATTGTTTTTATGCGGTGTTGATGTTCTTTGTTGGATAAGTAGGCCATAAGCATTTTTAGGGGTAGAAAATACCCTTACAGTATCAATATTAACCTTTTTGGAACTAATAAAAATTAACGAAATGAAGTGGATGTAATAATGTGAAAATTACCACTTGAGTGTTTTAGTGTCGCATATTACAAATATGGTGTAATATTCGGGATTTTCGGAATTTTCGGGATTGCTGATTACGAATATAATGTCAGTTTTTTTTAAATCAAAATGGTGCATTCAATATGGCGGATGTAAATTTAAAAATTTAAGATATTTACTCAAAAATGACTTCTCGAGGGTTTTTGGGTCGCTAATTATGAAGAATGTTAATATTTATAATGTACAGTTGGTTTCTACCCTTAAAAATGTTTATGGATCCTAGTTTTAAAAAAACACACATTTAATTAAATTTAATATAATTATAAGTAATAATAAAGCTTAATCATAACTCAATAATATTTATAATACAATTTTTTAGTTAAAAAATAAGCTTTTTATTAATAGTTAACAGTTTCACATAAAATATACTATTATTAAATTTTCATATTCGTTCCGACATTTTATGCTTTGAAAATATGACTTCGTAATGAGTGAATGAAAAACATCATAGATATACCAAGTTTCATAAAAATCGAACTAGTTTCTTTAAATATGGATCCGATATTTCGAATTTTAAAATATTTGACTTTAGATCCATGATGAATGACCCTAAAATCCCATAGATATCAAGTTTCACAATCACAACAATCCAACTATTGTCTTAAAATTTGTCTGTCATATTGGAACCGACATTTACAATTTTGAAAATCTGACTATAAGTTCGTAATCAACGGCCTCAAAAACTCCCGAATAAGAGCAACAAGAGAATAAATTTTAAATGTTCATTAACACAAGTACCAAACAATTTTTTTTAAATTGATCAAATTTGAATGAAACTCGTTACTCGGAGGTTTTCAGGGTCGTTGATTTTGCATCCAATGTCAGTTTTCAAAATTTTAAATAGCGGATCCAATATTACAAACAATTTTTTTAACTCGAGGATTTTCGGGGTCGCTGTTCACAAAAATGATGTGTTTTTTAAAATTATAAATTGTGAATGTAATATAGCGAAAAGAATTTTAAAAAAATGGGTTTTCAGTTTTTTGTGGGTTTTCGAAATTACTGATACTGAACAAAATGGGATCAGTGTGTTCTGTAGCCTTTACGGGTTTATCCTGTTAACTACTAGTAGGTAAGCAAATCACAGAAAAAATTTTCCATGGATTCGTAAATAGCCATCACCAAAATTGCTCGCATAGTTATTTTCGTAAGCTTTGCTCAAGTTTTTGAAATTTCGTCTATTATATTGAATTCGCTATTTAATCAGTGACTCAAAAAATCCTTACCTTACTATTTTTTTAACAGATTAATAATTTACATACAGAAGGTATGTCCAGGAACGTTTGAATATCTCGTAAGGATAGCAGTTTAGGAAAAAAATGAATGCAAACATTTAATCTGAAAATCTATCGAGTTGAAGAGCACTGTAAAAGAGAACCTACAAATCCTCCGAATTGCGTATATGGGTTTACTACCTGAACGTAAGACTCCTCCGTCCTTTTTTCTTCCTTCTCTTTCCCTTCGGCTGTTGAGAGGAGCCCGAACTAGAGATAAGGCCTTCATAATATATAATATAATATTATATTTCCCTTTAAACAATTCTAATCTTCCTTTGTGATAATAACCAAAGAATTGCCTAAATTATTCACCTATAAGAAAAACACAAAAAAAACGACATTTTCAATAACAAAATGATAGCTATGATATGAAATTATAAAGGGTATTTAATTAAGGTGTGTGATATATCCTAAATATTTACGAAGGAGGTCATTCTAAAACTAAGGTAAAAATGTCGATAGTGTATACACATCTCATTAAAGTAGGGAAGGGTGGATTAAAATCTATAATGAAGAAACTTTTTAACTGGATTCAAATGTAATTATTATTCCTCCCCTTATAGTCACTGCAAAGAAGAAGAAGAAGAAGAAGAAGAAGAAGAAGAAGAAGAAGAAGAAATTGAAGCGTATTCAAGTAAAAAAAATTTAAAAAGGGCCTATACGCAATTCGGAAAAAATTGTCCAAGCTACGCAACTCGGTATCAGCTTTTTCAAGAATGCGATTCGGCTATTCTAACTGGTCTAGTATTAAAGATGAACAATTGACTTGATGTTTACCATAAAGAAGAACTTTCATAAAAGTAAGTATATTATTATAAGTTATTATTAACTCTTTAGAGAATCAACAACACTTTGCATTTAAAAAATTTTTGAATATGTTTCCACACACGTACAAACCTTCGAAACTTTTGTGGCCTGCTTGTTCATAAGTGATCAAGGAAGATGAGTCGAAAAATCTGCTGGAGACGCGCGCCATATTGTAAATGAAGATACATAGATTGAATCACCTGCAACCTAAACAGAAAAGAGGAATCCATTCTCATCTTTTATGTGTTGAAATGTTTACGATAGGATCAAAATCTTAATCCACTTAATACTTTAATAAATTCAACTTCAGCAGCCATTAATAAACCTTATTGTAGTAATTATTACCATTGACAGAATAATTGAGAAACATGAAAGTGGACATGTTAACTGAGAAGTTTACGTCCATCATGGTTCAAGAGTTAACTATGCAAAAATTTCATAGAAGAGAAGAAGTTTAAATAAATGTATTTTTTCCAACACCGATACGTCACTCTATAGATAATTTAGTCAACTTTCAAAAACATTTGGTTTGTTTCAGATAAAAATTCACGAACTGAATCATGCCCACCATCAAGGAATGTAAAGCGACTAATGACTTACGAGAAAAACCCAGAATCTCCACTATTAATAATTTTTTACTTATTTTAAATTAAAGTAAATCTTATACTTCATTCGATCTCTCAACAGAATTAATAGTCACTTATTGTTAGTACGAAAAATAATTCTCCCTCTTTTATTCTTACAACTTCTCGTTGAGAAAAACGCTTTAATTAGAACATTCAAAGAAGTTATCAATGAAAGAACTTTCTGGTGCATAAATTTAGATGTGAATCCCTAAAATTCAAGAACACCAGGAAGACGAAAATTATTCTTTTTTGTGGTCCCGTCAAAATACTGGTAGCGGTCATCTTGAATTAAAGACTATCAGAAATTTTATGATTATTGATAATTTGGTGATCTATTTTACCGGCTGCTGACTATTAGGAATTTTTCTAATACAATTCTGAAGTGACTAGGTAGGAAATTTGAAATTTCTTTGATTAAATCTTTTCGATATTTTCTAGTAAAGTAGTCTGGTGCTAATTAAAAATTATTCTTTTTCTAAATTTAATGAAACTAAATCACAGTGTAAATAACGTTTTCTGATTTAACCTATTATCATACACGGAGAGAAATATCATACTAATTGAACATGGGCAGCCGAACCGAATAACGCACAGACACAACTACGCGTAATTTGCTTGGAATCCATGCCAAATCATGACGTCACAAACAAACATGGCGGTCGACAACGGGGTCAAATTTTAACAAACACACATGTTTCAGACTTCTTTTTAATTATTTTTTATATAAAAAGTTGAATAGAGTTAATTGAGGGGCTAAAAATTGTTTCAGTTTTTTTATTCGCATGTTTTAAAAAATTATAAAATGCATTACGCTCAAAATATTTAATATATTCAGTAAAATAAATCACATAAGTAAATGCACCTGTCAATAAAAGAATTGTTTTCATATCGAAAAACATTATTTACTTGAATAAAAAGTTAAAAAATATCTACTCTAAATATTTAATTAAAATTTAAAGTGAAAATACAGTGTCCTTTTCAGGAAAAGTAAGGATTAATCGAGTTAAAGAATACTTTTAAGGGTTTTAAGGTTATGTTTTAGGTTATGTTGTGTCTCTTGTTTACCAATCTGAAAACATTAAATAAATATGTTGTAGGAGACACATTGTAACGAAAAAATAATAATTATAAACTACTTTTAATTTAAAATCTTGATTAACTGAGAATACAATTATAATTAAACATATTTTAATAAAGTATTTATTGTGACAAAATAAAGTGAGATAATTGCTTTCACACTTTGCTTATGAATATCTCAAAATATTAAGCAATATTATTTAATGTACTGAATGTGACTGGTTCGTAGTATTTTCTTTTTTACAAATTAATTTAATTATTTAATATCATGCTATATTTTAGGATTTTTAAATATAAAACTTGCGAATTTAGAAATTATTCCATGTAAAATGTCAAAATCGACCCCGTTGTGTTAGTTAAATTTTCTGGCACCAGAATGCGTATCGCAGTATTTCAGATCCTTATAGTATCTGAACTATAAATGACACTAACTGAATAAAATTAAGAACGGGAACTGACACGCATTTTACACAGCCGGTGTCTGTCACAGTACGGATTCTATGCTTTTCTTCTCTCAGTGTATGTTAAGCTTCCAATAAGTCTTAAAGAAACTTAAAAATTGTAAAAGTGTTATAACATTTAATATATACGACTTGGTCTTAGAAAAGGGGGTTACGTGCAAAAGAAGTTTTTGAGAAAACAGCTGTTAAATTTAAACAACTCGTTTTATCAGTTTTTCGTTAGGAGTTATTTAGTTAATTTCTTACTGGGGGGTTCTTCGTGTCGCTGATTATGAATCTAGTGTCCGATTTTAAAGATACAAAATGGTGGATCCAATATGACGGAGACATAGTTTTTAAGAATTTAAAGGTTTCGTTTGAAATTCATTACTCGGGAGTTTTCGAAGTCAATGATTACGAATTCGGTGACAGATTTAAAAAATCCAATATGGCAAACAAAAATAAAGAATTACTGGATTTGCTTGGAATTCATTACTCGAAGATTTTTGGGATTTTATTACGAATCCAACGTTAGGTTCTCAAAATTTAAAAACCCTCTGAGTGAAAAATTGTAAGCAAATCCGATGAATTTTAAATTTTGTCTGCTAGGGTAAGTGTACCAATTGCCGAGGGTGTTCCATTTGTCGATGTTACCATGGTAATAACCAAAAAATATTGTCTAAAATGTATCATTTGTTTGTGAATATAATATTAATATATTTTTTCATAGTTATAATGCATAAAAAAATTAATATTTATCACTTTTTTCCATTTTGAATGTGCTTCAATGTTTAAATAAAATTCAAAGTTTGTTTACTCGACAATAGGAACCATCCTCGACAATTGGTACGTTTACCCTATATTGAATTCACTTTAACATTTGTAATCAAAAAAACCCCATAAAACCAACAAGTGATGAATTTCAAACAAAGGTGTTGAATTTTTAAAAAATGAGACCCCCATGTTAGATCCGCCATTTTAATATTTTTAAATTTGACACTAGATTCGTATTCAGCTATTCCATTATTGCAAAATCAAAAATTGTAGTGAGAGTTCACGTTAGAAATATTACAATCTGTGCGTGATTCGTAGATTTTAATGAAACTTGATGAAATAATAGTATATTATGAGAGAAATTTGTCAATAAAAGGAATTTTTAACATATAATAAATTGTAGAAGTTACGCTACTTTAAGTTTTGAAGCTACACTTTCTTCATCCTTTTGTATCTCGGTAATTTTTCAACCGATTTTGATGAACCAAGTATTATTTTTCTTTCTTAACAATGTTCTCCTTTAGAAAAAATTATTCTGGAGACTTTATTAGATTTTGAGGTATTCTCTTTTAATTGTGTTGTACAAACTCAGCCTGAAAAATAGTGGTGGTCGATGCTATAGTAACAGGTTACTTGTGATGAGACTGTAATAAGGCCTACGAGCATTTTTCACATCAAATAGATGGAAATTTTACAACTGGGTTTTGCTTTATTTCTATCTGAAGCTCTTTTAGAATATTTTCATGTTTTCATATTAATATTAGTCGCGTTAGATGGTTCAATTCTATTGGCCTATTGATCCTAAAAGTCTATCTGTTTATACATTTCTTAGGTGATGAAAAAACCTCTCCAAATGTTTGTTGAAAAAAATAAAAAATGTCGGGAATACAATACTTTGAATTTTTTAGTACTATTTGTTTAAAAAATCTGTAACTTCTATTCTAATAATCCGATTTAAATTTTCAATATCGGAAATTGTGCAGGAATTGGCATATTTTATAGATAATGAATATTATTACAATTAAGAAAAAAATGTGCATTGTTTTTGACTAATTTGAAAAATAAAAACGCTATTACGAAAATATGGGGTTATTAATTTTTTTATTTTTATACCAAATGAAGCCCAAAATTGTCTTCTACAAGATATTTAAGATTTATTGTAGTAGAGAAAAGTCGGGTAAGTCCGTTTTTCTTAATAACTTACAAAAATAATTTTTTTTATAATTCTTTTTAAGAATGTTTTCTTATAAGATAACTATGATTTATACAAAATTTCGTATTGATTGATTTGTTATTAACGAAAATATTTAACAATTATGAAAATGATGGTTCCAATCGTTAATTTTTTCAATTTTGAATTTTGGAAAAACCATTCTTATCACTCATAGATTTCGATAATATTTTTTTATTAGAATTGTGCAACATTCCTCTTTATGAAAACTGTTTTTTAAATATTGAAAGAAATTTGTAAAATAAAAAATGTTTGTTAATATCTGAACTATTAATATCGGGTAAGTTCGTATGGTTAAGTTCGTCAATTGTATTGCGCATCAGCTGGCATCAGCGCATGCGCAAAATTAAACAATGAAGTAAGAAGTACAAAGTCTAAAAACCTGTTGGTTTTTATCAATTTGTTTGATTTTAGGATTAAATCAAAATTAGATTTTGGCATTGGTAAAATTAATTTTTTACCAAAACAGAATTCGAGCCAGCAGTGTTTTTTGAATAAAGAAAAATTTAATCGTAATTAATTTTGATTGTTTGTGACTTTCGCTTCAATGCACAACATTCAAACTAAATTAATTCCTTTGATAGAAGTGATAGGCAAAACTTTTTGTGAAAATATTCAGTCTAGTACTTTTGCATGAGAGTTTCAAAAGCAGTCAATAAAAATTTCTAGTACCTAGCTTGAGAATTTCATTGACTTTCAAAAAAATTGTATATTTATGTAAAATAAAAAAAATAATTTCCATTTGTTCACACAGTTTTTCTGAAATTCACTCAGTCATTCACATATTTGGAAAATTAATCACACAAACAAAGAATAATTATTGTATCACTTCTCGAAGTTTATCAACACTTATGAACTAACCTATAACACACACATACTTTCGCATATTGCTTAAATATAAACACACACTTAACACTTAAAAATACATGTCAAATTGTTCTTATATACCACATGGTGAAATTTTTCACGCTGTGAGACATGTTATTTCACTGAAAACTGAGACTTACATAACATTTTGTTTTGTGAGAAACACAAAATAAAAAATGTTTTTTTTTAATGTCAATTCTTGAAGACAAATATATATTAACACTATTTCTGCCGTCCTGATTTAAAAACACCATAACTACACTTTTGGTTGTTTCGAGATATTAAGCAAAATACGTTTTTATTTATATCTTCTTTAACATAATGTTACTTCAAAAGGTAATGGTGCTTCTTTACTAATTCGGGTACGCTGAATTTTATTATGCAAAAAAAAATTCAAATTTTCATTGGAAATATGAAAAACTGTAGTTATGCTAATTAATTAAATGAAAAATCGCGGCGAATCCTTACAAAAAAGCATAACTACGCAGTTATGCTTTTTAGTCAGGAGAGAAGCTCAAGTACGGTCGACTTTCCTGATGTAGAAGTACACTAACTACAAACACTTAAAAGAGTTTAGTTTTGAAAAAATGGATTAAAGTGTACAATTTTTTTTATTTTGTGTAATTAAAATGCGTTTTTTAATTTCTAACAGGAAAAACAGAAAAAACCTGCAGAAGGTAATGAATAACATAATTCTGATTAAAATAAATTAAATTTCATTAAATTCCCTGACCACCTTTTTAATATAATTAAATGATTAATTTTTATAACCTTAACAATTTTTTTAAAATCCCATTCAAAGATTAAAATGTTTAAATATCTACTATTGATTCTATTTTGAGGAGATATGTGTAATAATTTTAAAGCAAACAGTTATCTTTATGTTCTTTATTAATTAATTAACATATTAATTACTATTATTATGCAAATTACAAAACTTATTTTCAAATATGAATTTTTTAACAATTTCAAATTCAAACATTAAAAAAAATTCAATTCTTAACTCATTTACTAATTAATTATTCTTGTTTATTACTTTCAAAATTTTGTCGCAAAAATTCAATTATTTTTTTAAAAAGACAAATCTTTGCAAACATTTAATTATTTAAAAAAAATTTCCCGAAAGAATTTCTCGAACTATTTAAAAAACTTTTTTCAATTAATTAACCTTAAAAAAATTTATTAAAAATAAAAATTGTTAAAAATAGCTATATTTATTATTAACAGTTTATTTAATAAAAAATATAATCAAATTGAAAAACTTCTTGTTTCAATAAAGTGAATGTAGATGTGCTTTTTTTTAAGGAAAGTGTTGTAGATGTTTATGTGATTTTCATGAGATTCCTGACGTAGAAACACACTATGTACTTAGGCCAAAGTCCATAAGGAAAGTAGCCTCTACAAAGCTCGAGTTCCTGATCTCAAAAAGCATAACTACGTAGATAGGCCTTTTTATCAGGAAATCACTGGTTAAATTCTCACAAACTGTAGTTAGGCCTGTAGTTAGGCCTCTTGATATCAGGATTCGACGGAAATCGATGTAGATAGTGCTTTTTAGTAAAATTAATTGCTAATTAACTCGAAAATTAATTAAGATTAATAATTCAAATTAGCCCAGAAAAATTCGTCTTTTTTTTACGAATCCAACGGTATAAAAAACTCATTTTTGATAAAAAGTGTAGTTATGGTGTTTTTAAATCAGGACGGCAGAATATTCTTCTTCAAGAATCCAACAAAAAATGCAACAAGTAATCTAAAAAATAATCAAGTTCTTCGCATATTAGATTTCGTAACAAATGTCATAAATTAATAAAAAATAAATAATTGAATCTTACGACTATTTAACATTAAATTTAAAAAAATTAATCTTTTAAAAATATTCAATTTCTATTTAACTTAAATCTTAAATTTTTTCAAAATTTATTATTTTAACTGATAATTATTGTTCTTTATAAAACTTCATTCTTTCTTTTTCAAAATTATTCATTTTAATTGATAATAACAATTGTAACTTATAAAAGTTTAAACATTATTCTACTTCAAAATTATATATTTCAATGTTTTTCGGTAAAAGTAATGCAGGCATTATTTTAATGGCAGTCTCAATCCTGTTTAAATGCAGAGAGCTGTTATTGAAAAAAATGGAGATAAAACAGTGATATTTATGTCGTTCAACGTCGTAGCGCCGGCGTAACGTACAGAACCCGGGCGCACCGCTTACTTTGTTTTCAATTTTCTTCTAAAGTGCTGGTCATCCCACTATTAAACTTATATAGTTTTTTTCGGAGAAAATGTCAGCTTTCCAATAAAAATTTTAAAAAAATTAAAAATACCCATTAGAGTCAAAATTAAAAAATAAACTTAATTTTTTTTAAAAATGGGGCTAAAATTTGTTTTTTTAAATTTTTTTGTAAAATTGTTAGAAAGTAGATGAAAAATGCTTTAAATTCATTATAAGTACATTAAAATCGATAAAGTTTTATAAAAGTTATATGGTTTTGAAAATTACAGTGTTACTAAAAATGTCAAAAGTTTTACCCTCACTACTTTCTACAATTTTTTTTAAAGAGCTAATATTTTACAAAATTATTACTTTCATATTGGACAACAATTTCCCAAAAAATCAAGTCAATAGCAAGACTTTCAAATTTGGGCTGGGACGTTTAGGAAATAACGTCTCATGTATGCCTGTCTGTCACAGAAGCTTTGTACTCTAATAACACAAAAACGCTTTTACCGATCTGAACTACATTTGGCAGATTATTAAATATTGGACCAAAGAAGGTTTATCAATTTACAGATTAAAAAATATTAATTAGAACGGTTCTTTTATTAGATATAAATAAAACATTATTCTAACAATAAATTTAACGTTAATATTCAATTTAAATTTTTTAGAAAAAAAATTATTTTTTTATAAACAAATTAATTAAAAAATTTATAGAACGAAAACTATGAGTTGGCCCATCTCGGATCTTTTTAAAAAATCTTCTGTATATTGGCCGGTATAAATAAATAAGAAAAAATAAAAATTAATCGCGCCCAAGTTAAAAATAAATTAATTTGTTTACAAAAAAAGAATTTTTTTTTCTAAAAAATTTTTTAAAATATTTTTTTAAAACATCTTTTAAATGTTGAAGAAAAACCAAAACTTTCTTTCTTTGAGAACTTTTTTCGAAACTCAATACTTTCAAAGTTATAAGCTATTAAAAATAGGTCTGCTTTTAAAAATCCAAAATTTCGAAAATTCATATCTCGAAAATTTTGGCAATTATGGAAAAATAAAAAAATACGTATTTAATATTTTTCTATAAGGAACGAGAAAAAAATATGCTTAACCGATTCTAAAATGTCATAGAAAAATTTCACGTGGAAATGCCTATATATTTCATCAAAATGTATAAAAGTAATCGCTATTTATATTTTTCAAACACAGGTACAATTTTTAATTTCTTGAGATTGTTAAAACTTTACTTTAAAATTATTAGTATTAAATAAAAGATTGCATATAATTTGAAAATTTATGTTTAGTTTTTCTATTCGAGTAGTAGGACTTTAAAAAATGTGAATAACAAAAATTATGTGTGTATGTCTGTACATCTGTACGCAATATTTTGTCCGGTAATAACTCAAAAACAATTCGACCGATTAAAACAAAACTATTTTAAGGTTTAAAGTTTGAAATTTTTTTTCTTGAATTTTAGAAATGTTTGACTATGTTGTTGCTCTTTAAAATACTATAGAGCGTTACGCAAAAAAGGGTGAATCGATTCACGAATTTTTATTGAAAATCTCCACATGGAAATCCATCTAGAATACTATATAAAAAACTATGTAAAATCCCACTTTCATAAAAAACAACATTGATTTCTATATAAAATCTTATGGGAAATATATGTGATGTAAAATCATATATAAAATCTTACATGGTCTCAATTTCTCATAAGGTTTTGCATGGGAATCTATATGGTTTCCTTTATGACAGTAGGTAGCTCTACTTTCAGCCAGCAATGCAGTTCGAATTAGAATGTGCATAAATCCAAAAACTGGTGGAAATTTAGGATTAATTTTTAATATATTAATTAAACTACTACAAACGCATAAAGAACACCAATTTAACAAATACTGTTTTCTCAATTTTAATTAGTTAAAAATAGTAATTGACAAAAAAAGTCATTTACATGATTAATGGTAACTCATTCTTAGTTTTTCCCATAGTCAAATTAAATTCCCGGTTGGTAGACACCCTTTTTTAATATATTATTAGAAACTAAAACCTGTTGAAGACGGGTACGACAGTTATAGTTTATTATAAAATATGACATTTCCTGACATTTTTCATTTTTTTCACCTGTGGTAAGTCTGTTGGTATAATCAAAAACTAAGGCTAATATTAAAGAAAAGTTCCAAAATTGTAAATTTTTAAGTAACTCAACTTTAAACATCTAATTATCAGCAACAATATTAGTTCAAATATTTTTTCTGATAAGGGTTTTGAAGATTATTTAATTCTGCTTTGAAGGATATTTTTTAACAAGATTCGTTAAAATTAGCTAATAGAACTCAAAAAAAATCTGCCCGCGTTTCGCGCGGAAGGCTCGCAGCTTTCACATGTTTTTGATGATAATTGCGAGATTAAGTAGACGTCAATGTATATTTTTAGTGTTAGTGTGTACAATTTTGAAATTATACTTAAGGGGTTACATACCTTTTTGGGACTAAAAAAATCGAAAGAAATTTTATTGCTTATTTTAAAAGTATATATTATCAAGAATGTTTTCCAAATGATTTGCCATTTCTAGAAAAAAAAAATTTCCTCAAAACCCTTCGTTCACAAACTAAATAACGTATACGTTATTATACAGATTAAAAAATATTAATTAGAACGGTTCTTTTATTAGATATAAATAAAACATTATTCTAACAATAAATTTAACGTTAATATTCAATTTAAATTTTTTAGAAAAAAAATTATTTTTTTATAAACAAATTAATTAAAAATTTCGTGTAATCAGTGTAAGTTTCATTAATTTATTGTGAACGCATTTTAATGTTTATTAAATATTTTAGTTCTAATGAAGACTTAAACATTAAGAAATCCAATTGACAATTAATCCTTTTCTTGTAATTTCATTTAAAAAATTGTATACATAACCCATAATTTTTTGCTTCTAAGGTCCCTTTCATCAGATCGCGTCACAACTCTAAAATTTAAGTTTTTATCAAAAAAAGTTGTAAAGGAAAGTTGTTTGTATTTTCCTTATCTAAAATAATATAAAGTTTAAAATTCTGAAATTTAAAAAAATTGAATTTTCAAAATTTTTGAAGTACTCTAGTTTTTGACGAAAATAACTGGTTAACGAACTTAGCCTTCATTTTTGCACCAACTTAAAGTGTGTTAAATATGAAAACGATCGGATTAGTTTTTTAAGAATTATCGTGGGAACAAAATTGTTGATCTACAGAGAGACAGACAGACGAACATACAGACACCATCGCCGGACCATGTTTTTCGAGTTCAGGGGACCCCAAAACGTAAAGATTTCATAAAATTAGCAAAAGTCAATTTCTGACCAAAACTAATACCTTCTCATGTGATGAGAATGTAAAAAAGTTTTTTCAAGTTTGAATAATAAGATAATAAGTATTAATACACACATGTAAACATAAGTATTTATTTAAAAGCAATATGTACTTTGACTACAATAACTAATTTCCAAGTTTAAAAAGATTTTATTCAATGCATAATTAAATACTTTTTAAACCTCTTTTCAGCAAAAAGAATTTCAATTGAAATTAGGGGTCTATAATTAGATTTACAGATAGAAAATTACATCAAAATTTACAATATGTTATATCTTTTTTTTCAATTTTTCTATACTGATTTTAGGGATTACAGTGATTTTTTCATAGAATTAACAGGCATAACAGTACCTTTTTTCTCAAAAAAGGGAAAAAGGGGAATTTTTCCCCTCAAAAAGGGGACCAAAGTATACCAAACTACAAATTAAAATGTGATAAAATTTATATTAACAATGTATTAATACTCAAATTTTTTACAGTTTTAGATTTTTTGGTAGAAAATAACTTTAATATTCAGAAAATTTGTAAATACTTACATCACATAAGTTATAGGAGAATAGATATATTAAAGAGCATTTGAAACATTATGACGTCACAGTATAACCAGAGCATATGTATGTTCTAAAGCCGTGACATTATAATGGTTCAAATTCCCTTAAGGCGGTGTCAAAGTCGATGCGATTTTCCCATTTAACAGCTGTTTGGTGGTACATTATTTTGCAATGGACCCAATAGATGGTGCCAAATGTACCAGAAATGATAAATTGTTGATTATTTTTAATTTTAAATTAAAAACAATTTAATATAATGTCTTGTTTGCAAGAGAAAATTGATTAATGGTAAATATATATAAAATAAGACAATTTCGCAAATATATTTAATTTTCCAATTAAAAAATAAGTTTGTTTTCTTGTTTTTAAGGAAATTAAAAATTTAAAAACCTTTATTTTTTTGCAACAATTACAAAAAAAGAAATATTCATCCTGTGTTTTTATGATAAAAAATGAGATTCCCAAATGGATATGGCATAGTATTTTATATTTTTCAAGAAAAGGCGGTTGCAGTTCTTTTTATCAATTTAGATCTGTATTGTCGATAAGTGGGATCCCCTTAAGTATTTTCGATATATCTTTTTTATAAACTTTTCTGTTATATCAGAATGCTATAGCCATTTAAGAAAGTTTATTCAAAGAAATGCAGTCTTTAAACAAAATAATTATTTATAACATTTAAAATCTTAAAATTTTATTACACTGAAAGAAAATATATATTAAATTTTGTAAAAGCATTTTACAATTTGGCGAAAAAGTGCAACAAACCGAAATTTTTATATAATAAATACCAAACTTTAAAGAAAATTATGTAGAATTTAGTATAAGGGTAAGAATTCCTAAAGTGGACCCCTATTTTTTATTAGGTCAATGGATTCCTTTCATTCTTATATTTCTCGATAGCCTATGATGGTATAATAAAATCTTGTAAATAGTTTTCCGAAATTCGAATATTTGTCAAAGTTATTCAAGGTCAAAGTTTTTTGTAGTGTTTTAGTAAATTGTTAATTACTCGCAATCGGATGAACCGATTTTAATAAAAATTTGTGGATAGTCTACCTGAGAAATTGTACTTTCGATAAACGTTCAAAAATTTACTTAAAAAATATAATTTGTTTAAATAAATTAACTTTTTAATTTTTTAGGTTAAAAAAAAATAAGTTCTCCATCCTTTTTGAAATTTTTTTTTCAATAACCAAGTAGATAATACTTTTAAGATTTTATTTAAACAATAAAAAAGTGGGATTCTCAATAACCTAATGAAATATAATATTTTTTGTTACAAAAAGTTTTTGAAAGGAAAAGAGATTTATTATAAAACAAATGAATTCGTGTCTATTTCATGTTTTACGTATATGTATGATTGTTAATCTGCAATTTTTTTTTGTTAAAGTTGTTGAGTTTAATTAATTATTCAAAATGAACACTTTCTTTTAATTTATTAATTGCTGATTTACAAGAAGGACAAATAAGCTGTCCGATTGCGTTTTTAAATTTATAATTAAAAGTATTAGGCACTTTAAATACATCTTTATAAACTTTAACATATTTTTTTCCTTTAGTGGATTACAGCAAACATTGACTTTAGACATGTTTGCACTTTTTAATTAAAATCGTTTTCCAGTAATAATAATTAATTAAACTCAACAACTTTAACAAAAACAATTGCAGATTAATAATCATACATATATACGTAAAACATGAAATAGACACGAATTCATTTGTTTTGTAATAAATCTCTTTTCCTTTCAAAAACTTTTTGTAACAAAAAATATTATATTTCATCAGGTTATTGAGAATCCCACTTTTTTTATTGTTCAAATAAAATCTTAAAAGTATTATCTACTTGGTTATTAAAAAAAAAAAAAAATTCAAAAAAGATGGAGAACTTATTTTTTTTAACCTAAAAAATTAAAAAGTTAATTTATTTAAACAAATTATATTTTTTAATTAAATTTTTGAACGTTTATCGAAAGTACAATTTCTAAAGTAGACTCCACCAATTTTTATTAAAATAGGTTCATCTGATCGCGAGTAATTAGCTATTTACTAAAACGCTACAAAAAACTTTGACAAATATTCGAATTTCGGAAAACTATTTACAGGTTTTTATTATACCATCATATTCTATCGAAAAATATATGAATGAAAAGAATCCATGGACCCAATGAAAAATTGGGGGCCACTTCAGGAATTCTTGCCCATAATTATATAAAATATGAAGAATTTTTATTCAATTTTAATACAACTTTACTAAATTCCAAATGAATTTTTTTAAAGTTTAGTATTTTTTATACTTTTTCCCCAAATTGTAAAATACTCTTACAAAATTTCTTATACATTTTCTTTCAGTGAATTAATTAATTTCATAAATATATAAAATATGTAAAAATAAAATTATAAATATTAATGTTTAAGAAAAAATATTTAAAATCTATAAAAATTTATTATTTTATACAATTTGCACTTATAATACAAATTTTTTATCATATTGCTTCTATAGAGTTATTTTTAATAATATGTTAATATGTGAAAAAATAGTTCTTTAAAATTAGAGATTTTTTATGAAAATAACTTATTTTACTCTGCATTTTTCATACAATATAAATTGCAAATTCGTTGTTTCTATACATTTGGTTTATCAATGAATGTGAAAAAGGGAATTACAAGATAGAAAATAAGGATGAAGTCCACAACGTTTAAAAAAAATCAAGAATGATTTTTTTAAGTTAAAATCATTTCTATTTCTCGTATTCGTAATTTTTTATGAAATTATTACTTAAAAGACAAATGGTGAAAAATAACAGGAATTTGAAAATTCATTATTTATGCATTTTCGTTTTTAAAAACGTTGTTGACTTCGGTTCCATAGTAAAAAAGGAGACTGTGATCCCTAACTTTTAAATTATAACAAAACACATTTATTAGGCTTAAAAAGGCCCTTTTCAGCTTTAAAATGAAAAACAATTATTGAGTTTAGACAAAAAATGACAAGGTTACAAGGTATTTTATGCAATAACTTCAAAGAAGCGGTTTCTCGCCCTGAAATTAAATTTTGGGGAGATTTGACTGATTTAATATTTACATTCTTTAATTTTTCTAAACGAAAAAGTTATGATGACTCCGATTTGAAATAATTTAATTTTTTGTTATACTATATAATTATTTCCATTATTCGTTGGCAATGTAAACATATTCATTTGATATTCAAAAACTTTCAAATTGAAAGGCAATATTTTTGGCTATTACCATGGCAACTCGAAAATTGGAGCCGTCTCGGTAATTGGTTCCTTCACCCCATCACTGAATTCGTTTTCTCGACTTTTCAGACATTTACAAAAAAATCTCTCTCTTTAGCATGTCAGCATACTTTTAATAAAGATCCATTATTACATGGTAAGCAAATGAGATTAGTTCACTTAGTACTTAGTGAAAGAAAGAAAAAGTAACCAATTGATTAAGACTGCCCTTTTACCTAAATATTTAAAGTAGAAATTTTATTATATTCAAGTATAATAATTTTCCTGCAAATTGAACTAATTAAAAAAAATTCATTAATTAATTTTAAAGAATAGTGCCAGCGTTTTTTGAGAGCAAAAGCGGCAGTGTTGATATAAAATGATAAAAAATTACCTTTACGTCGTAGAAAAATTGATGAAATTTTCACATCCCTCAATAATTAAACTATCGTTACAAGATACGTTATGTACTAATAACATATTATTCCTTCAGAAAAATTGATTCGAGTTTATACTTGTGCTCATTAAAATCCAAAAATTGTAAGGATATTTTTGTTCCATGAAAGCGTATGCTATATGAGCTTGAGAACACCAACGATCGTCATGCCATCTTCAGATGATGCGCTGAATTATCCAAATCACGTGACCATCGTATTTCTGTACAAATAGAGATATATGAATTAAAAATGTAATTTCAATTTTAAATAAAAAATGAAGAAACTCGTTAATTTAGATTGTGTTGAAACGTTTGCTGCTTCAGTGAAATTTATATTTATAGTACTTGTCAACAGAGAACATGAATACCAACTGAATTTATTAGAGTTGAAGTGAGGTTAGAGATCTGTATTTGTAATCAATTAGATTAATATTTTTAAATAATTTATAACCTGAGAACCAGTATAGGTAATGCGAATGACATTTTTAAAATACGTATTTTTAATTTATTTCTATATTCTTGTATAATGTAAATAATATAATTATTAAATTTTAAAAAAATACAAAGCTGAACATAAACAAAATTTACATAGTATGAATTAACATGCAACTCACATTAGTTTCTTGCCTCGGTTAGCGCCTCTAGTGACAAACCTTCGAGATTTGAATAAAACATAATGGAGTGTCTACAATTCTACAATTAATATAAAATTGTAGAAAAATAGACATAAAAGGCCAACGCAGAATAGATTCGCGAAGTTCGTTTGCGAACGTGATGCAGGAGATAGAAAAGGACACAAATATATCTCTGTCATTTTCTAACTCTTATTTTGTGTTCGCAAACGACGTTCACGAAGCAGGGTACAGTCAAAATTGATTAAAATTTAAAAATAACGTATTTATAGTTATTATGTACAATAAGAAATTTAAAAAAAATTGAACGTTTATTATAAGGAATTAATTACACAGGCCAACAAAATTTTGTGGCCTAACCAATAGAAGCTGATTTTTATAGGATTTTGTCCATAGAATACGAATTTGACCTTGAAAATATTGGATTGGCTCCAGTTTTTAATCAATTTACGTTTCATTATACAAAATATGCATTTTTGGCATTTTTTGAATGATTGTACAACAATACACAGAAACAGAAAATTTGTCCGCATAACACCAATTGAAAGCTTAAACACTGCTCTTGAATATCCAAAAACAAAAAATGTAATTTATGTACACTTTAACCTATAATGTCCAAAAAAACATACGCTGTTCCATAAACGTATTAAAATTAATATTACTTTTGACCATGTAAGGTAATTCAAGTAAAAATTAGTGTCTCTGGCGTTTTTATAATCGCTAGTTACAAATCTGCTATGAAATATAAAAATTACAAATGGCGGACCAAATTTTTAAAGATAATTTACGCCTTTTATGATAAAAATTTTAAATTTTTTAAAAATTCTGCCATATTGGATTCGCCATTTTGAATATTAAAATCTAAATACAGATCAGTAAGCAGCGACCATAAAAACCCCTAGAGAGACTAATTGTTATTTAAATTACCTTACATGGTCAAAAGTACTGTTGTTTTCAATATGCTTGTGGAACAGCGAATGTCTCTTTTGACATTACAGGTTAAAGTGTACATAAATTACATTTTTTGTTTTTGGATATTGAAGAGCAGTGTTTAAACTTTCATTTTGTGCTATGCGGACAGATTTACTGATTCGGTGTTCAAAAAATTCATTCAAAAAATGCTAAAAATGCATATTTTGTATATTGAAACGTAAATTGATTAAAAACTAGAGCCAATCCAATATTTTCAAGGTCAGATTCGTATTCTACGGACAAAATCCTGTAAGAATCGGCAGTAATATTTTAGGCAACATGCAGTTGATTAAAATTTGTCGGCCTGTGTTATAAATAAATTTCTCTTAATTTGTGGCATATTTTAATATTGTGAATTTTTATTATTTAAAATATGCCACAAATTAAGAGAAATTTATTTACAAATAATTCCTTATAATAAACGTTCAATGTTATTTTAATTCTTATTGTATGCAAAACTTTTGCATGCAGGTTGCCATAATAGCGTTCAAGAGTGAGGGAAATAGAATAATTATCTATCTCCCTCATTCTTGAACGCTACTATGGCAACCTGCATGCGGAGGTCTAAACGCTCCCTGACTGTTTTTGCAGTTGTGCTTAACCACTTGAGCGGCAGGGCGTCAGAATTGGCGTCAGCGTGCAAGTGACAGAAGCGGCAAAAATGCGAAAAAGGCGTCAAAATTTAACTACTATTTTCTCATTCTGTAAGGAGATTTATAATATCACAACAAAGTATTTTTGTTTTTTAAAGTGAAAGAACAGACCTGTAAGCAAAAAAAAAATGTTTTTTCAAATATTTAAATAAGTTTTCAAGGCTCAAAGTTAACAATAATTAATAGTTTTATATTAGTGGCGTTTCAGTTTCTACCATAAAAAAATTATTGTTAACTTTGAGCCTTGAAAACTTATTTAAATATTTGAAAAAACATTTTTTTTTGCTTACAGGTCTGTTCTTTCACTTTAAAAAACAAAAATACTTTGTTGTGATATTATAAATCTCCTTACAGAATGAGAAAATAGTAGTTAAATTTTGACGCCTTTTTCGCATTTTTCCGCTTCTGTCACTTGCACGCTGACGCCAATTCTGACGCCCTGCCGCTCAAGTGGTTAAGGGGATCCCACTTATCGACAATACAGATCTAAATTGATAAAAAGAACTGCAACCGCCTTTTCTTGAAAAATAGAAAATACTATGCCATATCCATTTGGGAATCTCATTTTTTTTTTATAAAAACACAGGATGAATATTTCTTTTTTTGTTAATTGTTACAAAAAAAATAAAGGTTTTTAAAATTTAAATTTCCTTAAAACAAGAAAACAAACTTATTTTTTACTTGGAAAATTAAATATATTTGCGAAATTGTCTTATTTTGTATATTTTTTACCATTAATCAATTTTCTCTTGCAAACAAGACATTATATTAAATTGTTTTTAATTTAAAATTAAAAATAATCAACAATTTATCACTTCTGGTACATTTGACGCCATCTATTGGTTCTATTGCAAAATAATGTACCACCAAACAGCTGTTAAATGTGGTTATGGTGGTTTGGACTATTGGAAACTGTTAAGGCCAACGCAGAATAAAATCTTTAACCGGAACCGCAATCGTAAGTATAACCGCAAGAATGAGTTAAAGAAGGATAAACAATATACCTATCCTTCTTTAACTCACTCTTACGGTTACGCTTACGATTGCGGTTCCGGTTAAAGATTGTAGAAAGCCCCGCAAAGGTGTAACTGCAGCTTAGGGTACATTTATACGACTGTCAGCCTGGAGCAGGGTTTGCACGTAAGGGACCATTCAAGTATTACGTAAGCATTTAAGGGGGAGGTGGGGTCTAGCTATTGCTTATTTCCATTAGAAAAAATGGCGCTAATGCATATAAAAAATCTTGCATGGGGGAGGGGGGGTCTAAAAACCTGAAAAATATGCTTACGTAATACTTGAAAGGCCCCTAATATACGTCAGGGTAATATACGTAGTTTTCTACACGTATATTACGTATGTAAACTACTTTAAAAATTTCAAACACAATGCATTTCTTTATGGTGGGGGATAAGATACGTTTTTTACATATGTAAAATACCCACGTAATTTACGTAGACAACTCAAAGTTACGCGTAACTTCCAAACCCTGGGCTGGAGTCCCATGGTAGCGTTTTGCGTTGCGTTTTGTAACTAGGCCATGAGTGTGAGAGAAATAGAGATATATGTTTGCTCTATTTGCACTCATGTCCTAGTTACAAAACGCAACGCAAAACGCTGCCATGGGACTCCACAATAAGGTTTTTAGCATTCGACGTTTTGAACATTCGACCATTTGCCGATTCGATGTTGCGTCTTCGTTGCGTTTTGGCTTATTCTGGAACGACCCTTAAGGGCCAGTCCCATGTGAGCGTGAAAACGGAAAACGTTCAGATAATAACAACTTCCGATTCAATGGAAATCATTCTAAAGGCGGTTCCAGAATAGGTGCAAAAGGCAAGATGAAAGTACAAGTGCAAGTGCGAACCAATGCTAAAGATATAGGAATCGCACTTGCACTTGGACTTGCTACCTGCCTTTTGCACCTATTCTGGAAACGCTTTAAAAGAAAATTCTTATTAGGACCTTAAGAATTTTCTTTTAGAATGATGATGCATGAGATAGAGAAGGACACGAATATATATATATATATATATATATATATCCTTTGCTTTGCGTTCGCGAAGCAGTTGTGTTTAGGTCTATATGAAGCACTGATGAAAGTTATTTTTTTGTGTCTATTGTGAACTCCTCTTATATATTCGTTCCTCGAAGAATCAATTGTGCATAGACCTTTATATCCTTTCTCTTTTGACAGCTGTTTCCCAACTTTAAACCCAACCATGACGTTTGTCCACGTTTATCAACTCAAAACCACGTGACACGTCAGTTCCTTATATTTTTATAATCAAAAACTTTTCAAATTTTTAAGTCATAAGAAAAGTGGAGTTGAAAAATTTGATTAAATATGGAAACTTTATATCATCAGACGAATAAAGTAGTCCAAGAAACGCAACACTTGTTTATGCAATTAGAAAGAAATTTGCTGAATGCAAACTCTCAAGATGTGGAAAACGATATTGAAACAAAGATTAACCTTATTAATAGGTAATTGTTATGAGTTGTCTGCTAAATATATATATATATATATATATATATATATATATGTATATATATATTTATTGTAAACAATAGAAAACAATCTTTTAACATTAATTTTCTTATTAGTTTTAAATATTTTTCTATTCCTCTTATTATTCAAAAAATTGTAATTCTTAATTTATCTAAAGCTGTGTATAGTGAACAGATTATTATACCCACTTGCTACAATACCGTATTTTTTCTTAATTTCGCCACTTGACAAAAATAATAAATTTAATAACAAATTGTTACATTTAAATGATTGTAGATTCAAATTTAGAAAATTTTTATTAGTGAAAAATACGGTTAATTAATGTTATGTATTTTGTAGAACAAATTGTACGTACTTTTTTATTTTAATACTGTGTTTAAAAAATGTTATATTTTTTTATAACTTAATTCTGAATCTGAAATTAACTATAATAATAATATTCATATTCTTTCATTTTTTCTGTTTGGTCACACTTTGTACTTAGTTTTTTGCATTATTTCTATATTTCTTAATTACAAATGTTTAAATAAAATTCATAGTTTTTTACAAATAAAGGGATAAATGTTTATATAAATTCTATTTGTCAATTACAAATTATATTTGAAAATTTTTGAATTTTTAGGAATTGAGGAAAAAAATGTTCAAATCCATTTGCTTTACAATTAAATTTTATTAAAGTTGGATTATTCGAAAATTTTCCAATTAAATGTATTTTAGAAAATAAAAACTTCGATGAATTTAAAAAAAATTCAATTTTTTGACTTTCTAAAAAAATTAATTCTACAAAATTGTCAGTTCAAGTTTTCAAACATTTTAATTTGAAACTTTTTCAAAATTCAATTTTGTGTGAATTTATAAAAATTCACACTACAATAAATTTAACAATTTATTTATTATTTAAAATTTTAACTAAAATTCATTTTTAAATTAATTTTTAGTAGAAAATTCTACGAGAATTACATTAATTGAATTGAAATTCTACGATGAGTTTCATTATTCGTAAAAATAATTGAATCTGTAAAAAAAATATTATATTTCTGAAAATATTTACCATTTTCGAAAATAATTGAATTGTTTGAAAAATGTTATTCAAGCACATCTTTTTTATATTAAAAATCATTGAATTGAGGAAAATTTTTAAAAATAATTGAAATTTTACAAAGAATGTTATTAAAATTTCTTAATTTAATTTAATTTTGGAGAAAAATTTTATTATTTATAAAGATAATTGAAATTTCTGAAAAGAATTTTATTACTTTTTAAAATAATTGAATGCAACTTTATTTAGTAATTAAATATGAAAGAAGCTATTAATTTATTTAGTAATCTTTTGCCTTGGCGACATATAAATTTATGGTTTTGAATGTGCTGAAGACTAATCTGATGTCAAAAATAAGTTTTGACAGCTTCCAGGTATCAATAAAGCTGGCATTGTTTATAAAACGATAATTTTTGTAGGAGTTTAGACAGTTTTTGGGTTAAGTTTAGTAAATTGAACAAAATTTAATGGAATAAAAGTATTTTAAGGGCACTAAGGTTAAACAAAGAAGCAATATGTAATATTAGCAGTTGACAACTGTCAATTCAGCTGTCAAGTATTTAAAAATGAGAGTTTTTGACAGTTTTTACATTAAATTACTCATAGAAAAATGTAATATTGGTAGTTGACAGCTGACAATTTGTCTGTCAAGCTAAAAAAATTTATTATTCAAGTCAAAGTAATAATAATAATGTTAGGATAGTTTTTTAAGAATTGAGTTATTTAAAAAGAAATTTATTTTCAGAAATAGAAAAAATAGAAGATTTTGCATTATTTATAATTCGTGGTAATTTCATTATAATTTTTTTTAAATAATTGAAGTCTTCCGACTAATTATTTTATAAATAATAGAATTTTTTTAAAGAAATCAAAAGTAACAGATTTGTGCGTTTTTGTGATTTTCATTTCCTAAAATATAACAACTGACAAGATAAAAAATACTTATCAAATATTTTTCAATTCTCTCCATAATGACTGAAGTCGATTACAGTTTCACACTTTTATAGTGTTATTTGTTAGCTTTGTAAAATTTAAATACGGTAAATATTTATAAGTATTAAAATTTTGATAATTGTTCCTACAGAAATTGCGAACGACTTGAAATTTTATGCATGAAAGGTCCTGTTTCACAAAGGCAGAATGCCAAAATGCGAGTGGACCAATTAAAATACGACAGTCGTCATCTAACGGCTGCATTAGTGTCATGGAGGAATCAAATTTTACGCCGACAACAAGAGGAAGCAGAAAGAGAGGCACTATTGTCACGAAAATTTACCCCAAATGATCATGTTGACATCATGATTGATCACAATATGCAACACAGCAATAGTTTAAATAATGCTACACGTGGTGTAGATGATCTAATTTCACACGGTTCTGGTATTTTAGATAATTTACGAAGTCAAAGAGTGACGTTGAAGGGTGCCCACAAGAGGTTAATTGACATTGGAAATACTTTAGGTTTATCGAATACAACAATGAGATTGATAGAACAAAGAGCACGACAGGATGGCTTTATCCTGATCGGTGGTATGCTCTTTACTTGCATTGTGATAGTTTTGGTTATTGTGTATCTCGCGTAGTTTAAATGACATGATATTTTATATTCTTTATAGTTATATGTATATTGTCCTTTGTAAAATTTTCAAAATTATCTAAAATGTACATGCCTATTATTAGATTGTAATTTATTTATTGTTTTTGTACATAGGGAGCAAATTTCTAATTTCACTTTTATTTATAGATTTCCTGTTTAGAGAAATGACTTTTAATTAACACCAAAAAATATTACAGAATATTACACATAAATGTCGATATTTTAATTTTTCACTATTAGTTCTTTTGTACAAAAAAGTATTTCTCCAATAAATACTGAATCACAATTATTACATTATTATTTAAAGTAGCATGACGTGATATTTTTAGATTTAGTTACAAAAATTTTCTTTTTCAAATTTAATGAAAAAAAACATAATTTTTCTTCATCGTATGTTTCATTATTATAACTAGTATTAATTTTCATTTCCATTTGTAATTTTTGTTACAAATTTAATTTCCATTGTTACATTAAAAGATTTTTTTTCGACATAAAATAAATAATAAAAAAAGAAGGATAAAAAAGTAAAAATTTTAGTTTCTATAAATTTTATATTTTAAAATGTTTTTCATTCACCTGAAAATAGGTGGTCTCTCAATTTTGACTGGTAGTATAATGAATGATTTTTAAAAAGTTAAAGTTTACCTTCTTATTAAGTTTTTTTACTCCCCCCTTTAATAAATAAATAGATAAATTTCATTATAGAAAAAGTGAAATTTATTTTGGTCCAATAAATAATACTACAAATTTATTTTGGTATACATTAATTTGAATTTTAAACCTTTTCTCATTTAAATGTTAAGATTGTGGAGATTTGACTCAGATTAGTGATTAACAAAAAAATTTCCAGAAACACATAATACATAAGGAAAGTTATTAATATTGTGAATACCTTACATTATAAAGAACCAGTAGATCCAAATAGGATACTTAAGTCTTATTGCGAGACTTCGCTATCTGTCCGTAGTTCTTACGTCTTTAGTCTAAAGTTGCCATAACAACCGTTATTTATTTTTTTTATTATAATATATTATTTATTTTTTCATTTTAAGCCAGGAAACCCTAAGATGTAGGCGCTTTGCGCCTGTTTCTCTCACTGATTTTTTTTTCTTTCCTTTGATAGACTTTTTTCTTAATAATTTATTTATCGAACACATGTCACCAACAAATAAAATCTTTTGCCAGGTTCACTTGTAATTTTATATTTACATTCACTTGCGAAAATGAATGATTAAAAAACTGGATTAGTAATTTATATTTTAATTTATTTTATGGTCAACAAACAATAAGGTTTTTACTTTTTTGAAATCTGAAAATTATTATTATTCTTCCTACCTCAAGTGTTAATACATTTATTGGAAAAAATAAAATATATCCAAATTCTTACTTTGAAGGATTGATAAGGTATCTGAATGAAGAATCTAAATTGCATTAGGTACTGTTTATTTTGGACGATTTAGTAAACAATACTGATCCAATTATTGATTCTCTCACGACAACAGTAAATTCGCATTTTCCATATTTTAGTATTGGATACGATGACAGGAAATACAAAAATCTTGAAACATTGCACGTGAAGTCACTTAAACGACCAAGAAGTACTAGACTCTTTATTTTACAATGGAGAGACGAGATTACCCTTTCCAAATTTGACCAATTTTTGTATTATTACTATTTTTGAAGGTATCATCAAAACCAAAATGTTTAGTACTAAATTGAAGCACTGGCTGCAATAAGGGGACGGACGCTCTCTCCACGTATATTCAAGTCAGTCAAGCTTCCAAAATTTCGAAAAAAATGAAATTCAAATTTTTAAGTTTTAAAAAGTTCTACCTTATAGGAAATAAGAAGGCGCATCTTTTTTTCCTTAAAAATTTTTTTCTAAAACAAATATTTTCTATAATAAACTTGAAAAACTGAAAAATTTTGCTAATAAAAAATCATACAATTTTAAAACATAAATCGTCATATTTTGGGCAAATATTGATGAATTTAATTCAAAAAAAATTCTGTACACTCGTTTGGGTCCATAGAAGACGATGGCATAATAAAAATTTCAAAAAATGAAAATTTGTTTAAACATTTTTAATTGTAAACAGAGCTTTGTCACCAAAGACGTTTTCTTAACTTTGACAACAAAAAGTCTGCGAGGAATAAATAATAAATAAATAAATAATAAATAAATTTATTTTATATAAATTATATATTTAATTATAAGAAAATGTTTTAAATATAGGAACATTGAAATGATAATTCGGCATTTGTTGATTCATTCAAAATTTTATTTTCACAAATAAGTTTTGTTATTGTGCCTTTATATGTAAATTAAGTGTATAAATGTCTGTGTATGAAACGTTTACAAATTTTTACATATTTTTATTTGTGATTGAGTTGTAAGCAGTTAAAATATTTCTGTTTCATAGAATATTTCTCAATATCTTTCGATTTTTTTAAATATTTTTCCGAGAATATTGTCAGTGTTTTTTTCATGGTTGCCACAAAAGGCCGAAAAAGGGTTGCAGATCCAACTAATTGGAAAATAAATGTTAGGAAGTGTTCTAGAAACAAAGTTAATACTATTATTATTTAGATGCCGAATTATCATTTCAATGTTCCTATATTTAAAACATTTTCTTATAATTAAATATATAATTTATATAAAATAAATTTATTTATTATTTATGTATACAAATAAATATTATTATAAATATAAGTTTATATGTTCTGTAAAGAAAAATCCTTTATTATCAGCTGTTATGTTGAGTATCTACGCATAGTGGCTGTAGCTGGCGGCGCCACCGTATTTGTTAATACTCTTATATTTCTGTAAATAAATAAGGAATCTCTTTGAAAATTTACAGAAAACTTTGTTACATGATAATCAACAAATGTCTCACTGGAAGTTTGTTCAAACTTAAAATTCATCGCAGACTTTTTGTTGTCAAAGTTAAGAAAACGTCTTTGGTGACAAAGCTCTGTTTACAATTAAAAATGTTTAAACAAATTTTCATTTTTTGAAATTTTTATTATGCCATCGTCTTCTATGGACCCAAACGAGTGTACAGAATTTTTTTTGAATTAAATTCATCAATATTTGCCCAAAATATGACGATTTATGTTTTAAAATTGTATGATTTTTTATTAGCAAAATTTTTCAGTTTTTCAAGTTTATTATAGAAAATATTTGTTTTAGAAAAAAATTTTTAAGGAAAAAAAGATGCGCCTTCTTATTTCCTATAAGGTAGAACTTTTTAAAACTTAAAAATTTGAATTTCATTTTTTTCGAAATTTTGGAAGCTTGACTGACTTGAATATACGTGGAGAGAGCGTCCGTCCCCTTATTGCAGCCAGTGCTTCAATTCTTTTGTCAAGATTCAAGATGGCATCGTCGAAACTTTGCACAATTTTGGGAGAAATCAGTATTTGGACATTACCTTATTGTCATACAACAGTCATCAATTACAAACAAGAATCGAACCAAGACCACCAATGATACCAATATTAAATTAATTAAACCCATTTTTCAAGAAATTCACTTCCGAAGTGGTATCATCAAAATCTCAATGGTTTCCAAATAAGCTGCTTGATATGAATGGTTATAAATTGAACTTAACATGCCAACAAGCCAATGATTCATCCGAATACGGTTTTAAACTGGAAACAAAAATTTTAAATATCTTAGAACATGATATGAATTTTGAACCCAATCTAAAAATGTGGTTATATCCTCTGGGACAAATAAATCATGCCAAAAATAATAAACTAGGTACATTCTTTGATAAATTAAAATTTGATCTTTCAATAACAGATTCAGAGATTTGGCAGCAATATAATACTATTATCAATTGTGAGAATTATAACGATTTTCTCTCAAGTCGAATTTTAAAACTAGTTAGTCTATAAGCTGTTATTCCTAAGGAAGCAAAATCTACAAATATTATTGTAGTTTCAACAGAACTTTAGTACATGATCTTAGCAACAATTGATATGATTAGCATAATACGACTGATGGAATACCTATTAAAATTTAGAAGAAGCACATCACAAACGTTAAATATCAGTCAAATTGTAATTGGAATGTTCAGTCCCGAAGTACCTGATAATTTAATGGAAAGAATAATTTTTGGCTTACTATTGATTGTATGCATACATATACAAATTACTTCTATTCAGTAATTCTCGACATTGGTTTACAAGCACCTGAAAACATTTCATCTCTTACGGAACTTACCCAATCATCATTAACAACAATGATGGCAAAAGATATGCAAGTTCTAATAAGGATAAATGAAAGTTCTGATATTTGACAATGGATAGAAAGATCAACTGAGCTTGCAATTGGACAAGAAGATTATTGTCTGGAAATTTTGTCTGAAAATAGAAATGTCACTTGTGTTATTTTTAATGTTGCCTATCGTACCAATAATTATAAACCTAAGTACGGTAAAATAAATGTGGAAATACTGCCAGAAAATATTGAAAGTGCCTTTTCTACATTTAGAGCAAAATGTTTTTCACCATATTTTAATCGTTACAATCAAATAATTTTAAGAACTACAGACTTTGGATTACTTAAAGAATTTTACGAAGAGGATCTACAATTGCAGAGTAGCAGATATAAACCCGAAGCAATTGAAAAAGAGAAGGTATTAACCGGCACTACTTTTCGTACTAATCTTCGGTTAAAGAAAACTAAATTACTAAATTACTAATTTTATTTCTGCTTTCTTGAGTCAAAAATATGGTGACTGACATATTTAACAATAACGAATTTGATGCTCTTTTTCAAAATTCAAACTGTCGACCATGATTTACAAGGCACGAGGCAAGTCACTATTGTTTAACAGGAGAGTAAAATTTATAGTTAAACACGAAATATTTTCTTTAAGATTAACAAAGTCTATTCTTAAATGACAAATTTTTTGTTAATGCAGAGCTGTTTTCTTCATTATAATATTCATTTTTATTTACATGATTCTAACCGTTTTTTATGCTTTTATAGGTTATATTTCCGCCGCCATATTGGAATTTTTAAATGACCACTCATTTTTCAAAAGTGCTTATGTATACAAATAATTTTTGGGTATGAACAATAATTTTGAAAGCCTTCAATTTTGGAGAAAAGGGTTGGCGTGAAACGTCTTAATAATAAAAAAAATAAAATAAATTGATTGAAAAAAATTTCATGAAAAAACAAAGTGTTCATGAAACGAACATAATAAATTCGTCTTGCTACTTGACAGCGCTTTTTAACTCTCATGACCGCCATATTGGATCTGTCATTTTGGATTTTCGAAAACTGGCTCTAGATCCGTATTTATTGGTTGCAATAGTACTTACTTACTCAATAAGTAATTATCGTTTTTAAATGCATTTGTATTTAAATTCAATTTATAATCTTTCATTTTTAAGGTTTGGCCATCTAGATTGGAGTTTTTCATTTCTATTTGAAACTACTGGTCTTTCTATGTAGAGTACCAACGTTCTTATTAAAAAAAATTCATCAATATATTAAGATATGCTCTTTTTAGTTCTATTCTTCTTGATTTATAAGAGTATTTTTCAAAATTCATACTGAAGAATAAATATTAATGACAATAATGGATTCCAGTAGGAGTGTGTTTATCAAGTGCTTTGAGATTCGAGATTCAAGTGCGCCAATTGAGTGTGACAATCCTGATTATCCGAATTAACTGAAACACTCGAATCAGACTTGATTTCATCTAAAATACGTCTAATTTGACTTTGAAGCTGTCCGGCAATTTTACGAACACCAACATGATTCTGTTTCACGTCTTTAACACACTGCAACATTCCTTTCCATGGGGCAGCACTTGTATGAGCTAAATACAATTCCTTCCAAAGTTGAATACTAATTGGAGCTATGCTTGGCCAAATAACACCAGCATTCGGTTCATAAAGTGGATTTAACCATTTTCCCAGAATCTCTGGCTGATTAATGTATGACCAAAAACTGCAGGTGCGTTCTGAAAGTCTCAATCTGTGTCTTTCTACTTCAGAATCACCTGGGAATAAAAAATTTATGATTTCAGTAAAATAAGTTAAAAATAATAAAAAGAAACGCCAACATCGTATTAATTTTAAAATCAGGTATAAATTATCACCCATAAAAGTGCCGTAATCAGAATAGTAGGCGTTCTTAAAAAGTTCTACGAGTAGATCAGTCGTATATTCAAAACTAAATTGAAATTGGTAATGAAGTTGATAAAGGCAATCTAGAAATAGTAAAAATGTTGGTGCATGTTGTACATTTTGTCCATGAGAATTAAAATAGGCTCCATGACGAGTGCGAGTATAAAACTGGTGACCCGCTTGAAGCCATTCTCGTTCTATTAAAGCTTCCAAGCCTCGTACCGTTCGACAGTCTGGATTTAATATCACTTGAGTTAAACTTGTCACAACTAATGTGGAATCACGTCCACTGCTACCTGTACAAGTAAAAAACATAAATTTTTATTTTTAACACAATAAAATGTAACCACTATAATAGTTTTTTCAAAAAATATTTCTTCCTGAATGCATTATTTTCATGCGGTTAGGGTCATCTAACCTCTTAATGTTTTCAGAAAATTCCAATTAGGAATTTAGATATTATTTTCTCCAACGTCTGCTCTGAAAGGTATATACCTACTTTTCATGTTACAAAAGCGTGGCGAAAGTAGAACTTTTCTCAACTCCTCTGAACAGAGGGACGAAAGTAAAATTAAGAAATTTAAAAATGAATTAAGAAACCTTTCCTTGCATGGCAGTGGAGAAAACATCGTGATTTAACTCGTGTGCTTGCTGTTCTTGTTGCTCTCGAGCAGCAAACTTCACCCTTGAAAAATCACTCATTTCCACCACTAGTTGCACAATTTACTATTAATGAATTACCGTGCACCAAAACTGCCGCAATTTCATGATGAAGGCATTGCGCAGCTACACAAGCGGCGTTTAAAGCACTTTGAATTGCTGCTAACCAAGAGCTGTTATCTAATCGTGAAAGCCACTGAGAAGTAGTACATCCAGTATCTGTGCACGCTTCGATTAATTTACTTAAACTATCCATTAAATCACTTGGTCGTTGAACGGGTTTGTGGACCTTTCGCCACTGTGGATAGGCGGCATCCATTTCAGTTCCGCCACCTCTAGCTCTTGCACTTTGAGCTTGGGTAGAAGACCTAGTGTCTACTATATACCTATGGAATAATTGACAATAAAAGGGAGCCATGAATTTTCTATTTCAATAAAATGAAGCCGTAAAAACTATATTTTTTAATTAAAAGATTACCCGCGTCTGCCAGGCCCCAAAACTGCATTCAAAAGTCTTTCATCTTCCTTACATCTTTTTCCACTAGCTCCACACATTGGTTGACCACTTCTGATTAAAATACTCTACAATATATTTTTAAGTATATATAATTTAAAATAACTCCAACTTCCATCAAATTTTAAGTGTATTTCTAAACTTTACCCCTCCATCGTGCCTGTAGCAAAGAACAGGAAATCTACCACCATCTCTAAAATTGGCAGACGCTATGATGACATTGTCTTCTATGTGACGAGGTACAATAACTGACGAAGGATATGAGCTACAAACGTTATAATCTCGATTTAAATAACTAATGCGCCATTCGTCTGCATGAGCAGCTAATAATCTAGACCATTCGGAAACAGGCACAAAAGCAGTCCAGCCATCCTCAACTTGCGCCTTTGTATTATTAATCACCTGTGGTCTATAAAAAAAGGGATATTGCGATGTTTGTCCTGCAATAGAGAGTAATATTTTATTTTAAGTTTTTTTTTTATTTTTCTATAGTATATTCAGTTATTTTAACATTTACACTAAAACCTGAATTTATTTGTCTATCAGAATTAAACAATGTTAAAAATTGCAATTTTTAAAAATAATTTTTTTCAAATTTAAATTATTCAATTCTCATAGTTGAATTACGATAAGAATTGATTTAAAAAAGAATTTTAGTTAAAACCTTGAAAATAATTAAAAGTGTTAATGTAGGATTCTTTAGAAATAATCAAATTTAAAACAAAAATTGAAATTGAAATCTTTAAAATTCTAATTTTTGTAAAAGTATAATAGTATATTTAAATATAAAAAATTATTAATATGCGTTAGCTTCCTTAAAAATTACATATTTTGAATAATATTGGGGCGTTCCATGGTTACGTGCACTGACGAAATTTTGATTTTGCTTATACATACTTTGTAATTTGATGGTGTTTAAGGTCCTAAATAAGCGTGCCAAAAAATTAATATAAAATTATACAGAAAACATTGAACTTTAATTACATTATTTTTAAAAATGACAGAAGGAAATTACCTAGAAATATTATAAATTAATTATTATTAATATTATTATTATGATTTATTATTCATTATTAATTTTAAAAAATTCGCAAAAATATAAAAATGGCGCATCCAAAATGGCGCCCAAAACAACAAAATATCTTACATTACCTAAATAGTAAAAAATGTAATAAAAAGATTCTTAAGATTTTCAAGGTCGCTGATTACAAATTTGAGCTCAAATTGACAATTTGACAGTTGACAGCTGTTAAACCAACTGTTAACTCTTATGATTATGCACAGTGGTCCGGCGTTCGGTTTAAAGTCTATTTTTACAATTCTTTTTAACATCAATTCTTGATTATATAAAGTATATTTTCTAAAAGTATTAAATACTTTTAAGCACTTATGCACACAAATTATCAAGTTTGAAAATAAAAATTGAAGTATCGCCTGTGTAATAAAAATATTAGATATTTGTCCATAACCGTATTTTATACGATTATATCTTTTATTAAAGTTCAAAATAACTATAAATTATAAGTCAATAAAAAATTTAATCTTTTTAAGTCGTTGTATAGATTAGACACTTAATTAGCAAAATTTTGATGTAATTTTTAAAAATACCATTTGTCTAGTTGATTATTTTTAACCTTCCAAAAGCTTCTAACAAAATCGATATGGATGTTACTAGTGCATAGCTGTTCTTCAATTTCCAATCAACGCAATCTACCGAATCTGTATTGTCCGTTGTCGTTAAATGTTTCGTTTCAATGTCGACCGCCTTAATTATTTCGCCATTTTGAATTTTCAAAATGTGACTTCAGATTGGTAATCAGCGACCACAAAAACCCCTAGATATTAAGATTTATAAAAATTCAATTCTTTCTCAAATGTCGACCGCCATATTGGATCCGCCCAGTAAAAGTTTTGTAAGATAATAACATTTTAAAAAGAATAAGACCTTTTAGAAAACATTTGGCCAGTATTTTATTTAGAAAGTTATAAGAATTGTCATTTTCAATGTTTTACAAAAAGAATAACTTCTAAAATAATAAAAGTTTTTAAATGATCTTAAGTTTATTTTAAAAGTCACTTTCTATAGGATAAAATTGAATAACATTGAAAATGACAATTCTTATACCCAGTGAGAAATTTCTCACCGGTCCAATATTGGGAGCCAAGAGACCGATCATCGGTCCAATAAAGGCTCCCAATATTGGACCAATATGGGCTGATGCTTGGGATGTAACGGCATCGCCAATCATCGGTTGTTAATATTGGTCCAATATTGGCCGAATATTGGCAACCAAAAGAAAAAAAAAATTTTAAATAAATTTTTTAAATTAAATAATAATAATAAATTAATGTTGATAATTTTTGTTTATTATATTTATTTAATTAATTATTTAATTATTTATTTTTAATAATTTATATAAATAATATATTATTAATAAAATATAATTATTTAAAAATGCAGCAGCTATTAGGAAACAGCATTCTGCAAAAAAAAATCCTATCATTGAAAAATCAATGATAGGCGAGTGCGAGAGATATCCGCGTCATTAAATAGATTCGCAGATATACTCTGGTCTCGCGATGAATCTCTCGATACTTATATACACTGGAGTCGCCGTGTCAGTTGCGAGAACGGTTACAGCGTCCCTCTTGCGGCAGAGATTGGATTTTTCACGTGGTAAAGTGAAGTGTGAAAAGTGTGTATGAGCCGTCGGTAACATTGATTTCTCTTCTCCCTAAAGTTCATTTGGACGTTCAGAACTTTAGAATTTACCACGCAAAAAATCCAATCTCTGCCGCAAGAGGGACGCTGTAACCGTTCTCGCAACTGACACGGCGACTCCAGTGTATATAAGTATCGAGAGATTCATCGCGAGACCAGAGTATATCTGCGAATCTATTTAATGACGCGGATATCTCTCGCTCTCGCCTATCATTGATTTTTCAATGATAGGATTTTTTTTTGCACACGGAGAAAATAATGCTGTTGAATCAATGACATATGAGTTTGATTCATTGAATAGTGTCATAACGGGCTGCCAAACGTATATGCTGTTGTTTTGAAAGCACGGATTCTAATGATTCGATAGTATCACTTTCATTGAAACAAAAGCATATTTCTTAAATTGACAGCATACTATGTTAATTTGAAGGTATTCCTTTTGAATCAACGATCAAAATTTTTTAATTTAACAGTATATGCTTTTGAGTCAATGACTATAGTTTTTCAA